>CM060976.1:62708038-63230538 GCA_030765065.1 Deroplatys truncata | reverse complement strand
ACTTCTTGTTAATACAGATAGATATTGGAAAGGTAGCATCATGTTGAAAAATTCAATTCCATTGCATGGATATGAACCATGGATCTTCCAGTTTCTTTTCATTACACTAACTAAGCTGTCACGGCAAAATGCCAGCATATTAAATTCCCCAACCGACTTGGGTTTCCGGTTAATGCCTTGTTGCCTTTATAGCTCAGTTGGTTAGAGCAAGCAGATGTAAACCAAAAGATCCATGGTTTAAATCCTGGCTATGGGACTGAATTTTTTCGATCCGATTTTACTAGTCCTACACACGACCTGTGTGAAAGAACGATTACCAATACCTCCTCTACTCTTATACAAACTATTTTTTCCAAAAAAAACACACACACACACACACACACACACGCGCGCGCGCACGCACGCACACGTTCGCACGCACTCGCACGCACTCGCACGCACTCGCACGCACATTGACGCGCATGCTCTCACGGACGCGCACGCACACACACACACACGGTCGCACGCACGCTCGCACGCACGCACACACGCTCGCGCACGCTCTAAGGCACGCACACACACACACGGTCGCACGCACGCTCGCACGCACGCACACTCGCTCGCGCACGCTCTAAGGCACGCACACACACACATGTTCGCACGCACGCACCCTCGCACGCGTACCCGCACGCACTCACTCACGCACACTAGTTTGCACAAGAGTAGATAAGGTCATGCGGGTGTAACACAGCACATTTTTATCTACTTCTTGTTAATACAGATAGAGATTGGAAAGGTAGCATCATGTTGAAAAATTCAATTCCATTGCAGGGATATGAACCATGGATCTTCCAGTTTCTTTTCATTACACTAACTAAGCTGTCACGGCAAAATGCCAGCATATTAAATTCCCAAACTGACTTCGGTTTCCGGTTAATGCCATGTTGGCTTTAGAGCTCAGTTGGTTAGAGCAAGCAGATGGAAACCAAAAGATCCATGATTCAAATCCTGGCTATGGGACTGAATTTTTTCGATCCGATTTTACTAGTCGTATACACGACCTGTGTGAAAGAACGATTACCAATACCTTCTCTACTCTTATACAAACTATTTTTCCACACACACACACACACGCGCGCTCACACGCGCACACGCGCACACGCACACACAGAGTTTACAAGAGTAGAGAAGGTCATGCGAGTATAACACATCACACTTTTATCTACATGTTGTTATTACAGATAAACCTTGGAAAGGTATAGTCATGTTGAAAAATTCAATGCCATTGCAGGGATTTTAACAACGGATCTTCCTGTTTCTTCTGATTGCTCTTACTAAGCTATCACGGCAAATGCCAGCATATTAAATTCCACAACTTACTTACATTGGCAGCTAATGCCATGTTGCCGTGATAGCTCAGTTGGTTACAGCAAGTAGATGGAAACCAGAAGATCCATGGTTCAAATCCTCGCTATGGCATTGAATTTTTTGATCCGACTCTACTTGTCCTACACACGAACTGTGTGAAAGAACGATTATTTCCAATACCTTCTCTACTCTTTTTTAACACACACACACACGCACACGCACACGCGGACGCACACGCACACGCACACACGCGCGCGCACGCGCACGCACACGCACACACAAGCACGCGCACGCGCAAGAGCACCCGCACGCACACACACACACACACACACACGCAGAGTTTAACAAGAGTAGGGAAGGTCATGCGAGTATAACACATCACATTTTCATCTACTTCTTGTTATTACAGATAACGCTTGGAAAGGTATAGTCATGTTGAAAAATTCAATGCCATTGCAGGGATTTTAACAACGGAATTTCCTGTTTCTTCTGATTGCTCTTACTAACCTATCACGGCAAATGCCAGCATATTACATTCCCCAACTGACTTACATTGACGGCTAATGCCATGTTGCCGTGATAGTTCAGTTGGTTACAGCAAGCTGATGGAAACCAGAAGATCCATGGTTCAAATCCTCGATATGGCATTGAATTTTTTGATCCGACTCTACTTGTCCTACACACGAACTGTGTGAAAGAACGATTATTTCCAATACCTTCTCTACTCTTTTTTAACACACACACACACACACGCACGCACGCACGCACGCCCGCACGCATGCACACACACACAGAGTTTTACAAGAGTAGAGAAGGTCATTAGAGTATAACACATCACATTTTAATCTACTTCTTGTTATTACAGATAAAGCTTGGAAAGGTATAGTCATGTTGAAAAATTCAATGCCATTGCAGGGATTTTAACAACGGACCTTCCTGTTTCTTCTGATTGCTCTTACTAAGCTATCATGGCAAATGCCAGCATATTAAATTCCACAACTGACTTACATTGACAGCTAATGCCATGTTGCCGTGATAGCTCAGTTGGTTACAGCAAGCAAATAGAAACCAGAAGATCCATGGTTCAAATCCTCGCTATGGCATTGAACTTTTTGATCCGATTCTACTTGTCCTACACACGAACTGTGTGAAAGAACGATTATTTCCAATACCTTCTCTACTCTTTTAAAAAAAAAAAAAATACACACACACACACACACACAAACACACACACACACACGCACACGCGCACGCGCACACGCACGCGCATACGCACACGCACACAGATATATGTACTATATATGTGTGTATAAAATGTCCTGTGAATGTATTTCTTAGTTTAATAATGTAGGAGCTGTGAGGATAGAGGCAAGCTGCTTTTTGTAGCAAAACAGTCACAAAGTGGAAGCCGAAGGTTGCTAACAATAAGGTAACCTTGAGACAACAATAACTTAGAAAGTTAAAAAAGGCTAGCAACAGTCCATGGAAGAATACCGATGTAACATTCAAAACCGTTTGTAAATGGTTACGAGGGTGCAGAAAGCCAATCAAAGTAAAACTAAAGGTGTTGTGTTAGAGTAGGCTTAGCCAACCAGAAGCTAGAAAGATAAAAATGTAAAAATTTAAACTGTGGATGCTAAGAGGTAGCGTGCCGAAGCAGTTCAGTTCAGTGGTTGTATCTCAGAGTGTTCAGATATGAAAATTTAGTTAAATTTTGACCTTTTAAAAAAATGTAGTTAGGAATAAGATCTCACAGCTCCATATTTAGATAGTTAGTAAATTGTTATTCAACTGCCATGAAGGAGTAATAAAGAAGTAAAAATTACAGTTATAATTAGGGTAAAGTGTGTAAAATTATTCTGCAGGCATACCACCTCTATTTAGAGATACTTGCTCTACCAGATATCACTGATGCAGCCGAGGCATAAATAAATAAATTTAGTAAAAAAAGTCATAAGTAATTAAACTTTAAACAATTTATTACACATAAATTTTATTAACACACTACACCCCCACATTATATAGCTGCAGAATCAGATCATGATTGGCTCGGGTGGTCCTCCAATCAGATACAGCTACTGTGTAATCTATCTTTGCCCTTGTGATTGGTCTGCATGGTTGAAATCCCATAAAGTACTATAGAATCAATGCAGATAAAGTTTAACATATTTAAATTTAATCTTTACTTTTTCTATTGCTTATCTATAGTAAGTAGAGCAAGTATTGTATACCATCCAAAAATTTGATATGTGGGGACTTCACTGGAAAGTGAAGTTTTTGTTTTGAGGTCCCACAAATCTAAAAAAATATATATATTCTAGAAAAGAATCTGCCTGCATGTTTGTGAACGGCAAACTCAAACATGAAAAGTCAGTTAAATACCAAGCATGGTATTTAAGTTCAGCATCTTCCAAGGATGCAAGATTCTTTTTTCAAGAAATCCTCCCATGCCAAATTATCCTTTACATGGATCCCCCTCCCCCTTGAATAATGGTGATGATGTTGTTTAAGGTAGTTGCACGACAAAGAAAATGTTCATCTTGAATTTTCTGTGAATAGTCGTGAAGAATTAATTTTGCATAATTTTGTACAACAATAAACCAAAAGAGGTAGACAAAAACTTATTCCACAAAAAATGCATATATTAATATGCAATCCTCATGTCAAATCTTTTTGTGGCATTAATCATACCTGAGATTTTTTTTTTTATTGGCTCAGATACTTTATACTTTTGATCAAGCGTGAAGTTGCTATTTATTTCTTACTCATTGTCATACAAGGAATATGGAATTTCAAAACCATCACATAGCAATCAGCTTTAAAAAGATTTGACAATATCTTCAGCCTATTGTATTCCTCTTGTACTGACAGCAAAATTTGTAGTAAACACATTTGCAAATGTTTATACAGAAGAATAAGTTTTTTTTAAGAATGGTTTGTAGAAGAGTTGGTAGAAAAATCATATGAATGTAAAATCAAAATTTTTGGTTGAGTTTCTAAGCTTTGCAGACCCAGAAGTGACTGTGTGAGGTTGAAATTCACTCAGAGATTACTCTTATTTTATTATTTATTTTTTGTTTAATAATAATAATAATAATAATAATAATAATAATAATAATAATAATAATAATAATAATAATAATAGTTTATTTTGACTTGTGTTATACCAAAAACATAATATACTCTTCCAGAAATAAGAAACACACTTGAAATAAACAAAGGCAAGAGGCAGCCTCAAGGGTGTAGCTTCAATGAATTGCCCCACTCACCCTAAGAGTCGAAAATAGATCCCATCTTTTCTTTATGTTATTAATTGTTTAAAATGAGTTAATGGATAGGTTTAATGATTTGACTCAATGTACTATATTTTCATTGTTATTTGGAAATAGAAATCAAACAGTTTATTGAAACTGAGCTGTTATCACATATCAGTTGCATATGCTATACACTGGTTGCATGGAGTAATACAAAAGTGCGTTTCTTAGAGTGGATCCAGTATAACCATGGCTTCAACAACAAAACTACATAAAAGTATGTGATGAGAAACAATTATGCTTTGCTTCACAGTAAAACTGTCTTTAACATTTCACAATATACACTGAAGGAAACAGGATATCACCAAGGCAAGAGAATAAGCAGATAAAATCTTCTACTATTGAATAAAATAGGTGGAAAGGAAAGTGCAACATTTCCTGCCATTGCAGACCATGAGATCTTTGTATCATTGAAACAGATGATGCCTATGAATGATTGACAGTGCCGGTAAAAACTGCTCTGCTCAGAAAAACAAAAATTTCAGAGCACAAAGTGCAACTCATTATAAAACTTTTTCTTTCATTAGGATGCTTTTTAATCAGTTTTCAGTCTGCACAAATGATATAGCTTACAATTCTGCTGCTAGCTTATGACTGCCACACAATTCAATAAAGACTGCAGACATGGAAGTGCAAACAAAAATTTGTAGATCTCTTTCTTTCAAAATTTATTGCATCATAAATAAGTAAAACTACTAGTAGAGAGGCAGGTAGATGGAGAAGAATGAACGGTAAGAGTGTAACATTGTCCTTTGAAGGAGTAATATATTCTCTGGAAACCAAGAAATTTTTTTTACAAGGACTGGTGCCTTTTTTTAATGATACTGATTAGAACACAGGTTGCTGGACTGGACTGGAATTTATTTCTTGTAATAATCCTCAACAGTAATATAACAACTACTGATAGTTTTCATAATTTAATTAGGCACAAATGATGTTTTGTCATGATTATTATTTAGAGACCACAGATCAAGAAATAGTTATTTCATTGCAAGAAACACAAGTTTAAAGCAAAATTAAATTATCAGGGATAGTTATCATGAGTGAAATTTAGCTAGATAATTTAAGAAGAATCCAGGATCTTTAGACATATGATTACACTATCTTCTTATAAAACCAGATTTTGTAGATCCATAAGAACCATCTGTGAATGGATGGCTTCTTTAGAAAATCAGTAAAGCTCAACAAATATAATATGATTAACTTCCAATAGCAAATTTTATTTCTCCGCACTTTCAGTTTATTTTCTCTTTTGATACTTACACTACACTGTATATAATCGTTACATTAATAAATAATATACTTATTTTGTAAACTAATTCTAAATCACTTCTTTATTCTTCTTCATGTTCAGAAGTGTCAAATTTTCAATGGCTTCGTTTATTTCATTAATGTTGTTGCTTCCAAATCTAGCCATATTTGCTTCAAAACAAGTGCTTGTTATTAGGAGAAAAAAAATAAGAATCCAAAACAGCGATGACAGAAATGAAAAGAAGTATTTGTGTAGTAATAACATTTATGAGATTGGCAAAATACGGAAATTGAAAGCAGACATCATGAGAATGAAATACTTCCAAAAATAAAACAAATGTACATAGAAAAATAGCATCGCTTATTAGTATATGGGCACCATGATATGTACTGTTGATATAATTTGATCCTCACTGGTCAATTCAGTATCAATAAGCTGGTTCATTGGTTTAGAAATGTTCAAGTTAAATTATCACTGTAGTTCGTTAATTTTAAAAATAATGCCCGGCCTGGCTACACTCTTGCCTATTATGCTTTAAATGCTTGCTGTACTATAGCGAAATAAGCCTAGCATATGCTAAACTTTTGCCTAACTCACTGTTTATACATTCAAACTTAATGAGCAAATGTTATAGCACTTATCTGCTGGAATAACCAAAATTGTATTTAGTCATTTCCTTAGAAAACTTGGAGGTTGTAATAGCTTGATAAGGCTCCCTGCAGGCAGCTATCTCTGGATTAAAATGGGATATAGGCTATCCAGCAGACATCTTCCTCTAGGAGTCTGTAGATGACAAGAATGCATGGATGTATTGCATAAACTTTTCTATTTTCTTCAAGCAAACACATACACAGTCAGGGCTGCCAAAAATAACCCAGTGCATTTATACAGAAGTACACAAACTGCAAGCAGATAAACTCGTCTTGATTCTGGTTGGTGCAGCAGAATTCTGCTACATTTGGAAACATGTAACCAGTAACAAACTGTCAATGTGAGGAGATAAACACTCCAGACTATCATTCTTCTGATTGGAACTGCAGGTAACCTATAAAAAGCTTTCTCTAAATTAACAGTAGGGAAACTAGGATAGGTTAACTGCTGGCATTTTTCTCTGAATTAACAGTGGGCAGTTAAGACAGGTTCATGTTGGCTTATCTCATGGAAGTTTTCTTTGAATTAACAGTAAGGATATAGGACAGGTTCATGTAGGCTAACCTGCTGGCAGATTTCTAAATAACAGCAGAGGTATGGGTTAAGATAGGTTGTAAGCTAACCTGCTGGCAGCTCTCTCTTTATTAAAACTGGGGATATAGGATCAGAGGCATAGCCTGTCATCCTCCATGGTGTAGTGGTTACCATGCTAACCTCTAGTTCCCGAGGTCATGTGTTCAAACCCAGCGGAGGGCAATGGATTTTTTTGGGCATAAAAATGCTTAGCATGGCTTCTTTCAGAAGGGAAGTAAAGCTGATGGTCTCGTGTCATAGATTTATGGCATGTAAAAGAACCTCAAGCTGATAAAGAGGACTCTGAGCAAAATTCCAGTGTTTCACGCCCAATATAGAATGGGACACTAAGGACCACAGCAGTTAAAGAGCATCCATAAATAAAACTCAAATTAATTAGAGGCATAGCCAGTAGAGGGTTTTGGGAGTTGGAACCCTCCCCCCTTGCTGGAAAAAAAAAATTAATAGCAAAAATAGCTCTGTTAAAATAATAATAGCACCTTTCTAGGTTGGTGGAAACGAGACACTTCCTAATTGTATCACACTTAGTGATATATTTACACTGCATGTCTTGGACAATATGACCAAAGGTGATAGCAACAGAAATTGTGCTTTAGATGGTGCTGGTACAATCATGTTAAGATATCGGGGCATGTTTTCATCCCAGTGCTAAATCGGAGTGGTTTCCAAATTAGTGCAATATCTCCCAGTTTAAAACATAACTAGAAAACATATTTTGTAGTAAAATAAAATTTCCTACAACGGTAATATAAAATACTTCACAGTGGTCAAAATTCTCATGTCACAACACATTTGTCAGTTAGAACATGCAAAATTGCATTTAATTGCAGCTGCGCTATGTTAATCTGTGAATATAAAATCAATTTATTTAAACATGTCAACTCAGTATTAATTAATATTTATTATTTTAATTGATAACAAATTGTTTAAAAAATGGACTCTATACATAACCCCTCACTCTTAATAATTTTCTGGCTATGCTACTGTATAGGATAGACTGTTGTAGGCTAACCTGCTGGCAGCTCTCTCTTAATTAAAACTGGATATAGGATACGATAGCCATAGGTTTAGACTGCTGTAGACTACGCATTTGGAGAGGGCACCTCATAATTATTATTTCCAGTGAAATCTTTACATAAAATGATGACATTGTGTGAGATGCAGTAATTCCTCTACTGTAGGCAAGAAGTGAGTGGAGTGGTATATATAAGCTAACACAGATATCACCCCGAGGCAGATGTAGCTTTAGAAGGCTAAAGGGGCCAATGTGTACAATACTGGAATAAATAAACCAAGAATGGGGCATGCCATCCTTGTACTAAAAATACTTTTACCTATAAAAGGCACACTTTATTTCCACAATATCTTTACATTCATTTATATCACACAAACTCATTCATTCGCACACAAATGCCTTGGCACTAGATTTACATACAGATACAGACAAATGCTTTATATTCTGATACACAAATGGTTAATCCTTGTGAAATGTAATTCTGAGATTGCACTGTGCATACTGTTTATCACAACTTTAGTATCTTAACAAAAAAGTATTTTATATCAGCCAAAAAAATAGTATTACTTGGCTAGTTACATCTTGTATTGAGGATTGTCTAATCTAAGTCTAGCATTGTTCATTTAATTTTATTCTGAGTACAAATACAGGTTGTGAAACTTATGTTGCTGAGAATGCTGTAGCAAAATTACTTTAAAATCATAACACCATTTGTAATCTCCTTCTTGTGCCATGGTTTGTTATCAGAGCTTTTCTTTTCTTGTTTTTGTGCTTATAACAAACAATATGTTATTTACTTCAGAACCTTAAAATATTAGAAAATCATATTTGTCTGCATTATGAATAAAATCTCCAATCTTCATTGACAAAAACTGCATTAAAACTTGAAACTAAACATCTGGAGGATAGATGAAATTGAATAACAAGAAACAAATTACATTGTTGTAATGTGTATACATTATATACAAATGACATTGTGCATAATTTACATGTTTGTAATACCAACAATGACTTTAATTAATTAATTTATTTATTTTTTAGTAGAATGAAAGAAATGGATAAGAAAATACACTACATTAATGGCAGAGGCTTTATGTTAATTTATCTTTAGATACATAGAGGATGAAACTTCAGAAAATTACTGATTATAATGCAAATTATATATTATATGTACTTTTCTGCAACAGAAAAGTGAGGACAACATGAGGGTAATCCAGTGTCATATATCCTTTAACAATGAACGTTCATTGCCTTTCACTGTTGCACTCATAAAGGTTTAACACTTAATGTTGCTTTGAAACAACAGTGATATTTACAGCATGGGAAAGATGTAAATTAAAATATTTTGAATATTCTTTAGAACAATATGAAAAACTTACATACAGCATAACCCCATCACTATACTTTTCATGGGATTATAGCCTAAAACTTATAAAGTTAAAAATTGCTCTACATGGAAGAAAAGAATTTATGAGATAGGAAAAATCAATTTTAACATTTCCATAGAAGTATATTTCAACTACAGTGTACAAAGAGCTCATTTTAATCTACTCCTGGGGAAATATGATTTCTTACTACTTACAGAAAAAGACTTCCACTTTACTGTTTCTTTTGCAATATCTCAAATTATTGTACACTTGGAGAAAAAAAAATGACTGGGACTCTTCTGGGTTATAAATTCCTTTCAGGCAAACAAATATAGTTTAGGTGTTTAAGTAGAAATTCTCATTGCTAATAGGGCTGGAGTAGCTTTATCATGCTTCAGCGATGGGGTGAGGAGACTGGTTTCCAAGTTCATGGAAGTGCAAACATTAAAGTTTGTCTCCTGCTAATCAGTTACAGCAACATACATATTATTTCATCAGACTTTCACATATACAAGGAGCATTTTTGCAAAAGTTGACAAATGCAAAAAGTTGACAAATGCAAATGTATAATTCATGAATTATACATTGCATCTATATATTTTTTAGCATCTGAATCAATCTATGAAGTCAGATTTAGCAAAACTCAATTCATGCTGTAATTAGAGACAACTAAACAGTCCAGGCTTTTTCAAAACTCGATAGATGCAGTGACTTAGTTAAAGCAAAACTTGATACATGCTGGACTCCTTATTTGAAACATATACAAGGCCAAGTAAAATGTTTTTCACCATAGTATAAGATTTTAAGTAGGATCATTCTCCAATGTCGTAATATTCCAAGCACTGCATTTCTATGGGAAGGTTCCGTGGTTCAAGGGTTACCAACACAAAATTCTCAAATTTAGGACATTGCTTGGAAAAAAGCATGACATATCTTTAAAAAACCTGACACTTTTCAGGCATACTTTCTTTCGGGATGGATGGCTGGCACTTGTGATCTGCAACTGCAGGGCTGTCAATACTGCTTGTTCAACATCACAAAAATATGAATATTGTCACAATACACACTATCAATGAGGAGCAGGAGGCAAGCAAGTTGGCAGTACTTCCACTATCCACACTTGGCCTGTTGTCTGCCTGAAAGAAGGTATACCCCACATTTTTATCTAAACAGTGAAAGCATATTGTGTTTTTACTCGAATGTATTCATAATACTGCATTTAAACCTAAGTATGGTTAGGGCATCTCAAAAAATCATATCATTGAAAGTGGCGCTCTAGTTAGTTCATCACAGTGCACGGATTCCTTGCTTATTGACGTCAAAATCATGTTTCCACCATTGTCCAGTATGCACTGCAAATAATATGATAACAATATACTTCCAAGGATTGAGTACAATTGAAAGAATGATTCAAAATTAGTGTTACGCAAAAATATTGTACATTCAAGAGAAAAACTAAAATGCTGCTGTATATAAGTAAATCCCCACAAATGCCGGACATGTCCAGCAAAAACTGGATGGTTGGTAACCCTAAGCGGTTCTCAGGTGGCAAGGAGCAAAATATGAATCCTTGCATTCTTCAACATACATTGGGTGCTTAAATAGTCATTTTAAAGCTTTCATTGTAAGAGTCAGCTAGTGTTTTTTATTTAACTTGTACTGCGCTAATGTAACATTCATATCTAAAACTATGCAGGTGCAAAACTGTAAAGCTAGCATATTCCACTCATGACTTTTCTCCTGGTTGCAGATCAGTACCATGTGCAAGAATGGATGGGGTCCCTAATGATTCCAGATTCAATGCATCCTACGCTGGTTCAGCCCTGCCCACAAGCCTTGAGCCACCCCATAGACCCCTAAAGCCCAGGGATGCCACTCCAGAAGGCAGGTCCATCAGCAGTCAAACCAACTCAGGGAGAAACCTTTCCAAAACATAACACTGCCTAGGTGCAACACATCAAACGCCATCTCGTGGTCCTTCAATCATGAACCAGATGATAGGAAATGGTGGACAGGAAATTCATTGTAGATGAACCACCCAGCATTCACCTACCGACTGGGAAACCACGAAAAAACCCACAATCAAGAGTGGCTGGCCTGATGGGAATCAAATCTAGGCCTCTTGAATGCAAGCCTCACGAATTACCACAGAACCATCTTGCTTGGTAGTAAGTAGCTTAATTTTTATTCCCTTGGTATTTATTTATACCTAGAATCGGATACTGCTACATAAAATACTATATGAAAGTTGCAAGTAAGTTATGCTGGTTAAGATTTCAAGGTTAGGCAACAAAGTACTAAAATCAATATTGTGATGGTCTCCTGGGTGTAAATTTAGCATTAAATAATTAAATATTTTTCTGTACTGCTGGGAATTTATAGTTACATAATGATAACTAGTATTTCTGTTCGGGTATAAAAGATTAAAACTGAATACGTAAAAAAGCTTTTTGTCAGGAGGAGATAGAAGGTGGCAAATCCCTCACAGAAGTATCGAACCACATGGCACCTTTGTTGAAATGTTGTACAAAGCAAAATTTCTGTAACATCCTGCCTTTTAGATCTACAGCTACCTATCACTTTTTAGTTTTCTGCTGCTTCTTTGCATTTTTGCAACAATCAGTAATTAACACTGGCTAGGCACTAAACATTTTAAGAATCATAACTGCAGAAAAACATATTTGGAAAAATGGGTAATGTTTTCACCTAAGACTATAATCTGCAAGTTACATAGATACATAAACCTAGGGATGGTTGATTCACCTGATGTATAAATGCTAAAAACATGATAGCTTTACTAGGAGGAGCATATTAATAAGCTTTGCAACATCTCTAAAGTTTTTCAATCTTTAAAACTTATGTAGATGTTTTCAAACATACAGAAATGTTTCCTTTTATGGTGTTCCTCTTGAGTTTGTTAAAACAGATCCAAAAAGCAGCAGTTTTACCAAGGTACTAAACATTCACAAGTGTATGTATTTATGACCTAATTAGTGGAAAAAACACAGAAATGTGCAGGCTCTTGTTTTACCTGCCCTTTTCATTAGTGGATCCTGAAATAATTTTAAAACCTCCAACTGTATTTTCCTGTATTGCTTGTTACCAGACCACACATTTGGAATTTCAGAATTCATTTCAAAGCAATCAATACAGCAATCTATGTATTTTTAGAAAGGACTAGCATCCCGCACAAATACAGAGTGCCTACGGTGATTGCATTTGTTTCGCATTTCATAATGAGATGCACAAATTTGATTGTTCTAATTGTCCACAAGAAATTCTTTTATTTTCATTCTAATAATTTTATATTACTATTATATTGTAATATTAGGGTAAAAAATAATAACATTTAGGGTTAAAATTTATCTGAATAATACTTTCAGTGAAAAATTTGCATCTGCCTAATGCAGTCTGAGTAGTACAGAGTTTCATACTCTTTGTTCTTTATGCAGACAAATATAATGCTTTCTTTTTGTGATAGCTTCTCTTTACAAACAGTTCTCAGATCTTATTAATTGCTTAAACACTAACACTGAATCAAGTAACCAAAAAACATAAATAAGTACCATGATTTCCCACTTATTTCAAACATTTTAACATAAAAATAAAACAAATATAAAGATAATAAATACATTATGCTGCTTTAAAGTAAAGCACATGTTTGAGCAATGTAAATTTTATGGCACAAATCAACAAACATAGGAATTGCAATGTAATCAATTTTAGCATACCTGTTATCAATAGCTGTTAATTAGGAATTAAACTCAGTGAAGCATTGCCTGCTTTATATGTATGTAAAGCATACTTTTATTGAATATTTTAAAAAATAAAGCTTACCAAATTACCATTTGATGCTTTTATGTAGAGGTTGCAAAAGAATGTGCTAATGGGTTTATACAGGAAACATAAAACTTCAAGCTCCTGATTACCTGTCATTTGAGAGAGTTATTTGCCTAATATTAAACTCTTTAGGGCAACAAATGAGGGGCAACGCCAAATGTACAAATCCTGCAACCTTTTACTTTCCTCCACTCCACATAAGATATCATTGGTAAAGGGTAGCACTAGAAGGGTGAAATATGGTCGGCATGTCAAACTCTTTCTCTCTGGGCTGCTTTTGTGTGGTTCCATGACCAAGTTATTGCCCAGTGTCCCAAAAGGAGCTCATGTGGCTAAATGCATCCTGCTGTAGATCTTTCAGCATAAGAAAAACATCTCATGTTGGTACCAGGAATTGAACCTGGGTCTCCTACTCCATAATGATCAGAGCCACTGAGAGGGGACAGAAGCCATTGATGGATCCCTGTGGTTTTTGTAGAAGCCAGAAAAAGCATTTAAAAATTGAAAAACATTAAAATATAAAAAAGCATTCTTTTAAAATAGGAAAGAAGGTTAGTTTAATACGAGCTCTCGTGGAGAAAGTTGGCATAGTGAAGTATGTTTGCACTCCACTGCAGGCTGCAATTCCTCTATACCATTTGGAGAGGGACTGTAGAACTTCAACCGTGGGGCCTGTCATACCTGAGAATGAATTATTTGCCTATTGGTTGGTGATTTGGAAATAGCATATTCTATTGAAAATCTGTTGCATTAAGCCATAAGTTTACATTGCATGAATTAACATGTTAAAATTATTAATTTTATAAAAGTAATGCACAGATACAGTTTATTTAAAAATATGTTAAACATTATAAACAGACAGCCGAATTGGACATCTTTTTTGGTTAATTCAGTCTTCTGCATGTAATTCCTTATGAACTGAGCAAAACCCATAGAAGAAGCCCTCGATTACATATTTATTTTGATCATCACAATGAATAAACTGTATCCACACATTTTAATAATATATCTCACAAATAGGGAATTCTTTTTAGTTTTACATACATTCACAAGTTTTAATCATTGAATCTGACAAAATTGGGGAAATATAATATACAACAAAAATAACTCCGTTCACTTAAATTTCTCCATGCTTTAATGCTGGGTGAGCCTCAACAACATAAATTAATCTCTACACTTAAATTTGTTAATACAAGACTGGAAAGTTGTGCTCCATACAAGCAATATATGTTCTTTACATTAAACTAGAGGGTAGTAAAGCTATTTACATCTTCTTTCAGTAACTAAAAACGCTGACATATAAAAACAGAAAGGATAAAAATGGCCTCACTAAATAATTCTGTACTAAGCTAAAGAGCCATGTCACAATGTTAAAATTTTCTTAAGCTCTTTTTTTATTTTAACTGTTTTCGTGAAAAGTTTTCACGCTTGCAGAAAAATTCAGAGAAGAAATGTGTCCTTGATTTTCATTCACTTGCATGAAAAATACCCAACAACAAAACAAGCCAAAAAATATGCCAGCAAGAAGTCACTAAATAAAGACTTGCTTTAAAAATTGACACATTCAAAAGACTTTTATAAAATTGTCCAATTCAATAAGCAAGTAATTTCTGTATGTTAAGCCAATAATAAACCATTCATTTGGACAGCAATACACTAACCTCCTGAGTTAGGCATCCAGCTTTTTCCATGCTGGATATTTCAGTTTTAATTAATACATAAGACAAACATCCTCATTAAAAAATGACTGCTGTTCTGTTATTGGGTATGTACTTCCTTGCAATGAGCAATGCAATGACTGTACGGAGCACTGATCATGGCAGTGAGTTTAGCACACACCTCACATCATGCTTGCGGCAGCATTTAGATATTATTGCTTAGACGATTTCCTGATGCATAGGAGTTAAGAGGAACAGAATCCACTAGTGTATCTGCCCATGCTGCCAGCACGAAGTCTTCTATCTCACACTCATTAGCACCACGGAGAATCCTGAAGTAGCCACCTTCTCCCCATTGATTTCCCCAGGAATTTGCCACCAGCTGCAAGCACAAAAGAATAGCATTTGAATGCCAAACATCTGTTTGTGGTTGAACTAAAACATGGAAGTCAAACTGAGCAAAGCTATATTCTGTCTTATGCAGCTGAAGACTTGAGTGCTGGAACATGTTATTTTGATACAGCATAATATTATGGGGAAATGCAGTAAACAAAAACTCTGACATGTTATATTCATATGACTTTCTCTATCCTCTATCGTTTATTAGTGGATATACAAATTATTCTTATGAAAGCTTATTTTTCCTACTTCATTTTAATCCATTTAAACATTTGCGGAAATAGCTACATTACACATTTTGTTGTAGATACAAAGGGAACAGTGATGGGCAAATGTTTAAGAACTGGATACTATACACTGCCTTCAAAATTCCATACCGTTTCCATGCAATAGTGAGAAACAACTGAAAATCAACAGGACTTAAAAACAATGACAAAAGTATTGAACAAATTGAAGCATTAATAATGGATAGTTCTGAAATGGCTATTACAAAAAAGTTATTTGAAATAAATTGTGTGTTTTAAGGAGATCCATATTTTTTGTGCAGTACGGTATGTTTTCATCTGAAATGGCTGTTACAAAAAAGTTATTGGAAATAAATTGTGTGTTTTAAGGAGATCCATATTTTTTGTGCAGTACAGTACGTTTTCATCTGAAATGGCTGTTACAAAAAAGTTATTGGAAATAAATTGTGTGTTTTAAGGAGATCCATTTTTTTTTTGTGCAGTACGGTATGTTTTCATCTGAAATGGCTGTTACAAAAAAGTTATTGGAAATAAATTGTGTGTTTTAAGGAGATCCATATTTTTTGTGCAGTACAGTACGTTTTCATCTGAAATGGCTGTTACAAAAAAGTTATTGGAAATAAATTGTGTGTTTTAAGGAGATCCATATTTTTTGTGCAGTACAGTACGTTTTCATCTGAAATGGCTGTTACAAAAAAGTTATTGGAAATAAATTGTGTGTTTTAAGGAGATCCATATTTTTTGTGCAGTACAGTACGTTTTCATCTGAAATGGCTGTTACAAAAAAGTTATTGGAAATAAATTGTGTGTTTTAAGGAGATCCATATTTTTTGTGCAGTACGGTACGTTTTCATCTATTGCTTAATGTTTATCAGTTATACAAGATTATACAAAATTCCTTCAGAATGAAGAGGACTACACAGGCTATTCCCAGAAAATTCAAGGCATACATTTTATTTGTCTTGTAAATATCTTTAATATAGGGTATTTTAATCAAAATCATTAGAGCCACTTTTTAGAAAATAAAAAATTTCGAAAAATATTCCATGTAAAGAGTAGTTTGGAGTGGGGGGATCTTCTTGAAAATCTATGTGTCAGATCTTTGAAAAATACTGAACCCAAATACTAGTAGGTATTTATCTGACTTTTCATTTTTGAGTTTTGTTCTTCGCACACATGCACATATGCACATATGGACCTTTTCTAAAAATGCTTTTTTTGGATTCAAGGAACCAAAATACGTATTTCTGGTGAAATCCTAGTATTGAATTTTTGAGTGGAATGCAATACCTTCTCTGTCTACTATGTACATGGTAAAGTAAAAATGATATACATAGAATCCACTTAACTGAACTAAAGGGGACAGAGCTGTTTCAGATAACACAATTTTTCCTATAATAAAGGAAGAAAATAATTGTATTCCAAATTACTATACACGTAATAATGTTTAATAAACAAAAACTACTGTATATAGTATTAAGATCATTGTATTGCAGCATTTACAAAGACTGTTTCATAAAAATGTTTTCTCAAATTTCTTCTTGCAATCCCTATAAGCAGCTATATCATACCACTTTTTCATAAATATTATATTTTTTAGTGTTGATTCACTGCTTTGTTCCACAAAATGTAAGGCCACCTAAAAACAAAAAATTTTTTGTTATTGATGGTGCTGTAATTATTTACTGTTTTCTTGTCCCTAATGCTTTGAATCTCTTTCTAGCTTCTGTTCAGTGCTTATTGCAACACACTTTCTTTTAATGGCAGTGGAAAAATCATCAGTAGGAATGGTTGAGTAATTTTTACTTTCTCTACTACTTATGGTAAGTTGGGGAAGTATTGTATTCCACTCAAAAATTTGATATTAAGATTTCACCTAAAATACATGTCTTGAGGCCCCTGAATCCAAAAAGAGTATTTTTAGAAAAAGGTGCGTGTGTGTAGCCTGTGAACAGCATACCTCAAAACCGAAAAGTCGGATCATCACCAGACTTGATATTTAAGTTCAGTACCTCCCAAAAATGTGACACGATTTTCACGAAAATCCCCCCATCCCAGACTACCATCTACATCAAAGATTTTTCAAAATTTTGATTTTCTAAAACGTGGCTCTAAAGTGGCTCTTACATGACAAATAAAATGTATATCTTGAATTTCCTGGGAATAGCCTGTGAAGTCCACTTCATTTGGAAGAAATTTTATGCAATCTTGTATAACTGGTAAATGCTACATGACAGACGAAAATGTACTACACAAAAAATGTGGATCTTTTTAAAACACACCATTTAATTCAAATAATTTTTTTTGTGGTGGAAGCCATTTCTGAGGTATCTGTTATTAAAGGTTGTAATTGTTCATTTCTTGGTCATTCTCTTAAAGTTCTGATAGAGGGTAGAGAAAGTCATGTGAATGTATCACATCAGATTTTTTAGATATTCACTGCAGGTGATATTTTAAACCTTTGTACCTTCACTTTGATCCCATAGTTTAATATAAAAGCTACGCAGTGCTCACATAATACATAGAACCTTAACATATACAACAAAAATCTGATATGTTACACTCACATGACTTTCTCTACTCTTGTACAAACTATTTTTACAAATGCTTATTCTCCATATGCTTCATGTTAATCGAGATGTTAATCTTATTGCTAATTTTCTTGTAGATGCAAAGGGAATTGATAGGCTTTAAGCGATAGTCAAATATTTTAAGAGCTGGTTGCTATGTGGAGCATTCCATTCTCTTTGCTTTTCCAGGACATAACAACTGAATAATGAATTCCCATTTGAGAAAAAGTATAAGTATTGGAAAATTTAAGGGAATAACAAGCAATATCTCGAAAATGGTTCACTTAACAAAAAGAAATCTGATGTGTTACACTCACATGACTTTCTCTACTCTTGTACAATCTATTTTTACAAACGCCTATTCTCCATATGCTTCATGTTAATCGAGATATCGAGATGTCAATCTTATTGGTAACTTTCTTGTAGATGCAAGGGGAATATGGTAGCTTTTAAGCGATGGTCAAATATTTTAACGCTGGTTGCTATGTGGCGCATTCCATTCTCTTTGCATGTCCAGGACATAAAAAAATGAATAACGAATTTGAGAAAAAGTATAAGTATTGGAAAATTTAAGGAAAAAACAAGCAATATCTCGAAAACGGTTCACTCAACAAAAGAAATGTATATGACATAAGTTGTGTATTTTAATGCGATCTACATTTTTTGTGTAGTAAAATTTTGTCTATCTCTTATGGTTTACCAGTTATGCAAAAGTCGTTCACAATGAAGAATACTTTTGGAGACATTCCCAGAAAATTCGAGATATACATTTCATTTCTTATGACATTATCTTAAACATATGATATTTTAATCAAAATCGTTAGAGCCATTTTTGAGAAAATTAAAATTTTCGAAAAATTTTTCATGTAAAGGGTAGTCTGGGGTGGGAGGATTTTCTTGAAAACCTTCGTGTCGCATCTCTGGAAGATACTGAACCTAAATACCAACTGATACCTAAATATCCGACTGTTCGTTTTTGAGTTATGCTGTTCACAGACACACACACACACACACACACACACACACACACACACACACACACACACACAGACACACACACACACAGACACACACACGGACATGTTTCCAAAAATGCTTTTTTTGGATTCAGGAGGCCTCAAAACATATATTTCCGGTGAAATCTCGGTATCGAATTTTTGGGTGGAATGCAATACTTCCCCTACTTACTATACGTAGTAGAGAAAGTAAAAAATGTATATGACATAAATTGTGTATTTTAATGCGATCTACATTTTTTGTGTAGTAAAATTTTGTCTATCTCTTATGGTTTACCAGTTATGCAAAAGTCATTCACAATAAAGAATACTGTTGGAGACATTTCCAGAAAATTCAAGATATACAATTCATTTGCCATAAAAATGTCCTAAACTTATGATATTTTAATTAAAATCATTAGAGCCATTTTTGAGAAAATTAAAATTTTTGAAAAATGTTCCATGTAAAGGGTAATCTGGGGTGGGGGAGTATTTTCTTGAAAACATTCGTGTCGCACCTCTGGAGGATACTGAACCTAAATACCAAGCTTGGTGTTTATCTGACTGTTCATTTCTGAGTTGTGCTGTGCACAGACAGACACACACACGAACATGTTTCCAAAAATACTTTATATGCATTCAGTGCATCTCAAAACATGCATTTCCGGTGAAATCTCGGTATAGAATTTTTGGGTGGAATGCAATACTTCCCCTACTTACTATATGTAGTAGAGAAAGTAAAAAAGAGGTGAAGCTGGTGAAAATGAAGATTCCCAATGCACAGTTTACAACCATCAAGAATTATAAAATATCAGTTGACTGACTTCTGATGTCAGCTGGGCACAATTTTCTCTCTTTATACAAATATTTAACATACCCTGCTAAGGATCTTGATTATAAAATACAAAGGAAATAAAGGTTACTAAAATATTGATATTGGTATTGCATTCAGTATTGCATTAGTATCACATGCATATCATAGGTAAAACCATTATAAGCAGATTTGATCCTCTTTAAGTTTTGCTGTGTCTTTGTTGCTAAATTGTGATCATCTATGTATGGGACATTCAATTTCATTCATTCATTCATCCATTATCTGTTTACCCTCCTCTTATGTAGGACTTACACCCCCCAGGACTTACATGCGGGTGCCTGGGGTCAGAGGCCCGTCGAGGAGCAGACACTCATGGATCAGACAGAGCATCCAGGATGGATGATCAGCCCGATGCCTGGTATGGGATGAAGGAAATAGATGAAGCGAAATGTTGGTGAAATGGATGAAAGGAAAGGTGATGATGGAGCAGTTGGTGGAATGAATGGCGGGGGAAACCGGAGATCCCGGAGAAAACCCGCCCAGACGCCGCTTCATCCACCACAAATCCCACATGCAGGTCCCTGGGATTGAACCCGGTCCGCCTCGGTGGGAGGCGAGCGGTCTAACCACTCGGCCACGGCGCCGCCGACATTCGATTTCAAATCATCCGAAATAGATGGAAAATCGCCTTTGCATTTTTTAAACGAAACAAAATTTTTTGTATTTGGAGACAGGCCCGATGCAATGCTTTATGTAAACTCTTAAAATTCAGAACGTCATAGTTTTCCAATTAAAACTGTTCAAATTTATCGTGTCCTAAAATTCTCAACTCCAAGCTGTTATATCTCTGAAACCTTTAAATCTAATTATTTAAATCAAGCTTTATTTTTATTCCCTAAACTTCAATTTCATACTAAATATGTTCTTATTTTTATTTAAGTGAAGAAATTTATGCTTTCTCAAGCATAGGTAGTTTCGGATTAAGAAAAATAATTATTATATATGGTAAGATCCCGTAATTTAAACACAAACATATATTTTATTGTAATGGTTACTGATAAGCTTTCATATAAAATAATTAAAAAGATAAATTACTTTATGTGCTCATGGTCGCTCTTGCATGTTTGTTTTGAACTGAAGGCCAAGGAAGCTGCTGTGCCTAAGGTTAAACAATGAGAATGCTTACTAAGCAGTATTATGCATATTACTGTGCTATCTTAGAACATCCTTAACTTGATAAAAGCTTCTTTAGATTTTAATTTACCTGCCTAGATGAAGGACTCACAAGAACGTATCACTAACCAAAATATAATTAATAATCACCTGTGCTTAACTCACAGCATTTCTATTAACCTTGCTAGCGTGCAAAAAGACTGCAACTAACAGAAATAAAGATGGAGCGCTAGTTTGTATTGTGCCAGGTTGCTGAATCACATGCCTTTCTTGCATCAAATGTGCTGTCCTGCTTCAGAGTGTTTGGTGATCATCATGCAACAACCACGTAAATCACTGCATTTTGTGTTATAACTATGAGCGCCCTAACATAACCACTTTACTAACATTGCCAGTTTCTCTTAATGACACTATGGCTTATTTTCTAACTAATATTTTAGTTTTATATAAAATACAGAGATGCTTAAAATAAGTAAAAACTGTCTATAGTTTTTTGTGAATATTCTAAAAAAATTAGTATATGCTGTAATGAAGTGCAGACTTTTATCTACAAAATGAGGTTTGGCACAATATTCTGAAATAAAGGGTTATGGAGCTATGCACAGTTAAAATGCAACCAAATGAATTAATACAATACATTTATCATTCAATAATGTGACAACTGTTTGGTTTTAGATGCTAGTATATGATAAATATGATTTCCTTAGCACCCCTTATTAATAAGAAAAATTACAATGCAAACAAAAAATGCGAGACGTTTGCTGTTCGATTTCATATGGAATGACCCATATATATTGATTGCTTTGAATGAAATATCCATGGCATTTTTCTGTCTTTATGTGCATTTTCTGTAGAGGAGCAACTATTTTCTACTGCATGGCATTCTCAACTAAAAGCCAAAGCCTTCTTCACCAGTATGTTGTTTTATGATTCTAATGTGTTTGTATTCAAGTGTAAGGGCGTTGTAAAATTTTTTTAATATCTTAGTAATTTATGAAATGAAAATAGGAGCTGTTTTATTGACCATGTTTGTCAAAAAAAAAAATTGGACTTTTCAACCGTGAAAGAATTATTAAAATCGGTGAGTGGTTTTTGAGATTACCCTACACACATAAAAAAATATAAATTTTCTCTCTTGATAATATTAATATAATTTGACAAGAGAATAACAAAGCATTCATTGACTGTAGTTCCTAGGCCAGCAGAATTGTTGTATTAAGATGTGGGTATGTTATTGTTATTCCTTCTGTTGTTGTTATCATCATCATTTATTAAATATTAATATTAATGTTGAAAATTCATTTTATAAAATCTGTAGTCCCATCAAAATGGAAAAACAAATTATGCCAATTAAAGTATTAACTCAGCAACAGTCGCAGACCTAGCATATAAAACAATATTGGTTATAAATTTTTAGACATTGAAAACTAAAAATAATTCTGTAAACGATATTGCCTATAGGCTCTTTTAGAAAGCGAGTATTGAGAAACAGTGTTATTATCCTATCCCTGCTTAAAATTATGAATGTCGATGTATTTAATTATGTGGAATTAAATGAATGTAGGTACTGCAAAAGGGCGTGTACTACTAGTTGGCCAGATATGAATGCATGTTGTGGGAAGAGAAACTAAACGTTTATGAAACAAAGTGGGTGGGGCATTGGAAGAACAGTGAGGTAAAGAAAACATCCACAGTTTCAAGTTGCATTTACTAGTGGGGCTGGGGTCTGCAATGTAGTGCTGTTTTCAGTGTGCAACTGTACATTTCCTTATCATCTTACCCCTCACTTCCCTCTGATCCCTAGCCTTGATCGTCAGCAAAACACAGTAGCTTCCTCCACTAAGCACATTCATATTGTGGCCGACTAGTACATATGAACCTTTCTATCTACAAAGGGAATGATATTTCAGTTATATATTGTTGATGGTTATTGGAGGGAAGTAAAACACAGAGGGAAGATATAGAATGATGAGATATGGGGAAGCATAGAAGATAAAACATAATTAAACTTTTATAAAATAATAAAAGAAGGATGGGGAAGAGAGAGAGAGATGTTAATTACTGTAACAGGCAAGAAAGGGAAGGTTTAGCATGGATGAGAACGGGAGCAATGTATCTAAGAGGGGTGAGAGGCAGGGGAAGAGGAATATGCGAGCTGTGTGGAGGAAGGGAAAGTATAGAGCATTATACAATGGAATGTAAAGAAATAAAGGTATGGAGAGAAAAAGTGCAGGAAAAGAAATGGGAAAATATGGATGGAAAGATGGTAACTATCATAATGTTGACAAGAAAAGAAGAAAGGAAAATCAAAGTCATGGGGAAGCTTTTTAAGCAAAGTAAAAGGAAAACGGTCTAGAAAAGTTAGAGATTGGGAAGGAATGAGTCACAGTGAGCTATAAGGCCTGGAAGCCAAGCAATCTGAGTGGCCAATAGGAACTAAGCACCAGACAATTTGTGCACAAGGTTTATGAGTGTGGGAGATTTTGTATTATATTAAAAAAATATATATATTGTTGAAATACAATGTACAATTTGGCCACTTTAGTTAACTAAAATTTACTGTATTCAGATCACCTTTAGCAACATCTGTGATAACATTTCACAATTTAAATGTTTATGTGTTTTTTTGGAGAACTACTATATATAGCATGCTTTCAACTTGCAGGGGCATAGCTAAGGAGGAGTTTTGGGGGTTGAAATACCCCCCTGGCTAAAAAATGTAAACATTAATAGCTTCCTTAAGTAATAGAGGAAGGTTGACAGGAACGAGATAGTTCCTAATCATATCACTGGTAGTGCTATATTTATGCTGCATGTCTTAGACAATATCGTCAAAGTGACAGCAAGAGAAACTGTACTTTAGATGGTGTGGATACATCTATGTGAAGATATCTGGGGTATGTTTTGATTCCAGTGCTAAATTTGAGTGGTTTCCAAATAAGTGCTATATCTCCCAGTTTAGAACACAACTAGGAAATCTATTTTTGAAATAAAATGGCCTGCAGTGATAATATAAAATACTTCACAGTGGTCATTAATTGTCATGTCACAACACATTTGCCTCTTAGAATATGCAAAACATCCTATCCTAATTTTAATTCCAATTGCTGCATTGATCTGTGAATATATATTTGATTTATTTAAATATTTCAACTCAGGATTAATTCATTCTTGACATGTTCTATGATCACAAGCCTTTATGGCTGCTAGTGAACTCACAGAATGCAATCAAAACTAATCTAATCTAATCATACTTATCATTTGAATTGATACAAAATTGTTTAAAAAATGGATCCCTCTACATAAATCCCTCTCAATATTTTTCTGGCTGCACTACTGTCAATATGTAAGTTTAGTAACTGACTAAATAATACCATAGCAGAGACAAAATTTGATGGCGGCTGAGCCCTGGCCACTGAAGCTGCATGATATTACTCCTCAGTGCTCTTTGTTTGACAAAAATAGAACAAGTAGGTATCTAACCAGGGGTGTAGCGTCAATGGGTGTGAGAGATGTGTTACATACCCTGTAATTTTCCTCAAACTGTTGGCAAAATTGGTGTTCATTGTAATTTTGTAGTACACAACATTCTAATATCATTAAAAATTGAGCTTTCCTAAATATTATAATTTGAATTCGCGCCACGCTGCGATAACTTGAACGCAGTCTGTATCTAGACAAGGCTGTGGTCAACGGCACCTGCCGTCAGCTGGAGGAAACTGGCGCTGTGTGCTTGATCCTGGTGACCCATGGTATATACTCAGTTGGAGTACATCTCGTGTTAAAAATTGTGCTCATACAATTGCATTTATAAACGTGAATAGGGAGTAATTCGCGAGTTGTTTTGTTTCTTGTACGTGTGTTTCTTCAATTGTGAAAATTTGAGCGGCCTTTGGACACTTGGTTACTCATTATCAAAGCAAATGTAGGTTAAGATTTGCGCGCGTTCTGGGAGGAAGGTATGTACACAGGCAGTGTACATCCGAGAGGTCACGAAGTGCAATAGCAAACAATACATTGTTTCAGTGCGGTTGTAGCAACGAAAATGGAAACAAATTGTTGTGTGATCGACAAGCTCAAGCTAAGAAACTTCCAGTCATTAAATTTCTCTGAAAAGGAAGTTGTAATTAAAGCAGGTCCTCCAAACCCCATACTCAGTATTACAACTAAGATTAAAAAATGTGTAAGGCATTTCAACATCAAAGTTTATGAAAGTGAGTCTGGTTGTGTTTTGTTCGTCATGTCTTTTTCCAAATGAAAATGCTTCTAGAATTCCAGCGGTTATAAATATTTAAATAACATTTATAAGGCAGCCAAAAAACAACTAAAACATTTTGGTAAAACTCTCAGAATAGAATTTTCGTTGGATAGTCAGTATAAGCTCTCAGTTGAACAGCATAACAATGAAGTGAAAAGGAATAGAGCTTTATTTTCTCACGTTGTACGGGCTATAATTGTTTTTTAGGAAAGCAAGCACTTGCTCTTCTGGTCATAATGAGAGTGAAGGATCTTCAAACAGGGACAACTATATTGAGTATTTAAATGGATTAGCAATATGACACCTCTCTGAAAGAGCACTTGGAAAAGTCGTGCAACTTATCATAGATAGAATGACTTAACTTAAAGTGTGAGTGCCATCATGATGCGTGAAATTAAGAAGGAATTTCTAGTGCCTTCTTTGTTTCATTGATATTAGATGAAACTCCTGACATAAGCAGTAAACAACTCTACCGTTTTGCGATACATAACCGTTGACGGAAATGTTGAAGAGAGGTTTTTTTTGCTTTGCAGATGTAAGTTCTGAGAGTAAAGGAGATTCTCTAGCTGAGATTAAATATGTTGATATGGGCAATTCTGTTTAGTTTGGGTCACATTTTAACAAATTTCACAATATACGTTGAGTTGCATACCCGAGTCTGATAATCAGGCTACGCCACTGTATCTAACATGCACATGTTCTTAAAAAGAGAGCAACTGTTACTGTAGAAGAAGTTTTTTTTTGCTTTCTGCAGATTACAAAAAAAGATTTCACATTTAATTTAAAAAAGGTTACAAATAGACTTACCCAATATTTAATGGGGCGCCCTTGTGAGATATCTTCTCCCCAACCAATTATACGCACTGAATGATAACCAGTTCGATGCTGAGCTCCTAGTCCTGAATGTTGATATACTCCTCCATGATACACAAAGAAGTCCTGATAAACCTTCATTGTTGCTATTGGAAGAAAGAAAAAACAAAGATAGGAATGAGTGTTTTTCTCTTAATGTTCTAAGGTTCTACAATAAGATTCTATTGAAGAATGTAAATAAGTGAGCTCAAATAATTATAAATAGGTTTCGGATTTTTATTATCTAAAAATGTTTTAAAAATGACCTATAAAACAACTCTAAAATTTTAAAAAATCACACAATAATTACAAAAAGACCTAGAACTGAGATTTATTTAGTTGGTTAAAATAAGTGTACAGAAAATTATACAATAATTAATACATAGGTATAACTGCTACACAAGTAGAAAAAATATGTTTAAGAATAATTATGAGATAATTTAGAAAACTTTGTTCCAGGCTCTTGTTGAAATAATCTGAAAAGAAAATGAATAAAATTGTTTTTGAAGCAGGCTTTACCAAACTATAGCAGTTCTTTTGAGTTCCCAGATTATATAAAATTTGTTGCAGACGAACAGGACTTCACAGCCTTGACATGACACAAGGATAAGGACCATAATGCAAAGTTGGAAAACTGACCTCTCTCATCCCTATTTTGGGACATGAATTCATAACTACAATTATACCTGCTCCTCTGACAAAAGCCGTACTTCCACCTAGAAACACTTTCTAGACTATTAAGTAGGAATGTTTTTTTTTTTGTTTTTTTTTTTCTTTCTTTCTTTGTAAGAAAGGAGTGTACTAAGTTACTCTTACTTCTCACTTGAACCGAAATTTCAACTGTTTTAAAAGTTACTTTTATGCAAAATGTCAGTAACATGAAAATATTCATATGCTGAACATAAATGCATAAAAATGGCTAAATTAAGATTCAAAGGACAAGAAAATGACAAAATAATGACCAAAAATGACCTAATGAGTGTGCATTTTCATAATCTGGGAACCACAATAAGGATTTATGTATATGTTAGCAATGCCTATGGTGCAACAGTTAAAGGGTGACCTGTCACCAGAATTGGACCCTGGTTGTAAAAGACATTTTAAAGTCCATTGAGGCAAAAAAAGTATGAAAGACATTTTGAGGTTCACTGAACCAAAAAAGGTATAAAATACATTTTGAAATCCATTGAACCAATAAGGTATATAAGACATTTTGAGGCATATCGAACCAAAACAACATTTTGAGGTCCAATGAACTGAAAAAAGGCATGAAAGACATTTTGAGGTCCAATGAACCAAAAATTGCGGTCCAACAAAAACAACAACAACAACAATAATGACGATGATGATAATAATAATAAATTATTAATGATGCCGTCAATTGCCAGGTTCATATCAGTGCAACTAGTATGCTGGAATTGTCTCCTGCAGGAGTTCTTTTACATGTTAGTAAATCTTCTGACATGGAGCTCTCACTTTTAACCCCAGTTAAAAACCATTAGTCTGGGCTGGATTTGAACTCATAATGCTGGAATCAGAGGGCCAGCGTCTAACCAACTGGGCCACCCAGACCGACATTTTGAGCTTCAATGAACCAGAAAAAAAGGTGTATAAGACATTATGAGGCCCACTAACCTGAAAAAGGTATAAAACATTTTGAGATCCAATGAACCAAAAATAAAAGGCATAAAAACATGCCTACTAAACCCCCCCCCCCCCATAAAAGGCTATAAAAGACATTTTGAGGTCCACTGAACCAAAAAAATGTAAAAACACTTTCAGGTCCAATGAACCAAAAGGAGTATAAAAGACATTTTGAGGTCTACTGAACCAAAAGGAGTATAGAAGACATTTTGAGGTCCACTGAACCATAAAAGTATTATTAATATTGAACATTTTAAGGTCCAGTAAACCAAAAAAGAATATAAAAGACATTTTGAGGTCTACTGAACCAAAAGGAGTATAAAAGACATTTTGAGGTCCACTGAACCATAAAAGTATTATTAATATTGAACATTTTAAGGTCCAGTAAACCAAAAAAGAATATAAAAGACATTTTGAGGTCTACTGAACCAAAAAAGTGTATTAATGACATTTTGAGGTCCATTGAACCATAAAAAGGTATAAAAGACGTATTGAGGTTCTTGAACCAAAAACAGTTATAAAAGAGGTTTTAAGGTCTACTGAACCAAAATTATGTTTGTTTCTGTGTGCTTGAACATCATAGCTCAAAAATGAAAATTTCATATTTATTACTCAATTTCGTATTTATTGCAGAAGAAACTTGTTAAGAAAATTCTCATACTCCAAACTAGCCATTTTGTGGAAAAATGTTCTTTTTTAATTAAATTTAATTCTTAGGTATTTTTAATTAATTATTTAACTATTATCTGTTTGAGATATTAATATGACAATTCTGTGCATGACCTGTGAAGTCTTCTTCATACAGACTGGATTTTGTACAGTTTTGTGTAACAGGGAGATCATAGGAGATAGAAAAAGATTTGAAATGGAAAAATGTAGAGCTCATTAAAACACACAACTTGTGTTAAACCTTTTGCAACATTAGCTGGCCATTTCAACATTTTCTGTATTGCATGGTTATACACTGTTGCAAGTAACCTCAACAGATTTTACTTGAAAGCTTGCCATTCTTTGCTCTTTCCATCGCAAGAGCTAACTACTATGGTTAAACATTTGGATGGTGTTTCGTAATGTTTCATAACAACTAAGCACTTACTGCTTAATTTGAAATAATGCCTAAGTAAAGAAAAAACTTATGTGATACCTTCACATGAATTTCTCTAACCACTATTCTATAAACTATTCTTCCAAAATCTTTTTCTTGTACATACTTCTTATTAATCAAGATAAATATTTGCAGAAAAAATATTTCATTACACATTTCATCAGAGGTACAAAAGTAATATAGACTGCCTCTGTGGTCTGGTATTTAGTATACTACCCTCCAAATCCAAAGTTCTTGGGATCAATTACCGGCTAGAGGGTCTATTTAGCCAGCATTATTTTTTATCCTCCTTACAGTCTGGAAGCATGAAAGAGAGTCTGAATATGCATGTGAATTTAAACAGAACCCAAAGGAATACAAAAACCCAATAATTAATACAACAATAAATGAGTGAACATCATTGTCAATAAGCACCTGTTCCAAAGGCAAAGCCGCCAATAAGACCCAAGATGTGTTACATTCACATCACTTTCACTACCCTCTATGGTTTATTCGTAGCTATAAAAATTACTCTTATGAAAGTTTATTTTTCTATCTACTTCATTTTAATTGAGATAAACCTTTGCAGAAATAGCTGCATTACAAGCTACATTATACAAAAGGAACAGCAGCAGTCAAATGTTTAAAAACTGGATGCTATATGCTGGCCTTACCCCTTCAATGCAATCACGAGAAGCAACTGAGTGTCGACAAGACTTTAAAAGAATGACTAAATATTGAATAAATTAAACCATTAATAACGGATATCTCAGGAATGGCTAATACCACAAAAAATGTTACTTTAAATAAACTGTGTGTTTTAAAGAGATCTACATTTTTTGTGTGGTAAGTTTTCATCTATTACTTAATGTTTACCAGTTACACATGATTATACAAAATTCCTTCCTAATGAAGATTCCCATAAAATTCAAGATATACGTTTTATTTGTCATGTAAATATCTTTAATATATGGTATTTTGATCAAAATCCTAAGAGCCATTTTTAAGAAAATAAAAATTTCCAAAAATGTTACATATAAAGGGTAGATGGGGTGGGGGATTTTCTTGAAAATCTTCGTGTCGCTTCTTAGGATGATACATAACAACTATGGTATTTGTCCGACTTTTCGTTTTCAAGTTATGCTGTTCACAGACACACACACTTTGTTTTTATAATTTTTTAATTCAGGGGTTCTCAAAGCATGTATTTCCATTGAAATATTGACATCGAATTTTCGGGTGGAATGCAATACCTTCTCTTCCTACTATGTATGTGGTAGAGGAAATAAAAAAGGATGATACACGAGGATGAAGCAGTAGTCAAATGTTTAAAAAGCGGGTAGCTATTACAGGTGTTCATTTCTACTATTTACACTGCCTGCACCTGCTTGCCCCGGCAGGTAGGTTTTCAGTGGTTCAACCTATGCATAGACAGCTAGTTTTCCCGATGTTGAGCAGGTCAAGAAGTAGCAGTGAAGGTCAGGGAGATGGAGTTGGGAAGCCTGTCTCTCAAAATACTGACTGATACTAGTGGTAAATAGACGAAGCGTTATTTCATGCATTACCTTACAATATGGCAGTATCCTAATGCTTATTACTGCTAGATTTATATGCTCCAAACTAAAATGAAATAATAAAATATCACCACTTTGGAACTGTTCGGAAGGTTTTCATTGGGATTGTTTCAGCCATTTCGTTAAACAACTTTTTAATGATGTTTTAAAAATAGTTTAAAGTATTTGCAAATGATTTCAGCTTTGCAAGCTGATATATGTTTTAAGTGTTTTTAACGTTATTACAAGCTTTACAAATGTTTAGTATTGTTTTCTACAGAGAGCCAAAAAACTACGAACCGGCGGCGCGGTGTTTTTCCTGTCCGCGTCCACGGCGCTCGTTGCCGTCTGCCGCTATCATAGAAAGGCGCGGATGAAGCTATACAACATTTTTAAAACTACTTTTAAAGGCTTTACTTAACTTTATGAAAGAAGATGCTGAAACTGTCCACACATTTTTGGCACCAATTTTTTTTCGAGTCAATAGTTGAAGCCCGTGTATACGTGAATAAAATTGTGCCCCCTGTTTTTAGAGAATTAACAGACAGGGAACGTGATTTTGCCTTTTTTCAACAACAGCACTCATACGGCCAATATTTCGATGATAATTGAAAGTGCATTTGAAGACAGAATTATTAGTAGACATTTGTGGCCCCCTCGGTCCCCCGACCTAATCTCCTGCTATTTCTATCTCTGGGGTAACTTAAAACATAAAGTGTACAGACAAACTCACACACCCTGGAAGAATTAAAACAAAATATCCGTCAGGAAATTGCCAGCATTTCTCACCGTGAACTACGGCGAATGATGGATAGTTTCCTAAAGAGGTGCCAAAAATGTATGGACAACGACGGTGGCAAGTTTCAGCATCTCCTTTCATAAAGTTAGTAAAGCGTTTAAAAGTAGTTTTAAATATGTTGTATGGTTTCATCCGCGCGCTGCCCCAGACGGCGAGAGCCGAGAACGGGGGCAGGAAAAACACCGCGCAGCCGGTTCGTAGTTTTTTGGCTCTCCCTGTACTTACAAGTTTTCAAACCTTTTAAAGTTTTTCTGTATTATTACAGGTTTTCGACCTTATTAAACGTTTTTGACATTTTTACAGCTTGTGTGACATTTGAATGTCAGAAAATGCATAATAGTGTGGGAACCAGGAAGAAAATTTGGCGAAGCTTATAAGGTTAACCATTGTAAAATTGTGGACAATTATTTAAAAGCATCGTTAGGATGAGAATATAATAGGAATGTTTGCGCTACACTCACTCCTAATATTTCTCCAAAGTAAGTATTGTTTTATTCGACGTCCCAGTGTAGGTGCTGAAGCATCCATCAAGGTTCCAGGTCCTGTAGGACACCACAGCAACTGGTAGGTGCGAACCGTATTGCTCAGCGTGGAGGGGAGGGCTGGAGTAGAGGAAATACTGTCTCCCCTCACGCCATGAGTTCCCATGCGTGTTGCCTAAGCAAGCAGGCATAGACAGGAGTAGATCGAAAACCGTACACCTCTATAATCTATATCAACCAGCAATAAACATATGCGAGGGACGAGAGATAGAAACAGTAAAACAGAACGCTCTTAGGCCGCTGATTGGTGGAGGGAAGTTCATGAGTGTTTTCTGTTATTTGTTTTGCCACAATAACCGCCTCTAAGAAGTACAGCACTCCAAGTAGTTTTCTGATCACTGCTCAGCATAAGTTTCGGGGAGAGAAAAGTCTATAAATGTTTAAATTCATTTCTGTGTATCCTGCACATACACCACGGACGTGTTAGAGGCCGTGAATTCTGAAAGGTCTGTTAACAAAGGTATATCATAAACATAGAGACATAGATTAAACCGAAAACAGGCGCAGTATTAAGTTATTGTTAAACAACATGCAGTCTAACTTTGTATTACTATTGAAACAGCTGTATACTACATAACTTGCATTCCTATACCATCAGCCCTCTTGGAACAAAGCGGGTATCGAGGTAAATGCTGATTTGCTACACCTCTCGCATACTTCCAAGCCCAGAACACTTATGTATATGCAATTTAAAATCTGTTAGCTAATCATCATGAGCAGGCCTGTCAATCTGTCGAAATAAAACACGGTGAGGCAAATCTTAATAAGTGGCGAGAGGCGTTGATCGCGCATTGTTTCGCGATGCTTAAAAAAGAAACCCCGAAGCGTAATCTTATGCTACTACACGATAACAGTAATTCTTTAACACATAGATTTAATAAGTTATTGGCAACGTCTTACTCGATTTATTGTCACTAAATTAGCGCTGCTACAGCTAGTATTGCAAAACTTTTGTGTATACATGTACCTACGTCAAACACGTGGCGGATCGAGTCCGCTCCGCCTTGTTTAAAACAGGATTGTTCTTGTCTGGGATAGACTATAGTAGCTATGTGGTGGATTTGAAATCCAATTCTGTTTGCAAGACCACAAGAAAAAACAAATGACTTAACACTTAAAAAAATCTGATGTGTTACACTCACATGACTTTCTCTACTCTTGCACAAACTATTTTTACAAACGCTTATTCTCCATCTACTTCATGCTAATCGAGATAAACATTTGCAGACGCTATCTTATTGCTAAGTTTCTTGTAGATGTAAGGGGAATATATATTTACAAGGGCAATATAGAAATACAGTAGCCTTTAAGCACATACATATCTCTTAATAGCTGGTTGCTAGGTGCAGCACCATTCCCTTTGCCACAGATTAATACTCTTTGCATATCTAAGACAAAAAAATGAATAACGAATTCCCATTTGAGAAAATAAGTATTGAAAAATTTAAGGGAATAACAAGCAATATCTCGAAAATGGTTCACTCAACAAAAAAAAATGTATATGACATAAATTGTGTATTTTAACGCGATCCACATTTTTTGTGTAGTAAACGTTTGTCTATCTCTCATGGTTTACCAGTTATGCAAAGGTCGTTCACAATGAAGAATACTTTTGGAGACATTCCCAGAAAATTCAAGATATACATTTTATTTGTAATGAGAATATCTTAAACATATGATATTTTAATCAAAATCGTTAGTCATTTTTGAGAAAATTAAAATTTTCGAAAAATGTTCCATGTAAAGGGTAATCTGGGGTGGGTGGATTTTCTTGAAAACCTTCGTGTCGCATCTCTGGAAGATACTGAACTTAAATGCCAAGTTTGGTGTTTATCCGACTGTTCGTTCGTGAGTTATGCTGTTCACAGACACACACACACACACACACACACACACACACACGGACATGTTTCCAAAAATCCTTTTTTTTTTATTTAGGGGGTCTGAAACATATTTTCGGTGAAATCTCGGTATCGAATTTTTGGGTGGAATACAATACTTCCCCTACTTACTATACGTAGTAGAGAAAGTAAAAAAGTCTTCTCCATACTATCTTTACAAAAGCTTATTCATCTATCTGCTTCTTGTTAAACGAGATAAATATTCGCAAAATGTTTTTTTTTACACAGTTCTTTGTAGGTACAAGAGTGGTACAGAAGGCTTAGCGAATCAAATCATAAAACAGGTAACACTAACCAACTAATTAGACGCGGCTTTCCAAGTCATTTCGTCGAATAAATCAAAGAATGCCTTCTATCGAACGTAAACAGTCCGCCACTGCCCTAGAAAGGTCGTATAGCAGATCGTAGTGGTGCTAAAAGCTGACTCTGGATCAAGACCCGTCAAACCCTCGGCGCAATGAACGCAAAATAGTACGAGGTGGCCGATATTAATCTGGCTAAAATTACCTCTTGGTGAGGGAAGGGGGGAAAAACTTGAAGAGGTGACCCAGGCTATAGGGAGGGGTTTAACCTCCCGAATTTTGCTCAGGAAGGCCAGATCACTCATCTTGCTGGCACTAAACGGTGGCTTGACGTAAAATTATACTAAAATCGATCATTAGAGGGAACAGCAGAACTAAAGAGCTAAGGAAACTGGGAGATAAAATGACAGGCTTAACAGAGGCTTCAGCAACCTCATTCTCTGGAGACAAGCCTATGATCGGGACACGTTGATATCATCATCAGCGAGAGAATAAAGACAATACTGAACTCATTGTACAAACGAATAGTGATTAGAGCTTGAAGACTATGCAGCGCTTAGAGAATCCGTAATAAGACGATTGCCTTAGGTATTGCGGCCAAAGCCGCGGGATACAGTCAGCCAAGACATCGATGAAGGCTTTGAGTGCAGGAGGTTCGAGAAAGTAAACCCATATCGTACAATGGAAGAGGCTTTGACTGACTACTCTTTGAGAAAGTTCGCCATCTACCTGATAAATTCTGGAACATTGCATTAATATGTCTCCCTTGCAACAGGGGACTATAAAAGACGTAAGAAAATAAACGTGAGTCAGTTGCGGGATAGCTGTGAGTAGTTCGAGCCATTTGTAAATCAAGAGCTGCAAAACGAAGTTTGTAACACATTTAGCGTAATAAATAAAGCTTCTTACGAGTAAACAGGCGTTTTTATTTGTCACAATATAAAAGTGTAGGTGAATGCTAAAAAGCTTGGCGGTAAAAACTGAACGTTGCCCTGAAAAACGAAAACTAAAAGGCGGCCGACATCGAAAACAACCTATTCTTCGATCATCTTTGAAGCCATCGGTGTAACTAATGCAGAAGTTCTAGAAATGCACCTTAAGATGTAAACAGGCTAAAGGAAATAACGAAGCTCGATGTGAACTATTCATGAATGTAAACCCAAGGTGGAACGAGATATCGGAGCGCAATCACGAGGAAAATACGCTTTCCCTCTAGGAAGCGTGATTGGTAAAATAACGATCAGTTGCGAAGGAGCAGGAAAAACGAAACCTTTGAGGGAACAAAGAAAATGACGATCAAGAGAACTCTGGGAAATGTAGCAAAAGAGGGGTATTGAGGCAAAGGTGATAACTGGCAAGGGAGGCTTCAAAAGCGCAAATAGTCGCTTTGTGTGCGCCTTTAATTTGGGATTGACTTTCTGTGTCCAAATTCTCGGATTCGATCTCGCCCAAGACAGGCATCTATGTGTGCTTAACTGTGAAAACTGCATGTCAGTAGTTTAACTGACATGTAAAATAACTCTCATGGGACAGAATTCCAGCATAAAGGCAACGTTGTAAGTTGCTAGAGTCGTTAAATAAACGTACTAATTAATTAAAAGCGCACGTTACGCTGAGAGAACAGCCGAGTTTCATCAACTTTCCATACAAACCGGATACAACGGGGCTATTGGCTACGATGAAGTAGCGCAATTTTCAGTATATTTTCGAATCCAAAGAACCCCACTGACTGGAAGGCTGCAGTATATTCCGCTACCAATGAGATTGTTCCAACAGCAGACAAATTGTGGCGGCATGGCAGAGCAACATCTAATCTCTGCATTAGATGTCCTGCGGTGAAACTCTTGTATTATAAGCTTGTAGACTGAGCCGTCTATGGAAGAATCTGTTTCATTTGTGGAGTACAAGTGTCTCCACTGGAAAATAATCCGAGCGGAATTCCATCACGGTTATAAGCTAACGGATACACCGACTTGGATATTTGCCACCTATTTTTGGATACTACCTAAAAGTTGGAGACGAGGCAAATCTACAGCTTCCAGATCCTCATTCGGAAAGAACCTGAGTTGGGCAAGCGGACCTCTGTCCTTGGATTTCCTGCAGGTACTCTAGGTGCCAAAATGCAACAAGCCATCAGCTTTCTAACTGTGCAGTAGCGGAGGGGAAAAAATCCTCGGCAGAGTCTTTGTCTTCCGCTTCCCTTTCTGTTTTGGGTAATTTTTTTTCTCAAATTCAGTATGCAACAAAATAAGAGAAAAAAAGCAACATAACTCTATACGAAATGTTTGATAAATACATTTGGTATTTAAGTTCAGTATATTTCAAGGAGGGGAAAAAATGATTAAAAGGCTAGCTGGAAAGGCGCCCATAGCCAGTCTTATTCCGCGATAATGACTGACATTCAAGCATTCTGAAACTGAAGGTCGTGTAGATTATAAGATACTGATCAGAGGTTGAAAAGGGCGCAAAAGGACAGTCTAATCGACTCCCCACTATGTGCCACGCAAAGCTTCTTCATTTTCAAGTACGATATATGCGAATATCAACTAAGTTTGCTGTCGAACAGCAATCCTAAAAGCTTCTTTGAGCCCAGACAGAGCCCGATGCCAGAAGTTTACAAAGATGGTTTTATCGACGGAACAAGGAAAGGGTATCAATCAACTTTGTTTTTTACATAATTCCTGAAAACTAACTAAACGCTCACATTTTCTTCGAAGTTGATCATCGAAAAACTCTATGAAGAGACAAAGCAGAATTACAATTACATCAGAAGCTGTAATCCACTTGAATCCTTTGATTTAAACTTAAGGTCAGTATTGAGTTATGTCATTAATGTTGATGTTTTTCACACTCCAAACGTATAGTCGGTCAAGTTAACGTTGGAAATGGCGTTCGAGGAAACACATCCGCCGAGAAAACATTGCGAAGCCGTCTACAAACAATGTAGATGAAATACCTGATGGAACAGTCCTCGATAGCATTGATGACAATAGCAATAGAACAGTGTGGCGCTAGGTACTGAGTTTTTCTGGTTAAATAGCTTGCATATACATGAAATACCGGCTCTATATAAACTCCGAATACAAAGCGGAAGACTACACGCAAACACTGCTGGTGAGAGTAGGAAGATTACGAACTCTCCAGCAAATGTCTTAAGTAGAGCCGTTAGGCAAAACGCCTTTTTTTATTAGATATAATAAGTTAAAGGTTATGTAGATATTGTAGCGTGTATGTGTGTGCATTGTCACGGACACATTATTGCTTTGTAGCGACGACATTGTTGGGTGTAATTCTTTCGGCTGGGGTTTTGAATTTCGTCCGACGTGATATCTCTCCCCACCTCCCGGCCAGAGGAGCGTTCTTTTTCTTTGTGTGGATAGCGTGGCGTCAGTAGTAGTCAGTTCCTTCAGGGCGAGTGTTGAGTATGGTAGCGTGCGTGATTCGTGTGTGTAACATCTCCCTCCAATGTTTTTCCTTTAATCTTTTGTGAACGATGTAGTGACGCCGAGTTAATATTCAATAAACCACAGGTAATGCTAATATGAAATCCCGTGTATTTTTGTGATAATTATCCCACGCCTGCTCTGAAATGTGCAGTTAAGATCCTGGTCCTCTTGTTGCTTCTGAAGCTACGTTGCCCAATGTTTATGCTGGGGCATCTAACATTTAATATCTAGCTGCAAAACCACCCCGGTATATAACAATATAATCGTGCTTTGAGGTATCTGGAAGGAATAGAACCAGTTTTTATTTTGCCTTTTTAAGGTCTAGCTACCCATTTGAGTTATAAATCCCAATTTTTTACTTTTTAAATATCAATTTAAAGCTTATCAATTTATTTTCAGTTTTCCTATTGCATTCAGGAAACTCTAGATGATGATGATGATGATGATGATGATGATGATGATGACGCTTCCATCTGGGAATTTGGCTTTACGTTGGAATGCGGCCATCTTTTGTGTAGTAGTGTTTGCTCCTGCTAAGGGTTTGGCATTTCTCTTTTATGTATGTTCTTCAGTATCAGCAAGTATTATAAGGAATCATTTTGACGGATAGTGATGGTCAATTATTCGCGTGTAAGCAGACATAGCATTATTTAGATACCAATGTCTAACTCCAGTCATCTACTGAAACATAAAACCTCAAAATGATGTTTGTAAATTTGTTGCCCACGTGTTTTCAATTGCTGGAACAGTTTTATTGGTAAATTTTGTGAAAAGACAGTCACGAAAAAATGTATTTTATCAATCAACACATGCTACAACAAAGCAAAAATCTCCTCTCGTTCAAAGAGTGGCGACAAGAAAATAAGACTACTTTCAACTTCCGTTACCGCATCTAGCAATTTTCATTAGATTTGTGTAAATCATTACTTGATGCCGACAGAGTCAAACACAAGATCTATATTGATCAAGCCACCAGTTTAGCCGCACGTTGATCATACGCTCCAACATCTTTCAATGCAGCTTGTGTCCATTAGTTTTCTCTCGGCACAATTGCATTTTTTTTCTCTAAACATCCGCCTTATGCTAGTTTCTCTTCCTCCCGTCTGGTGTTGGTTGTGCCTCATTTTGTTTTAGTCTTGGAGACGCTGACGTTGCTGTGAGGCGAGTAGTTGTGTCAGACTATTGTCAACGAGTAGCTCGTTTTAACTTGTGGTGAGTTGTATTTTACATATAACCACAAGCTTTGGACATATTATGCAGAAAGTAAAGGAAACTTGTTCTCACATGTTAAATTGCGCCCTATAGGAGCTGTAACTGGTTTACCCGCTTTAATATTTGGCATTTAAATAATCTAGGCATATTTTCCAAACTTCTTAAATCAAACTGTAAATGTTTTAGTACTGCAAGATATTAGATGAACTTTTAAACTTGAAAGATTTATTCAGCGACTGTAATACTATTACAGTGCATTTTCACACGGTAAATACATTGGTGAAAAGTATCTGGCCGTTAAACTTCTTATGAACCTTGGCATGTATTATCCTCTCCTTTTATATGACGGTAGTAAGCAGTGAGACAGAGGGGGAGGCCTGGTGACGCAAACTGATGAGGGAGATCGGATAGCAGGTGGAAGGCAGATGCTGGTCCTTCCTGAACTTGAGGTCACTTCGTGCCAAAGGTAGGAAACTTGCCATCGCGCCATATGCTGTTAAAATCCATAAGGTACAAGCTCTTACAGGCCAAAGACAGGTTCTGCAGCGTAAGAACATGGAGACTACCCGGTTCCAGAGCTCTGCTATTAGGGCATACTCCAACTTCCACATGGTGAAAAACCAGTCATAACACGCTTGGCTGAGCGAAAGAACTACTCTTGGGTTTCCGCTGCGGTCTAAGGTCCCATTTATGGAAGCGATTTCGTGTCGCGCGACAAATGCGACCTGATCTGAAGATACTTCGAGTTTAATGGATTCATTTATAACAGCGAGGTGACAGTCGCGCAAGATTCTGTGTTACGCGAATACAGAAACACGTCGCGTGGTCTTTCAGTTCGCGCGACGCACGCGGCAGTCACATGGCCTCAAATACGTGGGTGTATATGCACCTGTTTATGCAAGTCGCATTGCAGCATTGTGAGGGAGACAGTCTTGTCAGCACTGGCAGTTTAGGGAACCCAGAACTGCAGTTTTCAGTGTGTTTTGTGCTTTCACGTATTGTGAGAGTGATCTGATTTTCATCGTTCAGACTTTCATCAAGTAAGAATACGGAACATTTTATACAAAAAATTCGTGTGGGAGTTCAATTTGGGATGCCCTTGGAAAATTACAATTTGTCGCCATCTTCTCTCAATTTCCCATACAAGTTCCTAAATGTACTGTCCACAAATCTTGTTGTGTTTATTGGATGTACATTCCAATGTCGTTTTCGTCTTTTTTCGAATTAAGAGTTTGTAGCAATAGTACAACAGACACAGATCCATATTACCTAGCTGTCAATCAAAATGTGTAAACAGGGCGGTAGAACTGTTTTCCCAACAGCACACAATGCGACTACGACAGTCACGTCGCATGATTAAATTGAACATTAAAAATTCTGTCGTGTCATTCTTTGTTGACATAAAATCGCTTCCATAAATGGGGCCCAATGAATGAAAATCCGGGTGACAGCTGGAAGAACTGAAACCCGCCACGAAGGTTTTTATATAGGGTGTTAACAGTAACCATCAAAGCAATAATGGTGACATTCGCTACTTAAAGGCCGGGTACCATAGTATGGGATACGCTACAGGGCATGTGATGCAGTTTATTCATACTTTGGCGTTTAACATCGCATTGGGCGTGGTAGACAGGGCTTTCGCCGATTTAGTCCTTGAGACAGCTCTACGCCTTCAAATATAAGGAACAAGGTAAGGGTAGCAACTACGACATTATGTCGTCGTGCTTTGCTTCTTAACTGTCCACGGATGCAACCCCTTGTTCCGAACCCCGCAGCTCTTCGTACGACACATCGTGAAAAAGGCGGGTTTTGACTACGCCGCCGAGGAGACGAGGATGCTATACTTCTCGACACGAATTGAATAAGGTGGAAAACGGGGCCCTCCAGTAAGCTCATCAGGGATTCTGAAATATTCTCAAGAAGAGATTCATTGTATAGTAGCGCACATACTTTAACAGCAGTAACTAGTGTCTCCATAACTAGGAAATCCTAAAGCAGCAACCGCCTCCGACTTCAGGCGTTCCTCGTTTTGGGTGCGTGGTGTGCTCGACACCAGTGTCACACTAAAGACACACCTTCCAGCAAAGTGACATCGGGAATCAACAGTTCATGCAAAGGCTTTATCGTGGGATTGCTGTTAAACAACCGATAGAGTGAAGTCCTACTTTGGTGGGACCCAGATGCTGGGGATAACCAATTATGGAGTCAATCGGCCAGGGGCGTTTCCCCAGGTGAAGCTAGTGAAGTGTCACTTCAGCTGTTTTCTAATTAGGTCCATTCGTATATAATTTTATCTCAACTTAAAAATGTTATGGTTAGACATTGCACTACTCACAAAAAGGAACGTAATAATACGAATCACTACTTTAAGAGTGAAAATCGCCCATTACGAAGCGTTGCCGCGGCAGTAGCAGGGAATAAGGAAAATGGGTTGTAAGCGAGCGAAATGGGGGAGCCGCAAGGTCCATTAGCAGATATAGAGGGCTGATGCAACTACTCTTGGCTCTCGGATTTTCAGTTGACTTTTATGGCTGGTTACCATGACAACTAAACCAAGCTTGGGCTGTTATGAGTGCTGCGTACTCCCACAAACTACCTGCTTCGAGGCTACGGTGAAGCTAAAATCCTGGATTTTTTGGAGCAGAAAGGCCCCTTGTAAGCTATTCGGTGGTAATTGACACCTGTGAAATCTTTTATAAACTTGAGGGTAACGGAATGTTTTCTCTCTCAAATCACCTTTCAAAGGACTGAGCTACTTCAGTCATCAGTGTCAGTTCAGTTTATGTGCGAAAACAATCTGTACGTAGCGATTATTGCCGTTGTGTTTATGGTCTTGAAAGTTGGCTAGTGTAAATTAAAGAATCAACAATAAGTTTATGTCTTAAAAACATTTAAACCACTGGCGACTTGCAAGGAATCCGCAAAATAACAGTGTTTTGTGTGTTGCAAAAATCTTTTTCGCGATGGACTGAGGACTATAAAAGAGACGTGATAATTACGGGTAGACTTAAGCCAGTTCTTTGTGTATCGGCACATAAAGTTAAAATGAAAGGTGCGAAGTGTTACATCAGGCATTTTAAAAGCCGCCACTGCAATTGGCTGAACACAACGAAGGATTGTAAGGAAACGGACGGGGGGGGGGAGGTCAAACACTTTACGTAGACCAATATGTGATGGTTCCGCATATAAGGAAGGCCGACAGACATGGTGGGCGAGAAGGGGCTCATGAATGAAATTGGCAGGAAAAGAAGAGACAAGAAAACCAATGAATGGCGAGGGTAAATGGCACGAAACGCTTATAATAACACGTAGTGGACGAAAGCCTTTCTTGAGCACCCTGGTGAGACTTTCCATTGTCTTATACCATTACCTCCACATGGTCCAAAGGCAGCTTTGTATATTTCTGGAATTATGCATGCTGAACGATATCCACAAATACACAATACATTATTTACACCATATTTTTCATTCATCTCATTCATCATGCTGGGCACATAACGTAAAAGACCGTTGTGTAACAATCACATGTATTTCTCTACCTACTGTACAAGTGATTCGTGAAATCTTATTTATTTCATGTTAATAATGATAAAATCACTAGGAATGGTTTGAACATGGATTTTGTTGTAGATACACAAGAACATGCACGAGGCTGGGAGAACAAACTATTTATAAAAGTAGACTTTGATATGCAAACTAAGAAATTACCTACAAAATTCTGAAGCTTAGTGATTTAAATACTGAAAAATTCAAGTATAAAATATCAAATATTTTGGAAATGATTAATGCCATGAAAAAGGTATTTTAATGAGCTCTATGTTTTTGCCATAGAAGGATTTTGTGTACCTTTTATAGTTTCCCAGTTGTAGAAAATATGCTAAAAATGAAGAATATTTAAGGTCTTTTTACAGAAAAGTCAAAATATACATTTTGTTCATAATGCTAATATATTAAACATGATATTTTAATCAGAATTGTTAGAGGCAGTTTTGGAAACACAAAATTTAACGAAAATTTAAGTAAAAGTTTGTTGTAGATATAGGAAATTCCTTGAAATGCTTTGCCTAAAGCATAAACCTTGATATTTTTCCAATTTTTCATTTGTGAGGTATTGTGTTCGTTTTCTAAAAGTGATTATTTAGGGTACAGAGGACCTCAAAATGTGTATTTGTGGTAAAATATCAGTTTCAGGTTTTTGGTTGGAATTAAATACTTTCTCTACTTAAGGTACCTGAACAGTAGAGAAAATAAAACTTTATTTATTCTTGGGAAACAAAGGTAGCTGTTACTTTGTTTATCTTGTTAAAAGTATTAGTGTATGTACACTGGGCTGCAAAATAAATGTATATTGTCACTTTCCAAGAACATAAGCAAACATGGTTAAGGTCATTTATTAAAAACATGAGTATGTAAGACCTTCTGTATATCCTATGCCCAGACATAGGAATTTTTAAGCATTAAAGCCAGGACGAAAGGAAATCAAGTTGAACTGTTATTGAACTGGCAGGGACGTCGCAGGTAACAAACCTCTCCCTCCCTAGTGCAGTCTTGTGGCATTTGCTGACAGCACTCACCAGACCGTGTTTACCTGCCTGTCAGTGACCCTTGGCCGCTGCTGTTAACATTCTTTGTATTGATACATGGTTTGAGTGTAGACAACCTTATGCCAGCTGCTTAAGAATTCCTAAGCCTAATACGTCATTCGTTTCTAGAAGTTCTCGTAACATTTATACACATCTTCCAATGCTGTCCTTTTTTTGTTTGGTCACTAAATGTGGATTAATTTTTTCAAGGTTTATTTTGTCCTCCCAAGTAAAATACGCTTTATTTTGCACGCAGTGTAAAAAATGTATTTACCTTGTACAGGTCCAGACTCCATTATTTCATACATTATGTCCTGTTCAGATCCAAGACGATATGCTGGACCAACTTTGTAGAGATCAGATCTGTAGGGAGTCTGTGGTGATGGGGGATTGCATCTTGCAGTAATAAGATTGGCTTTCTTGGGAATTCGGCATCTTCCTGGGCTACCTGAACCAGCTGTATATGGGTAGCAGTCTTCATCGACGACACTGTAATGGAATAGTTGGCAAATTATAAACCTACAAGATGCAAAATAACTATGGATAAAATGTCAGCAAAAGAGTTTCTCACTTAACACGTATCCTGGTATCCACTAAATTCCTATCTCTGTCTTTATTCCATTGTTTCTCAGCAAGTGACATTAGGTATCTTCCCTCTAGTTTACTTTTTAGTTATTACTCACATTATGTAATGTCATATTTGCACCTTGTTGGCTTGAATAGTTGTGAACACAGAGACATATTTTCTCACTAAGCGTTCCAAAGACATATACACTTCCACTATATAACCACAGTGATTTTATGATTCTACAGGTAGTTCTGGTCATTTTTCAAGTATAGCGTATCTGATTTATTTATATTTTATAATGTATTAATATCACTGTTGTTTTTATGACATTTCTTTTGTAATAGGTTGATAATTTTTAGGGGAGAGAAAAAAGAAATAATTCCAAGCTAATACACTGTATTAATTTTGTAAGTGTTGACTCAATTGCTTGCTACATCTTAATCTAGAAAAAGTTTTATAAAAGGTTTAATAATTATGTTCGGGGCATGTCTAATACATTATTTAGTATTTTTATCATATGGAAAATGCATGTTTATTAAAATTCTCTATGAAAAAAAGGCCCAAATCAAAGTTGTGTTCCTGTTGTGAAGTTTCTAGACGTGATGTGATTTTATGCCAAAATAACTGTGATACATTTTAAGTCCTTATGAAGTAGAAAACAGTTTCTGTTTTTGAAAAAATTGTGTAACTGTTTCAAATAAGCAATTAATAGTGAGTACTGGTATGAAATTTTGTTCAACTAATTTGTGGATTTCTGGAACTATGTTGATGTTACTGAGCGGAATGGCTCAAGGGGTAAAGTCTGTGACTCGCATTCGGGAGGTCTCGGGTTCGATCCACTCTGACACATGGGATTTTTGTGCGTTTTCCCGGGTCGTTGGGCGAATTCTGGAGTGGTTTCTTTCATCCCCCGAATTTCCTGTCTCCCATTTCGTTCCATCAATCATTTCATTCATCCCTCACCCCGTTTGATTGTTTCAGGGTTGGAAGTGTCGGCGATGGTGTTTCAGTGCAGCGTGTCAGAGAAAAAGGATGCTCTCTGTGAACTTTCTCCGTCCTTCGGCTGGTTGCCGCGGTATAAGGACCGCCCCCACGGGGGGCGTTGAGCCCTATGTGGGGCGGAGCCCCCGACTGCCGGGGCATCTATCTGGAAACTGTAGGGACCCTGTCATTACTATGTCGTCACTCCTGGTTCTCCTCTCACTTCATCTCTCCCTCCCCCTCCATGTTGATATTTAGCAATAAATGCAATTCATTCCTTTATAAAGCGAATCTCATAATTACAGAAACATTTTTATCAAAAATATATAAACGATGTTCTATTTTAATCTAACTCTAGCCATCTGAAAGACATCATGATGACAATTATGCCAGGGGGAAAATGAGTATGATATGAGGTATGTTAGACAATTACTAAATCTTCTTATAGTGAAAACTGCATAATGAAATAATATTTTATGGGAAATACTGTTTAAGTGTTAGTATTCTCATAAGTATTTTGAATAATTTATAGCAAGGCACTGAGACACAAAAGGAATTCAGAGAATAAAAACAATTTCAACAAATAATTTCATTGTAGAACCTAAGTCAGAAAACGTGATCTGCTTCCAGAGTTCAACTATGGCAGCATTAACAGAGCATTTTCATTTGTTTTGTGTACAATCAATGATAATATTGTGCATAGCGAACAAACATTATTACTGTCATGTTATAAAATAGCTCAGCAGAATGGTCAACAGTGACAGCAAATTCAACAGATTAAAAGTTCACAACTTATGCAACATTTGCTTTCTGTTTCTGATATAATTTGTAATTAATTTCAAGGTAACGACATTCTTTAACAGTTAACTTCAGATGTAGAGAACTAAGTATATTGAAGAGTGCGTGGGTGTGCTCGGTTTTTGCACCTGGCTACACAGCATATTACATGTGCGCAGGTTTGTTCATATAAATTCTGAGGCCTCTGATACAGCATGGCGGATAGTTCCCTTTCGTCACAAAGTTCCAGATGCTCCCCTCTGCAGTAGTCAAAATAAAAATTTAGTGTTGGGATATTGGGGACACATGCATTTAGAAGAATAGCACAACATACTCTGTCATGGTTAAGTGATATATCAGATACCCTAATATTTTATAATTAGGCTATTCTAGTTTACTTACAGTTCTAGACCCCGTAGACATCTCCCCTTGACCCCTGAAGATTAGCCCTTGTGTACCACACCACTTTCAGTGAGCAGCGTTAATTATTTAATGCTGTAGTTTTCTGGCAGGTGAGCAGTATGTTTGAGGCAAAGCTTTTCTGGGTTAGCCTCAATGCTTTAGCCTCCCAGAAAGGCAATGTAAGTACTGGGAAGGACAATCAATTGTTTTTATATCCAGTAAAGCGATTGACATCGATTATAGCAGTGTCGTCGAATATTGTGCTGTGAAACTCGTAGACGTAGTATATCCACAGAGTAAACACTGAAGAGGCAAGGGGAAAGCATGGAGCGCTGGAATAATATGCCACTGTACAGAAAACACTCCGAAGTGTTATGAATCCAAGTATAAGAAATTAAAATTAATCAAGTTGTCAAAAACAAGCTTGTAGACAAACCCTCATTCCAACCGGAGTCAAAGGCTCTGTTGATGTCTAGAAAAACCCATTAATTGCCATGAGAAGTAATCGCGTGCATGTTTAGCTGCGAAAAGGGTGGTAACAGGCAAACTGCGAACTAATGGATTTAGATTATATTACTCTATTCATGTAACTTTCTGTAGACTTCAATTCAAAACTCACCCACGCCTGCGCAGGAACAACCACGCGCGATCTAGGTTTCCACCCTTGCAACCCTGCTGTCCACGGTTGTTGCAGGCTAAAAGATGCTGCACTGAAAGCTGCACTTTCTCTAGTCCTCTTGACATGATGGCATAACGGTCAGATGCTACCGATGTTGTGGAAATAGCCCAGGAAGCACCGCACCATCCTTGATCCTTGACACCTTCCACCAATCCACGCCATTTGGTACGAGCATCGAAACCACGTGGCAGACGGCGAGGGTCGTACACCGGTGTCACTGGCCTCAAACTCTTCACCTGTAACATTGCGTGTCTTTGTATTCCATAAATTACTAACTTATATTGTAAAATAATTTTAAAAGTTTATATTTTTAGGTTTACGAGGTTTTCTAAGTGATTGTAGATCGTTATTATTTTCATAGTCTAAGTTTGAGTGGCATGTTAAATTATACGTTTATCAGTGTTTAATTTTCATATTAGGACGATCATCTTCCCTTACCCTATGATTCACTGACGTAGAGATTATCCCTCTGTTTATACAGGACAAATCTAATTCATTTCCTTTTGAGAAACGTAGTTATTCTTAAATCATTTCTTCAGAACTCGTGGCTACTATACCGGTAGAATTTTGATTGCGTTGTCATTTATTGTCCGAAAAAAACAGTGCGTTTTCTTGTAAGTTTAACGAACCTGAACTATGCTGTTGCTGTAGTGTACATTGACTCATAAGTAAACAGCAGAAAAAAGTACAGCACAGTAATGAGAAGTAAGTCAGAACCTCACCCAAAGCTCTTCTCAAGAAACCGTTCCCTTCCTTATATGTGCATACTTACAATAGCTCTATATTCTTTTGCCTGTGCAAGTCACATCATTTAATATCACATTAACCTGCATTGCTCTTAATCGCACACCTTCCTCCCTTTGCTAACACCTTATAGATCAGGTGTCACCACTGGTTGCTCCTTGAATAAATCAAACCTTGCTCGTTGCTCCCGCTGAATCACTTACTGCGTGACCTTCAACTACGCGAAAAGCAGAACAGATAATTCGTTCAGTGCAGTAGCAGTATGCAATATTTTGCGTTTCAAATACGTAATCCACTCATAGGTTAATATACCTATTGTAGGTTCATGATTGGTTGGAATAATTGTTCTATTATAATGTCTTTTTCATTAGTATTTATATTTCTGATATGAAAACATGCTATTTTCAAAGGGTTGGTAGTCGTAACATAAACTGCAAAACATAACGGCAGTTTCAGTATTAACGTAGTTAAACAAGCTGCTTAACTTGGTCAATACCACTGTAAACGCACTTTAAAGCTAACAGTAATTCATAACGAAAAACTTTCACATTTATAGCAGTGAATATGGACAGGCATCTTGGTAATTAATTGGTATCTAACACAATTCAAGCAAACTACAACTTACTTAATGATTTAAGCATTACAAAGGAACGAGAGACCCAATAACACTGTCAGAAGCCCGTCTCTGATGTCACGTGTTTACCTACTGCAGTGCACGGAGCAAGCCTGCTTGCTCTAACACAAATTCAAGGAGTTGGTGACGCTGTTATAGATATTAAAGGAAAGATACGTAAATCTATAAGCTATGACTTACCGCCCTATGGGGTTGTAGAGTTCCCAGTCTCAGAGAGATGCCCTCTTCCAATTTACGTCCCCAGAAGGCAGAGTAGTTGCCTGCTCTCCATGCTAGACGCTCTCTTCCGGAATTAACATCTGAGATGAGCTCTGGTTCAACCATGCAGTCATTCCGCTCACACAACAGCTCCACCTGTTCTCCAACTTGCTGGCATTTGCTGAAAGTTGAACGTCATTGTCACCATCTCGCGGTTATGATTTTATGATTATGTTAACTCACGAAAAGCATGAATCTGTAGAGTTCTGTTCGAGACTACACGAAAGTGTGGACAAAGCTGGGAAAGCTTTCCTTGCTGTGATTTCGATTAAAATCGGAAACTAATAAATAAGAATGTACTTTGAATGTAAACAAGTATGAAAAATGATGCCCATATCGTCTCTGCCTTACACCAAAAATACATTTATTCTTTTCCAGATTATTCTCATATTACCTCAACAACTATTAAGTACTGGAGAAGTGGTCTGACTAGAAATGCATAAGTAAAACGACACATTTCTTGGGGTCCTGCAGACTATTACACTTACAAGTAATATATTGAAGTTCATTATGCTATAATCAACATATTAAGGAGAACCGGAATATGTAAATGAAACGGGTCAGTGAGTCCTCTGGGTGTAAGCAGATAGGCTAGAAGATGTGATTGGGGCGAAGCGCTCCGGCTCACAACTACACTCTCCTCGTTCGGAGTGTTTATGTTTCAACTACTTCTTTATTGTAAATCACATTGCTTAACTTTTGTGTTTCCTAAAGATAAACCTCAATCCTTTGTTCTAATTATATAAACCTGAATGCACTGTACTTGCTTTCGGTATTTCGCCTTTTCTATTACCAAAAGCTCATGCCAAAGTTACTTTGGGAACAGGCAGTAATGTATTATACAAAACGTACCTATAGAAATAGTCTCTAGAAACATGCAGACAATGTTATATTTTTGTTTTTTATTTTTGAGGAGTTTCCAAATGAATCGCTGCAAGTTTACTTAACTCCACAATAACGTTCACGAGATTCGAGAGCATTTATTGGATATTCCAACACAGATGTTTGAGCGTGTCGATATCTGAACGGAGCAGTCCCTCTTCCAAAGACTCTTCGCGAAAGCTCATTCAAGCAACATTTGAATGCTATCTCGTCCTTTCTTATTTTGTATTTGTGAAATAAAACTGGATAAGGCAAATTCACAAACGTGTTAATGTTTTAAGAAATCCCTTAGCGAGCTTACCAGGGCACATTTCCTGGAAAAAGTCTGTAATTGGCACTACCGCTACCTCCAATGCTACCACCCCCGCCGCCGCCGTCATCATCATCACCATCACCACCACCACCACCTCAGCGAATGGAAGCACGAGTTTTTTTTATCCCAAAACTGGTTTGATAGTTGTTCAAATGTATAAAGATTATGACAAGCAACAAAAAGCGAGTCTTTCTTTTTTATCTATGAGGCAATGAATTTTGAATTGAAGTCATAGTTAATATGGCTACATATTGTAGTGCCCCAGGGCCGAGAAAGAACCCTAGGATCGTAGTGAGGCAATACTCGCGAAATGTTGAAATAAGGATATGCGGTGAATATATTAACAAAACGCTGACGTCTCACAGTGCAAGAGATTTAAGCTGACCGAATGGAGGTCACAAAGGGATACCACCTCAAGACCAGATACGCTGGTCTATGGCGTTTCTGCGCTGGTCGAATTCGCGACGAGTGTTTTTGTAATTGGTGCATAAGAAACAACTTGCCATTTGCCAGGTATGTAACAAGCTGGGGTACTTACTGGGCCGTAGGCCCTTAGGCTAGAACAAAAGAGCCCAAGGTATGGGCAGGAGTGTTATCCGGAGTTTCTCTTCCCCAAGTTATAACGATCCCGGAAATATGGCTGCTACACGGGTGGTGTAACTTGGGGTTAGAGTACTCGCCAGAGAGCGTGCATCTCTAGGGAAAGAGCGTAAGGGATGTGGCAATGAATACTCCGGATAACGCTTCTGCCCATGCCGTGGGTCCTTTTATTCCAGCCTAAAGGTCTACAAATGTCGGTAAGTATCTCAGCATGATTGCCTGGCTAGTGGTGAAGTTGCTTCCTATGCACCAATAACAATGACTCGTCGCGAATTCGACCAGCGCAGAAACATTCCATATAGGATCTTAAGGCGACGTCAATTCGGATAGCTTAAATATTTTATGCTGTGAGGCGTCAGCGTTCTGTTAATCCAGATTCATCATATATCCGATTTCAACATTTCGTGAGAGTTTTGCCCCAATTACGGGGTGCGTTCCCAGCATGGTGCGCCTATCCTCACAAAGGTGATGGAGTAGAACTTTTTTGTGAAGTAACATCTGCAAATTCTTGAGTGACGAATAAGGAAGGTCTGTCAATTTCCGAATGGAAAGACATGTTAAATGAATGCTATGATCCCTCTCCTGGTGCGCCAGCGGCATAAACCATTGCAGACATGGCTGAAAGGAGTATGAAACCCCTCCGCACGTGCTGGGAAGTTGTCCTAGGGGAGAACTACTGAGAATCAAGAGACATAACACTGTACTGCTGGCAAACGCTCTCCAAATTAAAGGTCTGGAGGTTCATAAAGAGGTTCACTGCCTTCTGACATGGTAGTAGTCTTCGAATTGACATCATAGCAATTAACCGTTCAAAAGCTCAAGCTGAAATTATTGATTCAACCATAACATTTGAAGTATCAAATACTCAGCCTTAGGAAGTTGACGAAGAAAAGAAAAGTATATATGAACCTAATACCATATTTTCTAAACAAATGCAGCCTTAATTACATTAAACTTACTGGTCTTTTTTCGGATACGTAGTGCCGTTTCAATATTTTTTGTTAAATGGAGAGTCTCCTACAAAATTGATAAGCGATTATAGACTAACATTGGAATCTAAATTATATGAGGCGTGTTTTTAAAGTAAGTACCGTTTTAATATTTTGCCGCTGCAGTCGCGATTGGAGCATGCGTGATCATTTCCTCCATTCATTAGGAAGCCAGACGCAGCTGTGAGCGATCGTTACGCTGGGTTTGCCTGTTGTTTAGAGGTTTTCCAAATGTTCAAAACAATCTAAGATCCACCTACTGTGAAGTCAGATTGGTGATTCGTATTTTGAATGCGAGAAATGTTACGCAGCAAACATTCATCGCCAGTTGTGTGAGGTTTATGAGGAAACAATAATGAGTGACAATGCCGGCTGCACACAGCCAAACAAACTCAAGATCTGATCGCATCATTTGGTTGGGAACATTCGACCACCCTCCATACAGTCCGGATTTGGCACCAAGCGATTTTCATCTGAAGAAATTCTTTGGTGGAAAACATTTTAACGATAATGATGTGAAACAAGAACTGCAGACAGGCGCATTATTCTTTGACGAAGGCATACAAAAACTGGTTTTGCATTACGACAAGTGCAATAACGGCGGTGACTATGTGGAAAAGCAGTGCGATTTTGAAAAATTATTTTGAAAAATGATGTCCTGTTATTGTTCAAAAATTATCGATACTTACTTTAAGAACACGCCTCGTAAAGTATTCAGTTGGAATTCTTCGAAACACTTTATATGGTATTAGAAGTTACCAATTCTGCTCCTATTTACTGCATCTATTTTCATATTTAAATTATATTCAATTTATAACTTTTTTCAAGAAGGACAACTATTATATAACCTTTATATTCTGCTTAATGAACCTATTTTAATGAATATTTCCTGTTAAGAATTTTTTATGTTAATGTTATTCTGTGTCTTTATGGCAAACCCATTTCGGGTCAGATTCTTAAATAAGTAAAATATCAATATCGGTTGGAGCCATTTATTTATTTAACTACGTCTTTAAGATCCACAATAATATTTAAAGGAGTCATTGCAGTAAACATTCTTGTTTGTTAATGAGCTTATATATCTCACCTGGTTGAAGTTTTATTAATGAAGTCAAAATATTTTTTTTTGGAATTGTATCGTTTGTGAAAGAGGAGATATCTCTTACTCATTGTCAGGGTGTTGATTTATGGTCTATCATAGTCAGGTTTTGTTCATGATATTTATACCATTGAGATACCGGACCAGAAAGACTTGACTGCCTCTATGGTCGAGTAGCGTTCTGCTTCTCAACCCGGAGGTCCCGGGTTGGATTCCCTGTTGGGGTGGTGGGAATTTTCTTTTCTGAGTATTATTCCCTATCCTCCATAGAGTTTATAGTCAACGAGTTACTAATATCACAAGTTATTTATATATGCAAAGCCCCCGGTATGAGCACAGAAATTAAAGATGCTTATACAAATGAAACAACACAAAAAATATCGGTTGTAGAAAACAGCATTCTATGTAAATGAGGAACTTACCACACATTACAGTTGATTTTCGCAGTCTCGCCATAGCTGTAGTATCTTCCATTAGCATAACATTCTGAAACAAATTAATTTGTCGATTAATGGACAGTATGCCATAACTTTAAATAAGCAGCTTTTTAACTCTTACTGTGCAACAAAATGAAAAAATCTGTTTAAGCTGAATGGTAAAGGGCTAACTTAGGTATGAGATTACTACAAGGATCAAGCGTTTTATTCTAAAATCGTCAAAAGAAGTCTGAAGTGACTTGGATAACAAATGTCAAAAGCAAGCTTTGCACCCAATCACCCGGAACAATAACGTAATAGCTCCTCAAAATATTTAATAAAAATAAAATATAAAATTATCTTAAGATTTCCTTGATCTCGTTGTGTTTATAATACTTCTACGCGTTTTATAAAACCACACTATTAACTTGCAACCGTCTCTCAAGGATTTTTACTGAACTTTTGGGTAACAATGAAAAGCTCTCAGAATGAGACTTGGTTTTATTTGCCGTCAAACGCCTATCTTAAATGTACACAAATTTCTACCTCAAATTTACATTGCAAGTGTAAATACGATACATTCATTACTTAATTACTCTAAATTTAGAATCCGATATATTCTTCTACCTCGCAAGAGTAATATTGCTTCTTGCAACTTTTCATTGAGTGTAATGCAATCAACCATCCAATATGGCAGCTGTATGCGTTAGTCCTACTGGTATAAAAAATCACTTTAATATGTAAAGTGATTGAGTTAATAATAAATTTTTGGTCGTCCCAGTTTCTCCCTTTTTATAAAATCTTTAGTTATAGCAATATCTAAATTGAACAGCGAAAAATGGGAGGGAATTTGACACGGGGGACTAAAGAATGACCTAGAAAAATTATACGGATGGATTACATATGTACAGCGGGACAGGGAATAGGAGTGTGAGGAATCAGGTTAAGGATCGCTTGAAGTATCGACAGGCGACAAACGATTGCATAATGAATGGAGAAGATTTCACTGATAGATAATCCGGGTCTAAAATCTGAGGAGTGTGTTAGGAGAACTACATAAAATCAAGAAGCCACATTCGTTAAACATGTACTCGCGTGGCTTAGGTTTGGTGAATGGTGGATAATTAGGATAGAAATGGTTCGAGAATCTGTCCGATCTATGAGGGGGAAGAACATTCTATGTACTTGGATGGAGGAGGAAGAACATTCTATGTACTTGGATGGAGGTTAAAGGATTTACGACGACCCTTTCCTGTATCGGATAGAGAGCTATGGTTAGGCCCGGCGCGTTGTCACGAAGAAAAAAGCGGGACAAAGTATGAAAATCTCTACTTACGGCAAACTCAGTTCTGAAAGAGCTAATGAGAGAGTGTGAAAAAGAGAAGTTCTCTTAGATGCTTGTGAGATTTTGTATACTATTCTATTTACTTATTTTATCCATTTATTAGAATTTATCCCTCCATGCATGTCAGTAATTTTCCTCTTGATTTGTGATCTGATCTGAAATCCTCTTGTCTAAGATCTTATATTGTATTACATTTTCTATTTTTCTCTTTGCTTATTGACCTCCTGTATTCTAAAAGGGACGGGCGGGCTGTTGGACGCAGGCAGCTGTTTAGGTCCAAACAAATGCATCCATTTATTCATTCACTCACTCAGCTTTTAGCCTCGACCGTCAAAAATCGCCAAGAACATCACCCACCACTCATTAAACGATGATAAGAACTTAATTGTATTATTTATGCAGATATAAGTTTTCTCACATTGTGTAAATTATATTGATGTTGCTTTAAGTACACTTACGTCGGATGGTTTGAGGAACCTCGATTCCCTTGCAGTAACTCCAGAAGTCTGGACAGCAGTCCTCGCTGCGAGTCCGGTTGCAGAAGTCGTCACAGTAACAGAGGGTTCCGATAATGGGCATAGCACATTCGTCAAGTCGACCATCACAGCACCCTCGTTTTGAACAGTAGGGACCCTGCAGATCCGAATAGTCGTAACCTATGCTAACGGCCGCCAGGGTCAGCACCAGTGTCAGCACGGCTGACTTCCAGCTTGTCGCTCGCGTCATCCTGCAAACAATAATAACTAGGGTCATGGTTGTGACACAGTCAAAATCACTACCCATCAACTACAGATTTCCTTTTCTTCTGCGGCAACTAAGAGCGATAGTAACAATCATGAAATGAATCTCAGAGTAACTATCAATAACAATACGAGTCGCACATCTCTGTGGTAGAGGGGTAGCGTGACTACCTCACATTCAAGAGGTTTCGAGTGAGGCAAGATTATTAACACTTACATAATTTCAGTCTAATTATATAATATGTAAATTCAATAACAGCCCGTCTTGAAGCAATATGTGTATGTAATAATTTGTAAAATGTATGTAACAGTCATTGCATATGCTTATATTATTGTAAACATGTTCAATAATATTATGTGAATGCATTACTTAATTTAATGATGTAGGAGCTGTGAGAAATAGGTTTAAAGTTGCTAACAATGAGGTAACAATAAGGTAACCTTGAGGCAATAATGAGTAAGGAAGTTTAAATGCTACTAGACATTATTAGAGCAGCAATGATGTAAATTTTGAGACAGTTTAAAAATAGCCAATCAACAACCAGAAAAAGCTTTAGTTAAATGAAGGTATTCTATTGGAATAGGATTAGCCAATCAGAGACTTGAAATACAGAAATTTACAAGTTTAGACGGTTGAAATCAATTCAGTTGCCACCAAACAGTGCTCATAATCAGACGTGTTGCTTCTAGACAGTGATCATAACCAGACGCGAGATGTGTCCTCGAGAAATTATGTATTCGTGTGAGACGAAAATAGTATGCGTGTCAAAAAGTGCAAGTACTATTAAATAAAAGAATCTCACAGCTCTCGATGTCGGTGAAGTGCTTTTTAATTTATGTCAAGGAGTAATAAAAAGGAGTGCATTAAAACTTAAAATCTGTGTAAGCCTACATTCTTAGTCGTATCACAGACCTGCCAAGATATCCATGTCTCTAAAATAATACTGACGCAGCCGAGGCAAACATAAATATTTAATACTTAAAGAAACAGTCAAATTACAAAGTTAATATTTTTTAAACTTGGGGCAAAGGCCACCTGAAAGTACATTTGGGGCGAAGGCTACCGGAAACTGTTTACTATACGTGAGGTTGCAACTACTACAAGTTAGGATCCCCAACAGTTGAAATATAATACAACTCCTATAACAAACTACTTCTTCAAATTGACGCCCAAAGCGTGGTGCAAATAACGTAAAGAAAACAAACTTCTTCACGAGTTCGAATCTCGGTTAGTGTGTTACCTGGATAAGGTTTTCTCTTATCCTGAGAAGACGAATGTCGGGCAACTCTTAAGCTCTAGGGTTCGATGGACAGCTCTAGCTTGAAGTGCTCTCGCCCTGACATCGCTTTATGTTTATGGTACCTTTTGCTGTAGCTGTAAACTTGTGCTGATCTATCAATCTAAAGATGTAGCAATTGTGAGTAGTGAACAAATGAACTTTTGATATAGTCTGCTTGTAAAGGGGTGCGAGAACATAACAGTGAACATCGTGCCAATATTCCGGGAGCTAGTAAACACTTTGTATTACAGGTGGAGAGAGATTGTTGCCAAGGTCTGTGGTATTCTGCCTCGGAAATAGATGCATGCCATGTTATAATGCAACACAAATCATTTGGAGGTCCAATGTGGTGGCTGGGTGAAGAGTGTGGGCCTAGCTGCTTCTGGCAAGAATATATTCTTAATTAACTCTACACTTTAAATCCACAAAGACAATACGAATAGAATTTGTTCACCGTACATCCTCCACAAAGCAAATAACATCGGGAATATAATGGCAAAGGAGCTGATGTGAAACACTAACACGTCTTTCTTCGTCTATACTCTCTATTTTCGTGTCTATTCTAAAAACTATTCATAAAAAGGTCATTTTTCTCTCTGACTCCCGTTAATCACGTTAAATATTAGTCGCAAATGGTTTGAGTTACTTGATAATATACATTTTTAGGTTGTGGCAGCAATTAAATGATAGCCAATAATTGTATGCTAGCCCTGACATCAATACTGTTAGCAGAGTCCATGAGAAACAGAAGAACTTTCAAGGTGAACTCTTAAAATGTGGAGAAAAATTCCAAAGAAAAACGGCGAATACATATTTGGGAAATGATTTATGCCATAGAAATTTTATGTGATGTAAATTATACCGAATGTAAACAAACTGGTATAAAATTTTTGGGGACACATTCCCAGAAAGAAAACATTCATATGAGCATTGAGGCAGTATTTTTAACACTTAAATGATATCAGTATAATTATATAATATAGAATATAATAACAGCCCGCCTTAAAGCAATATGTGTATACTGTAATATAATATAAAAAGTGTATATTGCAATCACTGTATTATGTTTATTTTGTTATGTACATGTATAAAAATGTTATGTGAAGGTATTACGTAGTTTAACAATGTAGGAGCTGTGAGAATAGAAGCAAGCTGACTTCTGTAGCAAACAGAATTACAAAGTAGAAGCCGAAAGTTGCTAACAATGAGGTAAGCTTGAGGCAACAATAAATTAGACAGTTTAAAAAGGCTACTAATAGTTCTTGAAACAATAATAATGTAATATTTAAAACAGTTTATAAATAGCCAATCAAAAACTAGAGAAGCTTAAAGTTAAATAAAGATATTATATTGGAGTAGGCTTAGCCAATCAGATACTAGAAATAGGGAAAATATACAAATTCAAGCGGTAGACGCTACAAGAAAGCGTACCCTAGGAGTTTGATTCGGCACGTGTTCAGTGTGAGACATAAAAATTCATTGCGGTGAGAATAATATAAAGTTTACCTGTTAAAAAGTGTAATTAACAATAATATCACAGCTCTATAGTAGAATACATCAGTGAAGTATTATTTAATCGTGTGAAGGATTAACAAAAAAAAATGTACAATACAATTATAATTTGTGGAAGCCTTGTTCTTTAGCCATACCAGCCCTCTTAAGAGATACGTGTTCTGCAAATTACTGCTGACCAGCCGAGGCATACATATATATATATATATATAAATAAATAACATTAAAATAGTTATTACACATAAAGTAAACGTGGGGCGAAGGCCACCGGAAACTTTGTATCGTACGTGGGGCGAACACTCCTAGAAACAATCTCCCGCATATTGGCATCCATTACGTGCTTGGTCTAAAACAGCTTCAAATTGACGCCCATAGTGGTGCAACCGCTACAACAATTAAAACCCCTTCAGCATGTACCTGAAAAACTCTTTATTTCACAGTTACATGATTTTATTGCTAACGGTGCAAGTGATATTTAGGGTGAATGTAGCAAAAACTGCTCGAAGTGGCTTCCATCTGCGTCCATGCATCCCGAAAGTCTGTGTTATATCTTAGGTGTACTCTTGAAAACTCCTGGAACCTCTCGTCAAATTCAGTTTGGATACGCGCTCTCAGTATCAAGTATATAACATAAATAAACCAAGGACTTCAAATGTCCCCAGAGGAAGAAAGATATCCGCTGAATTCAAATGGTGAAGCAGACCATTCAATGAATTCTCAGCGACAAATCCATATTTGCGGAAATTGGTCATTCAAAAACTGAACTATCCCAATAAAGCCGCTGGAGGACCATCTTGCATAAACCACATTCTGTGTTTGACATCCAGGAGCATCATCGGTGAGATGATGCAACTCTTTTCTGAGAAACTGTACGTAATTTTATCCAGTCAGATGCCAAGGGAAGAAATAAGGACCATGAAGGATTCTACCCCAAACATTTATACTGAAAATTGTTCTTGTTTTCTCCTACCGTACTTCATTAGGGTTGAAAAGTTCTCTCTTTGTTTTCTGCAGCACATAAAAAGATAAAAAGGCAAAATAAAACATCAAAGCTATTTTAAGGAAGAAAGTTGGGAAAATGAAAATCTGAGTTGCATTTATGTATAAACGATCAATGCTAATAACTCCCTAAGGAATGATTTTCAGTTCAATGTTTACAAGTATCTTTTTCAAAGTTTTGTTGCAAACATATTTGACATCAATTTGTTTACACTCTATGAATCTTACAGATGTCTACAGTTTCTTTGAAGAAAGCGTGTCGCTCTCCTAAGGATTCGCAATTACGTAAAATTCAGTAGGAATGAAGAGAGCCTAAAAACTACTTAAATACAACTTTAGATGCGCATGATATTTATTATTTCAGTATCTTGAACATTCAGTTTTTGATGAGGTTCATTACACTAATTTTATGAAAATGAAGCATCAGTGGTTTCAATGTGGGAGAATTTGGCATTTTTTCAAATTTTTGAGTTATGCTCACACATAGCCACCCTTCAGGGAACTCTAATTGAGCCACTGCTATAAGATTAGAAGTACTTGTCTAAAATAAACTGTGTACTGTTAGAATTACTTGTGATTGACACAAGTGTAATATTTGTTTTGAAATTTTTCTTCAGTTTCTTCATTTATATTCATTGGTTAGAAGAAGCAAACAAAACCACCAACTCTTGAATTTTACAAATTAGGATACATTGACTGGAAACTATTTGAACACTGTCAAGGGAATCTTTAGTAAAAGTAGTTGATTTAAATAAATAAAAAACTACATATTCTAACAGGTGTTTTTTAGGCTTCCCACCGGCACATTTTTGTACTTATCGCCGTCTTCCATTCCAACTACCTATACAATTAGACCTTTATCAATTTAAGATAGGCTATAGGTTATACCAGGAGGGGGACACTTCGCATATTTAGAGCCACATAAATCCATTGTGACCACCACTCCCCAGGAGGAAGGGATGAAGTGAAGGAGTCACAGGAGACAGGCCACAGAGACGCGAGGAAGCCCCTAACAATTTCAGGCACACTGCTCAAGCTGCCTAGAGAGGGCGATGAATGACCCGTCGACCAAGCAACCCCTAGTGTCCACAGGGAGTGCTCTTTCCTTTGAGCAAGCATCCACGCCATCTATCCGGCACCGTCATACGCCACGAAGCCTAGAAGCACACCTGAGAGATGAGAAGGAAACAGAATGAAAGGGAAATTATGGAAAGGAAATCTTGGTAAACAAGAAACTATCCCAGTACTCGCTTACCGACCAGGGAAAACTACGAAAACCCTAGGTCAGGGTGGGCGGTTGGCGGGAATCGAACTCGGGGTATCCCGAGTGCGAGCCTCACACACATTACCGCGGAGTCATCTAGCTCGGAACCAGTTTACGATTCCCCAGGATAAATTACAATATATTATTGATAATTTTCTTACATTGAAGACAATGTGAATCGACGTGTAATGTTTATGATAAACACTAGAGCGGATGGTTGTATTACAGATGTTTTGATTTTTGTCTAATAATCCGGGGAAGTCTGTAACAAAGGGCGAAAATTGCGAACCCAACTGTTAACAAAGCAGCCTAATGTGTATTTCCGTGATATTAAGTAAGTAAAACAATTTGTGTGAATATCCAATAGCAGGAAAAGGATGGAAGCAACAGGTTTTTATGTGAATAATTTTTTAATAACAATGAAAATAAAAGCCAATGGACAAACATTTTTGTCAGTATTACAACAATGTTTTTCTAGGCCCAAAAGCACTTACAGGGCTCCTAGCATGTTTTAATCCCAAAATATGGTTATTTTCAAATTCATTATAATTCGAGGTTCTGCTCATAATGTTTTCTGTAAGAGTTTTAATTTTTCGTTATTTTGAACTGTACCACTTTTTGGAAAGATAGTTAGAAGCAGACTGAAAAATTCAATGCCATAGCCGGATTTGAATCACGGGTCTTCGGCTTTCTGTGCCGCTGCTCTAACCAACAGAGCTACCACGGCAACATGTCTATACGGCATTAAATTCCCTAATTAACTCACACGTGAAATTGAATTTGAGAACGGCTTGTGGTTTACCGGAATAAAATGTGAGACAGCTGGGGAATTTAATGCCGCACTAGCATGCTGCCACAATAACTCGGAGAACGGTAGGGAAAGCCGAAGACCCATGGTTCAAATCCCGGCTATGGCATTGAATTTTTCATTCTTTATTTTACCTTTCCAACCTCTGCCTACACAAGGCATGGAAGAAAAATTAATTATCATATATCAATTTTTATATGTTGGGAATAAGCTGCGTACCCACTTAAGGTTGGTTCATAATGACCCGGGAACGGTAGTAAAAAGAGAAACGAGAATGGGAAGCAGTGCAGCACACAAGATTTTGGTTCACAACAGTCCGATAACGAGAACGGGTGTAGATACATATCGATCATATCGATCACATTGAGGAAAGTCTATTTTGCGCATTGGGATTTCATTTGTTTTTAATTGACAATGAATATTTTTTCACCTGCTTCCAGTTCAACCAACATAATGAGGATTAGCTAACATCAAAACTCGATAGAGTAAACATTATCTAAATGAGATCCATTACATTTCCAATTCCTCTAGTCGTCCCAAGTTTTCATTCCTTTATTTAATGATGTACAATACATTTATTGTTCTTTGTTTACTTCTACCGGCGTTTGCTATTATTTCTGAGGCAATAACCAGTATTGAGTTAGATATACACAAACTATAGATGATCCTTTCACTAGAAGACCCGCCGCTCAATGGATCTGCGGGTGTCAGGATCTGAGGTTAGGAGGCACTTCTTGCAGTATCATGTTTCCAGCTTGCGACTAGAGAGAGGTTGGCTGTTTCATGTCACGGCCGCCTCGAATAATCTCTACAAACACTTTAATATGCACAATATGGATCTAGTATGCCGTGCCCGGGAACAGAACGAAAAAGTTAAAACTTGGCTAAACCTTCTTTCCGTTCTCCGGGCCTGGAAAAGCTTCCTGTCTGTGAACGCTCCCATTAAAATACTTCATCGTTTTCGTTGTGGTTACTGTTCTCAATTATTGTTTTGGACCAGCCTTTAGGCTGGGCCTCATTATTTGAAAAATATACTCTAAGGTTTGTCCAGCGCCTTTACCCGTTCGCTTTCATTCTAAGAAAAAAAAAGCAATAAAACAAAGAGAGACCCCGCCCTCATTAAATCTTACGTGCAAATTAAACCACGTTTTGTGTTCAGTACATCACTTACCTACCGTTAACGGTAATATGAAACAATTAGGACACGCTAGTAAATCGTGCAGCCCAGAATAACTGCGGAAATAAAACGTAGGACAACATTCCAGTTATCTGTAACTAGTCCGTTTAAGGTAATTATTTGCAATGTTCTACCGTGTAACAGAACAGCCCGAGGCTATATAAAACCACTCCCACAGCCTTCTACATGCGGCGAATGCATGTCACGGAATTTTATTTTTATCACTGAAATGGCCGCAGCATGTATTTATGAGATCAGGGGTGACAGTATAGGAAGTTGCTTGTTACCTTTCTGGTTTTAAGTGCACTAATGGTGCATAAGCATTATTCAAGAACGTTAAAAAAATCTGTGTTACATTCACATTACTTTCTCTACCCTCTATGTTTATTAGTGGATATACAAGCTATTCTTATGAAAGTTTATTTTTCTACCTACCCAATTTTATCAAGATAAACCTTTGCAGAAATAGCTATATTGCACATTTCGTTATAGATACAAGTGGGAACAGCAATAGTCAAATGTTTAAGAACTGGATGCTATATGCTGGCCTTAAAAATTCCATACGCTTTCCGTGCAGAAACAACTTAAAATCGACTTGTAATAAATTACGAAGTATTGAACAATTTTAACCATTAATAACGAATATTTCAGAAATGGCTTATGCCACAAAAAGGTTACTGGAAATAAATTGTATATTTTAAAGAGATGTACAGATTTGTGTACTATTTTTCCGTCTGTCGCTTACCAGTTATACAAGAATACATAAGATTTCTCCCAAATGAAGATATCCTTAATATATGGCATTTTAATCCAAATCGTTATAGCAATTTTTATAAAATAAGAAATATTCGAAAATGTTTCATGCAGAAGGACTTTGGGGTGGGAGGATTTTCTTGAAAGACTTCGTGTCGCATCTTAAGAAGATACTGAACTTAAATACCGAGTTTGATATTGATCGAAATATCCATTTTTGACTTATTCTGTTCACACACCACAAGCGGGTCTTTTTATAAAAATGTTTCTTTTTGGATTCAGGGGGCTTCAAATCGTGTATTTTCGGTAAAATCTCGGTATCGAATTTTTTAATGGAATATGATATCTTTTATATCTACTATGTACATGGTAGAGGAAGCCAAAAGAAAAAATAACTCGATATAGGTGGCATTACGCATAAAAATATGTCTGAAAAAATACAGGTTCTAAATTCCATATCTTCCAAGACAACAGCACTCTAAACAACATATATATTTTCTTTCTAAGATTCATTGCCTATTGCATATACAGGATAGCCTATTTGGAAAGATGTAAAGAAAAAAGGATGTAGTAGGAGAATCACTCGTATTGATTTTTTCTGTAATTTGTAAATACACTGTAATGAAACTTCAGATTATATTCCTTCGAAAATACTAATAATCTTTGGGTCACTTTAAGAAATTTTCAAATTACCCTCGTGTATATAGATGTAAAGATTAAAAATGCTTGTAATTTATTAAGCCACCGAGAAAGATTTGTGCATGTTAGTAAGTTTCATTATGTGCCCATAACACACCTAAAAACGAAATTAAAATTCAGTTCACACTTTGACAAAGACATCTAGAGTAACACATTCTTTACTTGAGATTGTTAATGTTATAAAAAATGGAGCAAAACAAAGCTTTTTGTGGATCCTGGAATGCATCCATTCCTCATAATCCGTGGATTTGCCCGCATGGATATGCATTTGCTTGTATCAGTATTGCATGGACTTTTTTATTTATTTACAAATCGTTACAACCCATGTTTTAACTATAGGTATACTACGGGTATTTACAATTTATGTATTATATATACCAGGTGAGTCAGCTGACCCTAGGTATTCGTATCTATGCAACCCGCATTTTATAGACTAATGTGAAAACATTGACCCTTTTATCAAACAAACTGTTATTGTAGCTCTGTCCTTCTATTCGATACCATACACAACCACCATTAAGGATTAAATGGCCTGAAGTAGCCAAGGAGACGTGAAAGGCTTTAAAAAGACGGCTTTTCATGGATATAATGCTTGCAAGGAGATAGAGGTATGTTTTCCCGAAGAGCGAGAGACAACACGTGCGAGTGGATTAGCTGCCGGGATGTGGTAAAGCAACGGTTAGCTTCGGAAGTTCGAATCTAATACAAACATCAAATTGTTTTGGTTATTTGTTTTTCTTTCTCCTTGCGTTTATTTTCTGTATTTCAGTATACTAATCTATTTATTTTTGTTATTGGCTCTCCTGTGAGCCAAAGACACAAGAATTACAATCAGATAATTGTGTATCATGCTTACGAAAATTATCTGTACCTATCTGGTGTTGTAAACCGTGTCACGTAGTTAGCTTTTATTCTTTTGGGCAGATATCGACGATATTAAATCTAACAGCTTTTGTTTCATGTTTAAACCTTATGTTTCACTTCTTCTACTGACAAAGGATTTGTAAATGTGCTAAGTTCATGGTAAACAGAATAATAAATTGTTAAAGAGCGTGGATATATCAACGAAGTAAATGTTCAAAATGACGACCCCCTTCATCAATGCATATTTATGTACGTTGCCGGAAAGACCATCTTGCATGTTGTAACATGCCCGGTGTAATCAACCTGCATTCTTCACGTATGAGTGCCCGGAAATGATTTGGGCTTTGCGGTTCTTCTTCTTTACGGTAGAAAAAACAAGGGGATTATTCTATTTTTACACACTTATAATGTAATAAAAATGTTCTTTGTATCATAATATCAAATTATAGGCCGAAAGAGATAAAACAAAAGTTAAAAAAAATTTTGAACTTAACCCGACGGATTTGAACGCACACTAAAGCGGCACAGTGGTAAAGCAACTATGATAATACCATTCGGCAAATGCTACGTTGCGAGTTGGGGTTCCTATACGAATTAACAATAGCAAAACTCAACCCCACCTCAAATCTTTACATGCTTTTTGCAACTTCATACAGCGTTTGGATGTCATTTTGGTAACTTGAACTCAAATAAACAAACTGCATCAGCCATTTCAATTACTGTATGAACTGAAATATGTCATAGTTCGCGACAGAAGAGAAATTATCTACCTAATGCTTAGCATTTTTTGACAAGGCTATACAACGAACCTTTGTTGGCTGGCGGCTTAAATCCAATTGGTTCCACTGCTAGATCTTCCATATTGTTTTCAAATAGTTTTGTCAACCGATGCACGTGATAAGTTGTTCCTTCAGGGGCGTTTTCAAAGGTGTGTATCAATGTATGCTAAAGAATAAAAGTTTGTAAAATCAGCTTAAAGTGCCACTGAAGCTCCCATTTTCAGGGTGGGATGTTTTTTGGCATCGACATACATGATGATAGCATTCTGTACCGTAAAACGGTTATGCACTGAGTTATCTATCCCTACTCTATAAAGTGTTATGCAAATCAGCCTTTAGAAGGAATTCAAGAAAGGCGTAAGTCACATATGTTGCTTAGCACGTTGCATAAATTAAAAAATAAATAGGGACAGCCGAATCACCTGGTATATATATATATATATATTATTTTGAGCATTTATATATATAAATAATTGAACAATCATATCAGTTTTTAAGTGTGTCGAAGATGTATTTCAGGAACCTGGTAACGCTGGCCGTGTTGATGTGGTATTTCAGTAGGCATAGTCCATTTTATAATTAGACTGACACCGCAACTAAGGTGTTCCCAGCAGTAAACCGGAAGCAACTCTTACCGCGTGATTTACTCCACGCGGGGAAGATATTCTGATCACTTTGTTTGGCTAGGTTTAGATACGAATGGATTCCAACTGGATGGAGTCAGGGTAGCAGCGAATCCCTGAAGGATATCACATTGGCTGAAGCAGAGTTCGCTGCTACTCCGACTCCATCCAGTAGGAATCCATTCATATCTAGTTTTAGCCAATTAAAGCCATTAGAATAACTTCTCCACGTGGAGTAAATCACGTGGTAGGAGTTGCTTCCGGTTTATTGCTGTGAACATCTAGTTGCATTGTCAGTGCATTGCAGTGGGAGACTTCGAAATACTGCAGGCCTTTCTCTGGAAAATAGTGTGCATTCTGTTTGTATTACTTTTACAGGATAGTCGCAAAGTGGTGAAGGAACCTTGTTAATTCTGTGGAGGTAGAATCGGAAACTTCCATGATTCGTTAAGAACTCCGTAGGATATAGTTTGGCCAGAGCTGTAGGGAGAATCTGTGGAAAATAGTGGGCATGAATAATTTGGTGTGGGCTGCAGCTTCGGGGTTAATATATGTTGAATTCCAGATTATTGTATAGTGATTCTTCAGTAACTGCTTTCCCCCATCAATGGAATTTTGTTGTAGTCTATGGATGGTGGTTCTATAGCTTGCGACTGTTTTGGCTAGATAGTCAGCCCTTTCATTTCCTTGTAGTCCAGTATATCCTTTGCCCCATTAGAAGGTGACTGAGGTGTGCTTTTGCGGGTTTTTTTTGTTTCGTAAGTTACAATGCACTACCGCCTGTACCAAATAATTTTGTAGTTAGATTCTTCAATCCGAAATAATTTAACTTCCCTTGCCGACGAAGTGAGGTTTTACTTTTCTTTTAGAAATTTTGCAACACGCCACTTCATGTCACATTCACTACAAGGTACGTAGAATTTCTGTAGGCAGGGTCTTTTGCGTTGGTGGAGAAATTGAGTGCTGCACGTGACGTAATTTATAGAAAAAACATAATTTGCTTCATCTGCAGATATGTTTATTTTGTATCTCGAAGGTCAAAAGTTAATTGCATATTGTTACATTCACCGCTGTACACTTAATCCAATTTATTACTTACGTCAGCTCAAGAACACGAAAGAAAAACATTTTCCTATTCTTTTTCGCTTTAAGTAAATAATGTTCTTTAAAGCTGCCATTCAAAAATGCTTGAAATGTTCACAGCAATATAATGTACGTAAGCGCCTAATAGCTTCCTTAAAACATGCAGAATTTGTCATCCAAGTCAGAAACCATTAAACCTACTTTTTGAACATAAATTATTACAAACTGAGCAAACATTTTAAATAATATTCGAATGTAGTAATGGCCCCTTCATTAGGGTCTGGATTTTAGACAAAATGTTTGAAAAAATTACCTTAAAATTATTCTAAAATTAGAAAAAATGACATATCACAAAAATACTTAAAACCAAAATTTATTTAATTTATTAAAATTAGTGTAGAGAAAATTATAAATTTTTAAATAGATACCTTTGGGGCGGAATGGGATTAAATTCCCAATCCTTGGAAAGGTAGTAGAAGAAGAAGAAGGTTTATAAATTAATTTATACCTGGGTATACTTGCTATATAAGAGGAAAAGTAAGTATACGACTAATGATGAGATAATTTAGAAATTTAATTAAAATATAACTATTCCATGTTCTTGTTTGACGAATCTGAAAAGAAAATCAAGAAAAGTGTTTTTGAAGGAGCCCTTACAAAACTGTAGCGTTAACTGTTTTGAATTCTCCGATTAAACAAAATTCATTGCGAATGAAGAGGACTTCACATTCTATAACAGCAGTGACTGACTGAACACTTTCATTAACGCGAAAGTTGCAAAACTGACCTGTCTCATCCTAGTTTGGGACATGAATTCCTAACTGTAGTTATACCTCCTCCCCTGACACCCACATGCAACTCTTTCCAGACGAATTATTAAATAGAAATGTGATTCCACACCCAAGAATGCAAGTAAAGTTACTCTGATTTCTCTTTTGAAATTGAAATGTTTGATGTTTGAAAAGTTATCCTTATGTAAAATGTCAGTAATATGAAACTCTTTATATACTGAAGAAAATGACTAATTAAAGATGCAAAGGGCAAGAAAATGTCAAAATAATGAAGTAAAATCGGAAAAACAAGATCCTAAATTAGAAAGTGGTATAATGGCCAAAAATAACCTAATAAATTTTCATTTTCATAATCTGGGACCCGTGACAAGAATTTATGTGCAGGTTGGTAGACCCTGTGATGCAACAAAAGTTGACGTGTCATCAGAATCCGGGCCCTGGTAATCATACATTACTTGAAGCAATAAGTTATACTGTTATAAAATATCACGCATGTTTTTTTTTAATTAAAATGAATAATCAATCACGCTCCTGAGCCGCTTCTCACTTTGAGTATCTCACTCACATGCAGGTGTGGCTAGATACATTTGTAACATCTCAACTCAGAACAATTAATTTACATACAGAAACCCTTCGATACGGACGAACGGAGGGGACCCCGTAACCTAGGCAGAGCACCGCAAGTAGACCTCAACGGTCCGTTTTGCTTCTACCGTAACCCCTGGGAGCGAGGGAGGGATGAGGGGAGAGACCTGAAGGGCGACCAGATCCGGATGACGACGGACGCAAGCATGGACAGGGTCCTTAACGTTTCAAGATCGAACGTATCCAAACGCCGTCCGGGTGCACCCACAAACCTACAGATCCCCAGCGTTCCCCTCCTTGTGCAGCCCACTCGGAGGCGGGTCCTAACTGAGTAGTCCCGCAACGACCCAGGTAGAAACCTCTTCAAAGCGCACATCCACCGCCCAGCCGCAACTCGCCGAACACCGTCGCTTACAAGCAAATTCAGGAGGGGCTGATAAAAATGTTGGATGCAGCATTGCTAAATCTATTATTGGGCAGAACTGTACAACTCACGGAGAATTACAGTACGCGTCACGGCCATTTACAAATAGTTATTCTGGTGCAGCTTAAGTTGCCATGCATTATATGTGGCCGTCCGTTACGTCATCGAATAATGGCAGGCAAGCTGCTGACGGGATTATGTCCTTGTCCACGTGCGTGTTTTATCTATTCTGAATGTAATTGTGGCGGCGTCGCGGTGACTTAGGCGACTCGCACTCGGGAGTCCGGGGTTCAAATCCCAGGCCGACCAATCTGACCGAAAGTTTTCTTTCTATCGTCTTTCTTTCTTTCGGTTTTCCTCGGTTGCTAAGCGAATGCTGGTTTGGATAATTTGTTCCGTGAATTTTCCTATCTTCCCTTTCATCACTACATTTCATTTCCTTCTTCACCTCATTCCAGGCATTGGACTGATCACCCATTCTGGATATACTATGATTCTGACAGGCTACTTGCCCGAGGCATTGGGGGTGCCAGTACTACAAAGAATCAGCTAAAGAGAAGAGAGAGGGGGAGAAGGGGAAGAGAGGAGTATGACCGGGAGTAAAAATGAATTTGCTCCATGATGGCAGAAATTCCTGTAACGATAACTTACGCTTCCTTTACGAATAAAGAAATAGAATCTTGTCGCGTTATCCTTCTCGTTGATTGTTTTATGTATATATATAATTATTATTAATTATGCAGCATAAATGGCGAAAGATAAATGGACGACATAAATTTGCACGGCTCAAAGTAATCACTGTGTGGTTAATGTTTTGGTTGGCTCGAAGTGTGATAGTCGTAACTGCTAGTTAAGTCGGTTAGTTACGAGGTCGTTTCTTCATATTTTAGCTGCTGTATTTGAAGTTTTCGGTCCACGGCTGCTGTCGGCTGTTGATAAGTATTGTTGAGCATGAGAATGAATATGGGTATCTCAAGGGTGTGCCGCATAAGAAGACTCGTTGAAATTGAAGACACTAATTAAACTTGAATTTATAGTATTTACTTTAAATGACTTTGCTTGGAAATGTGAACTGGTTAACAGTAGCACTTTACAATGGTTCAGGTAGCGGTAATTAACGCATTTCCACTCTATTGGACTTTGAGTAGTTATTTCGCGCACACAATTTGTTCACTGGAGATTATTCACTTCCACGCAACACTTCTTCACTTCGCGCACACTTCTTTATTTCTTACCGCGCACTTCGTTATTAACGCGGAATTGTTTCTCTGACGGTCGTAGTTTAGTGTCAGGTGAGTTCACACAAATACTTTAACAATAACTAGTTACCGTCGCGCCCACGATATTCTTTGGTTACATTTTTACTTTCTCTACTACGTACAGTAAGTAGGGGAAGTATTGTATTCCACCCAAAAATTCGATACCGAGATTTCACCGGAAATATATGTTGTGAGACTCTCTGAATCTAAAAAAACCATTTTTGGAAACATGTCCGTGTGTGTGTGTGTGTGTGTGTGTGTGTGTGAACAGCATAATTCAGAAACGAACAGTCGGATAAACACCAAACTTGGTATTTAGGTTCAGTATCTTCCAGAGATGCGACACGAAGGTTTTCAAGAAAATCCCCCCACCCCAGAGTACCCTTTACATGGAACATTTTTCGAAAATTTTAATTTTCCCAAAAATGGCTCTAACGATTTTGATTAAAATATCTGTTTAAGGTATTTTCATGACAAATGAAATGTATATCTGAATTTTCTGGGAATGTCTCCAAAAGTATTCTCCATTGTGAACGACTTTTGCATAACTGGTAAACCATAAGAGATATACAAAATTTTACTGCACAAAAATGTAGATCGCGTTAAAATACACAATTTATGTCATATACATTTTTTTGTTGAGTGAACCGTTTTCGAGATATTCCTTGTTATTACCTTAAATTTTCCAATACTTATACTTTTTCTCAAATGCGTTATTCATTTTTTTTATGTCCTGGACATGCAAAGAGAATGGAATGCGCCAGATAGCAACCAGCGCTTAAAAGATTTGATTATCGCTTAAAACCTACCATATTCCTCTTGCATCTACAAGAAAATTACCAATAAGATTGATATCTCGATTAACATGAAGCATATGGAGAATAAGCGTTTGTAAAAATAGTTTGTACAAGAGTAGAGAAAGTCATGTGAGTGTAACACATCAGATTTTTATACTTATAGTTTTGGCGCGGAATGTGTCACAGGCTTATCCCGCAAGTGAGTTTAACAGAACACTTCTTAATTTGTTTCCCGGACCTTAGCTTATATAGTCTACGAGTCGGTCGGTCCGTCTAATTTTATATTGGCTGACTAGTAGTACGATTTCTCAAATTTGAGAAATCTGGAGAGGTTTCAGTTCCTCCCTATTGGATTCTCAAAAAAAAGGTGATATTGAGTTTTATTTATGGACGTTCTTTAACTGCTGCAGTCCTTATCGTCCCATTCTGTATCGAGCGTGAAAAATCGATAATTTAGCTCAGAGGCCTCTTTATCAGGCTTGAGGTTCTTTTAGGTGCCGTAAATTTACGACACGAGATCAGCGGCTTTACTTCCCTTCCGAAGGAAGCCATGCTAGGGATTTTTACGCCCGAAAAAATCCATCGCCCTTCGCCGGATTTGAACCCGCGACCTAAAGGTTAGCATGGTAACCACTGCACCACGAAGGACAGGCTTCTCAAAAGTCACATGACTTAAAACAATGGTGGAATCCCCGGCTTGTGAGTCTGTCCGGAGTTCCCCTAGCGTGGCCCACTTATGTCTTTTCTAGCGCGCACTGTCTACACTGTCTTTGTAAATTTCGAAAGTTTCCCCTTGCTTTTGTGTGAGGCAAGCTCTTGCTAGTAAAATCGTGTGGAAATATTCTTGCCTCTTTTACCAGAACATATCGTTAACATACTAAACATAATTAACATTATGATTACAAGAATACATATGATCTATATGTTTATTAATAATGCATTAAATATAGTATTGTTTTGGTACATAAAACTGCCTCAACCTGTCGAACAAGTGTGTAAAATAATAAAAAAGCATGCATCGAAGAATGTTGGCATGTTTACGCTTACAACACTCTCAATATTCACACTAATGAATCCGAAGATGATAATGTCTATAGAACTGATCTAAATCTGGGACCGTGCGCCGCATTTAGGATCTATATACGAGATCTCCGGAAAAGAAATCATACATTTCGGAATAAAGTTACTGTATAGACGCCCGGATCCGGGAAGTCCCGTGTTCGATTCCCGGTGGCCACCTACTATGATCATGTGGTTTTTCGTGGTTTTCCACTGGTCGCCTAGGCGAATGTTGGGGTGGTGTATTCTACCATGATTTCTCCTATCCCTCATTTCATGTCTCTCCCTTTCATCTTTCAGGAAGTATCTCCGGGTTCTGTAGTGCGGCTAGTGTCGGGCAGATGGTATGGTTGCTGTGCTTTGCAAAGAATTCCTTCCCGTGCGTTGACTCGCTTGCTAGGGTCGCTTCGTCGCCCTCTTGCGGGATTCTTCGCCTCTGCTGGTGCCGGCGGGTGTTTCAATTTGGAAATATTAGGACCTTCCGTGCGTCTCTGTGGACCTGTCTGCCTGCAGACCTGCAACCTCCTGCAGCACCTTCACTTCACCCCTGTCTCTCGGCGGGTGTAGCACAATAGATCTAGTGTCGCAGTGGCGAGGTGTCCCTCTCCGGTAAATACCTCATATCCCATATTGTATAGATGTGATCGCAGTAGCTTCTTCATCCAAAGTGAACACGACGCTCTCTCGTTACATCCTCATGCCAGTATCCAAATTATCAGTCAAAATCACACTAAGTAGTGGCCCTTGAGTGATAAGCAAGGAATGTACATGTTTCTTTTGGCGCTCTAAACCTATTTCATAACGGATATGTGATATTTTTATCTGTCCCTCCTGAACCTTTCTTTGTTAGTCCTACAATCCTGAGACAGATGACAATGAAGGAGATGAGGGGCAGGAAAGTCGTGGTAGAAGAGGAACCACCCCAGCATTCGCCTGCAGACCCGAGGAAACCACGAAAAACCCATGGGTTACAGTGGGCGTTGGCTGGGTATCAAATCCGGAACCTCCCGAATGCTAGTCGCATAGTTACCCGGTACCACCTATTGTAGCTCGGTCGCTTATTACTACGCTCAGAATTCTTGGAAAACACTGTATGTATACCCTCTGTTTTTACAGTATAGTTTTCACGTAATATGAAATCTGATATTTTATGTTACACTGCTCCTATATGCACACTTAAATATACTTAAGGTGCAAAAATGCCTTTTGTATTTTTAAATGGGGCTCCTGAAGGCTCTTATTAATTTACTATCTGGCTCACTGACATTTTTACTACTCTGTATTCACTCATAGGTTGATCCGCGTCAAAACAAACCCCAGGTGACCAGTGCACCGCTATAATGTATCCTTCCGCCATTCGCACTAGAAATACTGTCACACTTTCAGACCATGTGGCGAGTACAAGCCGCACGTAGTGCAAAAAAGAACAGAGTCCTTATTTTGACAACTGAAACGATGACTAACATATTCTGTTTAAAGATGGCAAGATTGATAGTTGCAATAAAACAAACGTTTGACATATAATAATAGTTAATTCTAAAATAAATGAGCGAAAACTAAAGTAACAGGTATGCAATAACTTAATGTATTATTTCTCTGGAAGCGGCTTTTTATATAAATTGTTGGCGGCTCATTTTAAAAAAGAAATTGTGCACTGTTACGCGAATTGCATTCTTTTCAAAATCACTACATTCTTGCATCGCGTGCTTTTTTTTTTTTTTTCTTTCTTTCTTTCTTTTTTTTCCGGGTGTAACCATTTTTGCCGTTTCAGATTTTTCCGCACAAGCACTGTTTATACTTGTACTCGAAACACCGGTGAACTCGGAAGTTAATTTCACCATTTCTTTCGCGGAAAGTGTTGGATATTGCTCACATAACTGATAATAAAGGTTCAACACTATTGTTTTTTCACCACTAGTCAATGGTTTGCGCGGCTAATGCTTTACGCAATTCGACGAAAACACAAGAGCAATTTCACCGTCCTCCATGATACTAAACACAGCTGCTAGTTTCTGGCTGTAAACAATACTCTGCGCCTCCCAGGATGTCAGGTGACTCATAGGATTTGCATCATGGGACTTGTAGCTCTGTTTTACGGTATAAATCAACGTTAAATAAGACCGTAGGTATTTGTATAGAATAATATACTATTTGAGGATAAATTCATTCTAAAATTCAGAGTTTAGCATAGGACTACATTCCTGGGCGCATTGCTACCGTGTTGTACCACGGTGCACTGACCACGTGGGTTTGTTTTGCCGCGGATCAACCTAAGAGTGAATATAGTTTAGCGGAATTGTGACTGTTCAATATTATATCCTTAAACTCCAAAAGCTCAACATAACCGCACATATCCTGTCTGCTGTGCTGTTCAGTGAAAAAAAAGAAAGAAGAAAAAAAAAGAAAAAAAACAAAAAACAAAACACCTCTCAACATTAACGTTATGTGCACGAATAGCAAAGTAATTTCACTGTTTTCAACAAATATTTTTTTATAATCCTTCTTGAGTTGCTCATCAATTTGAAACTAAAGAATGTTTACATTCCTCAAAACGTAGGTCATTCCAGATATTTCGGAAATTCTTCCCGGACGCCGGATACAGCTTGAAAATGTAGGGCATGTCCGGGATTTTAATATCTGCTTAAAATCAGAAAGAGAAGCGCTGAGTATTGTTTTTGCAACTCTGGGAAGGCTTGGTCAACATGCAAGATGTCGTACACAATTAAAGTGCGTAGCCGTGGACTGACCGATGGCTGTAATGAAGCTAATTTTAACTCTCAAGTTGATTTAACTGTCGCCGAGGAAAAGGAGGTAGTTAGTCCGACAAGTGTGAAGGTCACGGACAAAAGAACGTTGCTGGAAGCAAGTGGCGAACTCTCTTGCATGTCTTCAGCGGTTATTACCATTATTACTTTCTCTACAGCTTGCCTAAAGTATGGCATTCGATGGAAAATAGGATGTCGTGATGTAGAAATACCATGGATAGTATTCTGCCTCCTGACAAAAGGAAATTATTTTAGACAATACACGCGTGCTCAAATATTCGTATCGTCAATTAAAAAAAGAGAAGAATCACGCATTCTTACACATAAATAATTCAAAATATTACCTGTCATCATTATTGAAATTCATTTTTGATTGAAATTAATATTCTAAATTCATCCATGTTTTAAACAGCATACCTAACTCAATAAGGAAACCTTGCGTACACATAACATTTCATACATTGTTTAAGATGCCAGGCAAGGGCAATCAAGAAAATCCTCTCACAAATGAAATCTATATCTTGAAGTTTGTAGAATATTCTGCAACAAAAACTATTCCACAAAACACGTACCTAGTGCTCGTCGAAAAATTGAATTTGTGTCAATATATTTTTTTTGCGTAGCATTAGCTATAAACGAGATATTGGCTGTTGTTGGTTTGAATTTTTCAGCATTTTAAGACATTTCATTTGTTTCTCCTAAGTTGATACAAAGAATGTGCAATATTAAGACAAGCATATACATGTTCTGGTGTGTTTACTACAAAGCAGTTTTGCTAACACTTACCACGATTAACGCGCTGTAGATAGAAAAGACATGCCTTTGTATGAATAAATTGTAGAACCTATATGAAATAAATGATAGTGGATAGAGAAAGTCGCGTGATTGCAACACGTAAGATTTTTCTACAATGTTTTTCTGATTTTAATTTCTCTACTGCCTACATGGTAGATAGAGAAGGTATTGCATTCCACCCAAAAATTCGATACCGAGATTTCAACGGGAATACATGTTTTGAGACCCCCTGAATAAAAAAATATTTTTAGAAAAAGGTCCGCGCGCGCGTGTGAACAGCATAACTCAAAAACGAAAAGTAGGATAAATATCAAACTTGGTATTTAGGTTCATTACCTTCCAAAGATGCGATACGAAGATTTGCAACAAAATCCCCTCATTCCAAACTACCCTTTACATGGAACATTTTTAGATATTTGTGATTTTCAAAAAAATGGCTCTAACGATTTTAATATACCCTACATTAAAAATATTTACATGGCAAATAAAATGTATTTTGAATTTTCTGGGAATAGCCTATGAATTTCGCTTCATTCAGAAGAAATTTTATATAATCTTGTATAATTGGTAAACGTTAAGCGATAGGCGAAAACGTGCTACACAAAAATTGTAGATCTCTTTAAAACACACAATTTACTTCAAGTAAGCTTTTTGTGACATAACCCATTTCTGAGATATCCGTTATTAAACGTTAAGATTGTTCATTTCTTGGTCATTCTCTTAAAGCCTTAAATATTCAGTGGTTTCTCGCGATTGCATGGAAAAAGTATGAAATTTAAGGTCAGCATATAACGTCCAGTTCTTAAACATTTGACTATCTCTGTTCTCTCTGTATTTATAACAAAACGTGTAATGCAGGTATTTCTGCAAATGTTTATTTGAATTAAAATGTAGTAGGTAGAAAGACAAGTAACAAGCTCTAGTAAGAATAGTTTGTACTCCCACTAATAAATGATAGAGGGTAGAGGAAGTGTGAATGTATCACACCAGATATTTTTATTCAATGCAGCTACAAACGTGTATTTGGGTGAAACCAATACAAAAAATTTTATGTGGATTGCAATAATCTTAGGTACATAAGAGGCAGAGAAAATAAACATAATTTTCAATCTATAAAAGGCTTGTTCACCCCTACCAAATCTCTAAACTACCTACAAGGATAGAAAGATACACAGAAACTTTTGACCACCTGATGTTCATTTGCAAATTATATCATGGGGATCTTAAATTTCTTGACCTTTGGATTGTAATAAATTTAATAACTTGAAAACACACACTCCTTCAAATATTAACAGAAGCTAATCCAAACAAATACTTTGTTGAACTGACGGCGATTATTATTATTATTATTATTATTATTATTATTATTATTATTATTATTATTATTAAATCCTGCCCTCCCATCAGGGACCTAGGTACAAGAGATCTGTGTAGATCGAGGTGTTAAGTCACCCTCTACTTTCTCGGTATCGAATTTTTGGGTGGAATACAATACTTCCCCTACTTACTATACGTAGTAGAGAAAGTAACAAATAACGAATTCCCATTTGAGAATAATAATAATAATAATAATAATAATAATGATAATAATAATAATAATAAAGCTTTCGGTATAAGACTGTAGGACTCCTTAGCAACTGAGATGATTCGCCACTGCTGGAAGGCTGGAGTTGCAGAGATCGTAAAGTCAATCAGCACTAGAGACGCCGTGTTGCGATGCGCGATTAACGCCGACATAAGCTCCCCCACATAGCTGTAGGGAAGCTTAGGAGAAGGCGATTTCACGCAAAATTTAATTTCTTGCCTCGCGATTTGGAAGGCGCCAAAGCCAACGGGCGCAGCAATGGTTTATGCAAGAGCCATTGCAAAGCGTAAAGATTTGAAAATGCGATTTACTGCCCGAAATAACGCGAAGAAGCGTAGAAATCGCTTTGCTTTGATGTTCGGATTATTACGACTGACATGAGCGGAGAGAACGGGAAACAATAAGGGGATTAAACGACTATTCTAATAGAAGGAGGCCATGAAAAGAAGAAGGGTTCTGGAAAGATAATTCTTATCAGCAGCTAGTTGAAAGGAACAAGAGAGCTTTATATATCTGTGAACGTTACGGATAAAAGCTAGCACTTTTAAGCATAAAATAAAGCACTTTTGGAAAATTATCAGAGAAAGGAAAGAAACAATGAAGATTAGATTTGCATGTCTGGAAATAAGTGTAACTACTTTCGAATGAGGGTTTTAAAGTAATCAAATAGGAAAGGTTTAAATTACTTAACAAGCAAGAAAAATCTGATTTATAGCTCTTTCGCAGTGTTTCTTCGCATTATCTTCGCAGTATTAATATATTTTCTGTAAATTATTCACATAAAAGCTGATTTTTCAATTCCCTGTTAAATTCAGTTGTGTATAAACAAAGTACACAGGAGGACGACAGTCAACTATTTATGAAATATGGCTGCTGGATAATGACCTTAATATTGTATATTCTTTACATAAGCTCATGGCTACAGGCCGGAATTATAAGCGAAATGCATGTCATTTTATATACAGGATGAAAGGAAACTTATTACACTCCTTCTAATGTGTACTTCATAGAGGTATTGCAAACAAAAACGTATAATAGCATTTTGTTCTGTGATCAGCCGCTTTCGAAACAAAAAAATTATTTTTCCACATTAGATGGTTTATTCTGCAAGAATATATGAAGGCAATAGTTTGTTACTTGTAAGATGGGCAGAGTAACCTATTTCTGACCTGGTTTCGGTAGTACCTCTGTGACATCATCCAGGTTTTTTCAAAATAATTATTTTCCGAACACCGTTTTACAGATGTAATGTGGTTGGAGACATAGGCAACGTTGCTAGGTCAAGGTAGGTCAGTGTAAGAACCGGCTCTCGGACGTAAACAAAACAGCATATCTGAACTGGGAGGTGAGGGGACTGGCGATTTTGTTTTCCACACGAACCTTAATAAAAAAAACAGGACGAAAGAGTGATGTGATGTTTTGGCGTAATGATAAGCACAACTTGGTAGCTATTGTTCTACACTAACAGTATGGAAGTAAGGCCTTCATCGTTCAATAAGCGTTTTGCGGTCGCTGGCTGAAAAGCACAGTTTATGTCAGCTCCACTAGAAGTTGAGTCATTGTTAGAGTAACATCGTACTATGCATTGAAGCTTGCAGGTTTAGTAATAATGGAACCGGAGGTGTGTTTAGTGGATAATCATACATACAGCACAATATTTACGACATGTCAGCAAGTTTCATCTGGCATCTCGTAAACCTCAGGGAGCGTGCAGCCAGCACACGAAGGAGAGCGAGCATGGAATGCCGTCGTTGAAGAGGAACAACCCAGCAGCAGTAGTCCGACAATAGCTCGCATGGTCGGCGTGTCCCATTGGTTGGTTCTCAGAACGCTGAAAGAACAGTTATTGCGACCGTATCATATCCAAAGAGTACAGTGTCTCACAGCAGTGGATTACGCGTCTAGGCTGATTTTCGTCAATTGGTTTCTAGAACAAGGTGCAGATATGCCACAATTAATTATGGCAACAGACGACGCTAACTTTATACAAATAGCATTTTCAATTTTCATAACACCCATTCACGGGCGGAAGAAAACCGTCACAGCATGAGGGAGCATCATTTTCAACAGCGATTTGCTGTGAACGTAAGGAGGAATACACGAAATGTTTATCTACACTCATGAACCACGCGTCAACGAAAGTGTTTATGCGCTGACCTACTTCTGGTTTTGAAAGTGAGATTGCCACCAGCGCTCCCAGCTATCGTTCGGTTACCGTGCGCTGCAACGTTGCCAACCTGTGCGTTTTATGTTCTCGAAAAACTTAAAATATTTCTGCAGAAAATGGCCACAAAAATGAAAGATACAAAATATGTCCCAATGATGAGATCTGCAACTGGTTTAAATTAATGTAATGACTTCCCTTTCACCTGGTATTATATATAGACTTACATAGTTTGTAAGTCACATTCACAGACAATCTGAGCAGTGTTTGATAACGCATATAAATAGGCATTTCAGGGAAAAATGTATGTTTTAATCTTGAATGTGTTATTAAATTATAATTTTCCTCTTTAGCTGGTCAGTAATTACTAGTACTTAAAAACGTCGCTGTAATCGATGTATAATACAGAAATAGATGTATATGTTTGTGAACCACATACACAGTATATTGAAACGCCTGGAGCAAATTCAGTCAAACTCGGTTCACATATGATTTACCAACTATCTGGGTAGGAAGTAGTGATGTGTAGAAATAATAAAAAGCGACCGATATTAGTGTAGAATTCATAGTTTTCAGAGATGAATCGTGACACTCCCGATTCCATTTAAGTCCAAGTTTAGCCCCATCAGCATAGGGGTGAGAAGGGGTGAAAAAAATGTACAAAATGATCAAGATTAGCGTTTTCAGGATCGTTGAGATTGAACAGATTTCCTCATAATCAGTTTGAATTGAGTTCACACATACATAGGCTAGCCTAATCTAGAGTTTAAAGCCCAAAACCAGATGGCCCTCTGGTTTAACTGAGCTGGCTACGGCCTCAAGACCGTGCGGTAGTAGTGGCGAGATGTGAGACATATTAGTTAAAGTAGTTAATTTGATTCTTGTTCATTTGTTTTTGCGTATTATAGTGCATATTGTTTTACATTTTGTGTATATTTTCATGCATATTTTATATCTTTATGCATTCGGGTCCGCTAGCTCGCATTGTTACTGGCCAAGCCCTCAGCTCTAGCTGGGCCTGAAACTTGCCCTAGCGTCACATGCTTGATGTAAGAGCAGTGCTTGCCATGTGTGACATTTTCTCGGGTTCAGAGATTAAGTTCCTCAAAAACTATTGATACTTTAGAAAATCTGCTCCATGCTCGTAATATGTCTGAAAATAAATAGCGAACATGGCAATGGCCATGGAGATCCACAATTAAGAGCACAGTTTCTTTTACGATTTGGAGGATTTTAATTTACATTTTGATTGAAACTTATTTAACAAATTCTACCTCAGTTTCAATTAATTGCAAGTATCTATGCAAGTTTTTACCTACAGAATAGTTTGTACATTTGTTTTAAATCCTAATGCATATACGTATTAATTAAAAAACCAAATAAGTTAATTTTGAACATTTAACCTTCTGCAAACTAAGCTAAAAATATAACAGGGAAAACCAAGAGGGGTGCCACAGTACCCCAAAATACAATGTATTGTTAGACATGGTAAATGTACAGAAACAAAAGTAATTTATATAATAACAATGTAGTACCAGATATGTGTCTTAATTCAAAGTCTGTACATTTACCATGTCTAACAATACATTTTACTTTGGGTACTGTGGTAGCCCTCTTGGTTTTCCATGTTATATTTTAGCTATAACTGAATGACATATCAGGTTCAAAATAATTATACACAACAATGCATTAAAATTTAAAACAATCAATTCACATTTGTACCAACATAAATTTTTATGTACATTTATACATGCATGCCTTCCTGTTACACGGAATCCCAGGCGGCGTACTAGAGAACCCCAATTAATATGTCGATTATTATTTATTATATAGATAGTTTTATTTGAAAAATTCACAGTGGCAGTGTTTAGTGGGAAGGGTTTAACATGTCACATAGTCCGATAAAGATAAACTATTTGTAAAAGCTACAAAAATAAAATAGTTATTTTGGGGTCCTGCAGTGCCCCGCTTGGAATTCGAGGTTAATATACAATAGAACCTCGCTTAACCGAACTAAAGAGGGAGCCGTTTTGGATAATGCCGTTTTTTGAATAATAATAATAATCGACAGTAGCGATTTTAAGCAGCGAAAAGAAGAAAATAATTTACATTCCAAATGCATGTAATAATGTTTAGTAAAAACGACTACCGTATACAGTATTAAAATATACATTGTAGTATTTACAAAGACTGTAATTTTTTCTGAACTTTCTTCTCCCAACCTTGGGAGCAGCTGTATCACGCCATCGTTTCATAAGTAATATACCTGTTGGTGTTGATACACTGCTTTGTTTCACAAAATGCAAGGCAACTTAAAAACAAAACGTTCTATGTTATGGATGGTAAAGGTACGGGCGAACAAGCGGACCCCGAAACCGGGGCAGAGCACCCCAAGAAGGCACAACAGCCCTTTTTGTTTCTACCATGGGAAGTCCCCCGAAGGCGCTGGGAGGGAGGGTTGAGGGGCGAGACCCGAAGGACGACCACATCCGGATAAGACGGGCGCAAGCATGCACGGGGTCCCTAACGTTTCCGGATCGAACGCATCCGCCGTCGCCCGGACCCACCCATAAGCCCCTAAATTCCGGGTGTTCCCCGAAGGGGTACCCACCCGAGAGCACCAGAGGTGCTGTCCCGCAGTGACGCCAGGGAAGAAACCTCTACAAGCACATCCACCGTCCAGCCGCAACCAACGGAACACCTTCGCCTGGTCCTACAACCCTGAAACAGATGAAGATTTTGTGCACAAGTTGAGGGGCAAGAAAGTCGTGGTAGAAAATGAACTAACCCAGCATTCACCTGCCGGCGCGGGGAAACCACGAAAAGCCCATGGGTCAGAGTGGGGATCGAACCCGGCACCTCCCGAATGCGAGTCGCATACGTTACCGCGGCGCCACCTCTCGCGATTGTTATTGATATGAACTGACGTAATTCATATGATTTGAAAATCAGTTTGCGTCTTGCTTACCTCTAATGCTTTGAATATCTCATCTGCTGTCACTCTGGCTCTAATGGCTTCGAGTTTCTGTTTAATGCTTGCTACAACACGCTTTCTTTTCGCTGACATCTTAAATACAAATAAGCCACACTGACAAACACCAACAGTAAAATAAGTGAGCCACCGCATCGAATGCGTGTGCAAGTAATTAATATTTGTCGTAAGGATACAATATTTACTGGAATGTATTGTAGGAAGTGAGGATTAGCATACAATACCAAGTACCTGTATTGGAATGTAGTCGGGGCAAAACAACAATGCCAATTGTTGCAGAAACATTGCCGGCGCGAATTTGAGCATGTCATATTTTTTCATTCATTCCTGCTAATTTTTTTCTTTCTCCTCCTCTTCCGGTTCGGTTAAGCCAGGTTTCGGTTAAGTGGAGTTTTACTGTGCTTTTAATTAAATTAATTTTAGGAACTTTTTAAACATTTTATTTTGCTTTCAGAGGTTATAAAACGGTATTATGGTTAACAACTTGCTCACTAACACAAGAGAATTTTGTGTCTGCGTTTCTGTTTTGGACAGACGCCCAGAAAGTCAGTCTGCGTGTCTGTGTTATTCTCTAACGACCGACAAAAAATGACGTTCGCATCGTAGCTTGAAGCAGGTGTTAGAAATTCTTTGGAACGGTTTCATCAAAGAAAACAATACTTCTAGAGACCATTAAGTTCCGCCTCTTCAGAAATTCCTGGCAATTCATATTCTGCAGATTCCTTGCTCTAACTACTCGTGTGGTCCCCTAGCCGCTCTGCTTTTAATGACGCGTGAACTTTCAGCTTCTAAATTCCTCGCAGTTTGCGCGATGATTTCATAGGAGTTGTGCATTACAAAATTATGAGCTACCGTCACGCCCTTCTGCAAATATTTGTAGAGTTTTTGTTTCACTGCTACTTGGGTCTGTATAGCTACTGTGCTTCAGCTTTCCAAGGCTGCACTTTTATTTTCTTATGCCCTTCACATTTACTACTAAGTATTCCAGAAAATGCAAATAATATTTGAACATAATTATATCTTAGTTCATAGCAACAGTCAAATTTATCACACATTCCCTGTTAATTCTTGTCGCTTTAATAAAGCAATGAGAAATGTACTAAGTATTTCTTTCATTCACCGAGCGAGTTGGCTCCGTGTTAACATGTAAGGCTTAGGATCGGGACGTCCTGCGTTCGATTACTCGATCGCGCATTCTGACCTTGGGTTTTTCGTGGTTTTCCCTGCTCGGTAGGCGAATTCTGGAATGGTTTCTCATACTTCTTTCCTTCATTCCGTTTCCTTCTCATGTTTGAGGTGTGCTTCAAGGGTTCATGGTGTGGGGTGATACTGGATAGATAGCGCGGATGCTTGCTGCAAGGAAAGAGTATTCCCCCTGGACCTCAGAAGGCTACCTGGTTGCACGGGTCGTTCATCGACTTCTCTGGGCAGGTCCAGTGATGGGTCGGATCTTCAAGTCAGGAAATGTGAGGGACTTCCGCGTGTCTCTGCAGCTTGCAGCCTCCTGTGGTTCTTCACTTCATCCCTTCCTGCTAAGGGGTGGTAGCCACAACAGAGTTCTCTGTAGGTCGCAGTGCGCGACCGTTGTGTACCTATGTATAGTTATTCTTTTCCGTCCCTAAATTCATTATCCCAAATTCACTATAACGGACATTCACTTATAAAGAATTGCAACGACTGCAAGAAGCTTAGCTTACTTTAGCTTAAATTTACACACTATCCTTACTGCTACATATTTTTAAATAATTAATATTAAATAAAAGGCGGAAATACACGGTATGCATATTTTATTGTTCCTAAGGCTAAAACAGGTATTTCACTATAGTGCTATCGAAACGTACCAATATTCACGTTCTGGTTTATCTATCTTACTTGGGCTCACCCGCTTCTTTAACAGTGGGAAGTCGTACCTAGCTAAGCGTCGGCATTGAAAACTTGGCCACCAACTTTCAATAATTCTTCCCAACTGAAGTAGAAACCAGAGAACAGGCATACTCGCACGAGTAGTTGTAATATGACTTCAGCTTTGATAAAGAACGTTTTGTACGGGAAATAAATCGGGTCTGAAAAATTATCAAACTCTACAGAATATTAACATTACAGAAATCATCCAGTGGTATTTTGAAACGTGATAGCTACACCATCTTTTGCTGCTAATATATATGATTTTTGTTCTGCGTCGTGGCACTGTGAGCTAGAAGATGAGCTCTGATTCCCGGCCATGGAATGTGGCCAGGTTCGATCCCATCTATGGGGGTGGGGGTTGACAGGTCAAGGCCCCTCGTGGCTGTTGCGCCATTGAATTATTATTATATTTAGGATTTACTTCGTTTGGAAACTATAAATGCTCTATTTATTCGTTTGTCATTTCATTCGTTATATTTTATTTCATCCGTGTTTAAGCCTAGACAAGCCTTGGATAATACGAGACAGAGTCGAGTAATTTCACTTCCGAGTTTCTGCAAAGCACACGCATGTGTTATAGCATACTAGTTTTTTCGGCGATAGTTTATACCTAATATAAATAATTACGTGAAAATAAAATTAATTACTGTAAGCTGTTCAAAAGCAGTATCATTGTCGACCGCGCTAGTCTCTGCGAACTGGTGATCAATTAGTCACGTCTGGTAATGTTAACCATATCATTGAACAACTGAAGGTAAGATGGCTGCTTGAGTCGAAAGAGTTATATTTAAAGGCTGCATGAATTAAATCGTAATAAATGTTAAAAAATAAAGGGAAGTAAGATTTAAATGGTAAAACTCAACAATCAAACGTGTTTGTATTGTATGTCTGCTACAATAAATATACGTTATCAAGAGTTGGAGGATTAAATGCATTTTATTAAGATCAACATTAAAAAAAAATAATGTTGCAGGCAAGCGCCACCGTAGTTAGCTACTACATTGCTTCCCCGCTACGTTCTTAATTGTTTCTCTTTTGTAGTTTCCCTATTCTACTTTGGTACGGTAGAGAGAGGAAAGTGCTTGTCATCTTTATCCGCAGGGAGGCATATCTTTAAAGTAACCGACAATAATAGAAAGACTTGTGAGTACTAAAGCTATTCTGCAGTCCCTTCATTTTACATTTTAAAGCCCATCTGCAAAACTGTGTGATGCGCCGTATAACATTTAAATATCTTCAAATAAGTGGGAATACACAAGTTTTTACGAGTGGCAAAACCAAACTCTGCACGAATTGCATTCAACGCTTTATCAAACCTTAGCATTATAATTAAAATAAAACTTACTTCAACTTTGAATAGACACGGCAGAAGTGTTGTAGCTACACGTTACTTCAAGGTGGTAAAGGTAAAGGTATGGGCGAACGGAGGGGCGTCCGGAATCGGGGCACAGAACCGCAAGTAGGCCGCAACGGCCTTTTAGCTTCCACCGTGATCCCTGGGAGGGAGGGATGAGAGGAGAGACCGAAAGGGCAATGAGACTCGGATGACGAAAGGTGCAAGCATGGACGGGATCCCTAACGTTTCCAGTTCGAACGCATCCGACGCCACCCGGACCCACCTACAAGTTTCCTAATCCCCGATGGTCTCCGCCCCTGATGGGACCCACTAGAAGGCGGGTCCTAATTGAGAAGTCCCTCAAACGCCAAGGTAGAAACCCCTACAAAGCGCACAATCACCGCCCAGCCGCAACCCGCCGAATACCGTCGCCTGGTCCTACAACCCTGAAACAGATGACAACAAAGGAGATGATGGGTACAGGAAATGAAGGGCAGGAAAGTCGTGGTAGAAGAGGAACCACCCCAGCATTCGCCTGCCGACTCGAGGATATCACGAGAAACCCATGGATCAGAGTGCGTGGTCGCAAGGGATCGAATCCGGGACCTCCCGAATGCGAGTCGCACACCTTACCGCGGCGTCTCCTCGCACGGTTTCCAGAATGGTAGTTTAGTGATCACCATAAACATGAAGATTGAAAGTTAAGACAGTTTTAAACCAATCTGTGTTCGTACCTCTAATTTGGTATTTTTCCACTGGTTTACATTATTTCAGCAAAGAACGATAGGACTGCACAAAAGATTAACTGCATGTAAATGTGTTAATATCCGGAACAAGTGTAAGATTTTAGAAATTGTAACATTGGCATATCTGGATGAATTACCTTTCAAATTGTCGACTTATAGGACAAAGGAAATTATTTATTGTTGAGGCACGACTCATGTTTGTATTGCCAGTCCAAACAAAGGCAATTAAAACGTTATTACAGAAAGATTCAGAATTCTCCAAGACAAGATGAAATTATAATGAATTAGTTTCAATATATTTCTTACGTTATTGTTTCAAGGTAACCTTTGTGGTTTGCGTGCCATAAAGGGTAAATTATTCACGATTTTGATTACCACGACAACCTGTTTGTAATGCTAAGATGATTAAATATTTTATAATTACTCCGCTTAGGTGTAATATGTAAAGCATTTATAAAAGATATAGTATGTCGCATTCTTACAGATGTTGCCACGCCCACCCTTCAGCAATTAGTGTTATTATGTTTTTGCTCCTTTTGTACTACTTATATGTTCTTTTCTTACACAAGACATAGTGCAATTATCTGGTAATTTAATTAAAATGTCGTATAACGGCACTGAAAACTGATTGCCGTGTACATTGTTTAGTACTCGCAACTTTCGCCAGAGGTACATTCCTAACCCTAGTGTGTGTAAAATTCCTGGTTATTTTTCCAAATAAAATGTACAGGATTTTAAATTATCCTTTGTGACATAAATAGCTTGAAAACTTTGGTTCCACTAATGCCCCAAATGAGAATCTAACCCAGAGCCTCCTGTATTAGAGGCCAGCACGCAGACCACTATACTGCAGGGTTAGTCGTTTTCAAGTGAAATATATCTAAATCCATCCTTAGGATATAGGACGTAGGGTGTGTTTACCGGAAAGAGACACCTGCCAATGCGACTAGCTTGATCTATTGTAGCTACACTATGTGATCAAAAGTATCCGGACACCCCACAAACATACGTTTTTCATCTTAGGCGCATTGTGCTGGCACCTACTGCTTGGTACTCATTATCCACGACCTCAGTAGTCATTAGACATCGTGAAACAGAAGAATGGGACGCTCCGTGGAATTCACGGACTTCGAACGTGGTCAGGTGATTGGGTGTCACTTGTGTCAGAAGTCTGTACGCGAGATTTCCACACTCCTAAACATCCTTAGGTCCACTGTTTCTGATGTGATAGTGAAGCGGAGACGTGAAGGGACATGTACAGCACAAAAGCGTACAGGTCGACTCGTCTGTTGACTGACAGAGACCACCGACATTTGAAGAGGGTCGTAAAGAGTAATAGGCAGACATCTATCCAGAACATCACACAGGAATTCCAAACTGCATCAGGATCCACCCCAAGTACTATGACAGCTAGGCGTGAGGTGAGAAACCTTGGATACCATGGTTGAGAGGCTGCTCATAAGCCACACATCACGCAGGAAAATGCCAAACGACGCCTCGCTTGGTGTAAGGAGCGTCAACATTACACGATTGAACAGTGACAAAACGTTGTGTGGAGTGACGAATCACGGCACACAAAGTGGCGATCCGATGTCCGATGGCAGGGTGTGGGTATGGCGAATACCCGGTGAACGTCATCTGCCAGCGTGTGTAGTGCCAACAGTGAAATTCGGAAGTGGTGGTATTATGGTGTGGTCGTGTTTTTCCTGGAGGGAGCTTGCACCCCTTGTTTTGCGTGGCACGATCACAGTGCAGACCTACATTGATATTTTAAGCACCTTCTTGCTTCCCACTGTTGAGGAGCAATTCGGGGATGGCGATTGCATCTTTCAACACGATCGAGCACCTGTTCATACTGCACAGGCTGTGGCGGAGTGGTTACATGACAATAACATCCCTGTAATGGACTGGCCTGCACAGAGTTCTGACTTGAATCCTATAGAACACCTTTGGGATGTTTTGGAACGCCGACTTCGTGCCAGGCCTCACCGACCTACATCGATACCTCTCCTCAGTTCCGCACTCCGTGAAGAATGGGCTGCCATTCCCCAAGTCAGCACCTGACTGAAAGTATGCCTGCGAGAGTGAACGCTGTCATCAAGGCTAAGGGTGGGCCAAGACCATATTGACTTCCAGCATTACCGATGGAGGGCGCCACGAACTTGTACGTCATTGCAGCCAGGTGTCCGGATACTTTTGATCACGTAGTGTACATCCCCGTGGAAGGCAGGGATGAGATGAAGGAGCTGTTGGAGGTCTCAGGTCCGCAGGCAGACGGCCCACAGAGACGCGGAGAAGTCCACAATATTTCGAGTTTGAACATCCGCGCACCAGTAGAGGCGCGAAGAATCCTCAGAGGATGACGAAGCGACCCTAACGGTCGGGACAACGCACCCTGACGTTCACGGGGTATGGTATCTGCACGAAACCGCCAGCACCGCAAAAGCCGAAGAAACACCTGAAGCGCGAAAGGGAGAGATGAAATGGGGGAAAGGAGAAATTGTGGTAGAATGCACCATCCCGGCATTTGCCTAGGCGACCAGGGAAAAGCAAGAAAAACCCCGAACCCATCTCTAAGAATACAAACCAGTCCCATAATAATTGGAGTTGTAACTGCGTGGCTTTGTTGTATTTATTGCCTATGTGTACTACTCCTTCGTAATCGATTAGCCCCTTTACTTCTCTATTTATGTGAAAACACACTCTATAGGGCTCAGCTTATCTTAACCACCTGAATAAGAATTGAAGACATAGAAATTACATCCTTAAGAGAAACTAACAATAAACAATAATCCGCACAATTAAAACGTGTGAGAACCCTTCAGGAAAAATAAGACTATCAGTCAATTATTACTTATTTTCATAGCTATGCTACATTTACTCACGCAAAACCTTATTTTTCTAGTTCCTTTTAATTAAAATAAATATTCATTAGAAAATCTTTAAGCACCCATTTCATTGTAGTTATACAGGAGCTTATAAGAGCTTAAGTTGATAGCCACCCTTTTAAAAACAGATCCATAAACACTAGCCTTGATATTACATTCCAAGAAATTAAGCACGGGTACTTAAAATTTCAAAAGAAGCTGTTTAAAATATTGAAAGCTTCAGATGAGCAATAGTGAATACTTCGGAAATGCTTAATGCCAAAAATGGTTATCAATTTTACATATATTGTACATAACCTTTTGTATACCTTTTATGGTATCTCAGCTAAAGAAAAGTTAATGAAAATTATGAAGATTTCATAAACGAAAATTCGGGATATAATATATGATATCTTAATCAAAATTATTTTACATGTGTTGTAACAAATCAATGACAAATTTTCCGTGTAAATGTCTGAGGGACGGAATCCCTTCGTCTCGGCAATTTTTAAAAACAATTTTTATTACTTTATACTTTCTCTACCACGTACATAGAGGTAGAGAAGGTATTGCATTCCACCAAAAAATTCGATACCGACATTTCGCCGGAAGTACATGTTCTGAGGCCCCTGAATAAATAGTAATAAGAAAAAGCATTTTAAGAAAAAGGTCCGTCCGTGTGTGTGTATGTGTCTGTCAGTGTCAGTGAACAGCATAATTCAAAAACGAAACGCCATATAAATACCAAACTTGGTATTGAGATTCAGTTCCTTCCAAAGATTGCGGCAGCAAAATTTCCCACCCCATACTACCGTTTACAAGCAACATTTTTCGAAAATTTTCATTTTTAAAATAGCTCTAGCGATTTTGATTAAAATACCATATATTAATGATATTTACATGATAAATAAAATGTATATCTTGAATTTTCTGGGAATAAACGGTGAAGTCCTCTTCATTCGGAAAAAATTTTGTACAATCTTGTATAAGTGTATAGACAAAAACGTACTACACAAAAAATGTAAAAAATTAAATTGATTTTTGTTTCTTTAACTCCTGTGGTCCTTAGTGTCCCATTCTATATTGGGCTTGAAAAACCGGAAATTTTGCTCAGAGGCCTCTTAAACAGGCCTTTATCTACCACATGGACCACCGGATTTACTTCCCTCCCGAAAAAGCCATACTAAACATTTTTACGCCCGATCTCTTTAAATCACACAATTTATTTCAAACATTTTGTTGTTGTTGTTGTTGTTGTGGTGGTGGTATCAGCCACTTCGGAGACATCCGTGCGGTGTTTTCCCACTGAGCGTATGGAAACATGCTAACGCACTGCTGTTATAAACAAGGTCAAACTGTTGGCGTGGTTTTGTTATGTAGTGTGAAGTGCAGTATTGAGTTGACGGTGATGTGATTTATTTAGTTATTACGAGTTATTTATTATTTTGTCCTGTACTTAGTCACAAAGTATATTATGGCTCAGTATGTGTTTTCTACTGCACAGCGTGTATTTATTTGTGATTCGTATGTGTTGACTCAGTACGATTTGCAGAAGATTTCCAGATGTAAAAGTTTCAGGCCGTATAACAATCCATGAACTTTACAATAAATTTCAGGCCACAGGAAGTGTTCAGGCTAAGAAATCTAAAAGACGGATTACGGTTCTTACCGAAGAAACATTAGACGACATCGGTTATGGTTTGAAGAATTCCCGCCAAAAATCACTTAGGCGTCTTTCACAACAGGCAGGCATTTCTTATGGTTCTGCGCGAAGAGCTACCAAATTGCTGAAGTTAAAAGCATATAAAAACTGTGCCACATGCTCTTCAACCAGGTGATCCTGTAATTTTGTGAGTGGAGTCTCAATAGTGTACACAATGGCGAAATAGACCCATATTTAATATTTTTTATGAACGAGGCTTGGTTCCACACTCATAGATATATGTGTATACAAAATAATCGTTATTGGAGCTCTGACAAACCTAATATTGTTCAAGAAGTACCCCTTCATAACGAAAAAATTGGTGTACGGTGAGCCATGATCGGAGCAAGAGTTACAGGGCCAATTTTTTTCGAGTCAACAGTTGACGCCCGTACATACGTGAATACAATTTTCTCCCCTTTTTTTAGATAATTAACAGACAGGGAGCGTGATTTTGCCTTTTTTCAACAAGACTCTGCAACAAGTTCATACGGCCAATATTTCGACGAGAACAATTGAAAGTGTGTATGAGGACAGAATTCTTAGTAGAGATTTGTGGTCCCCTGGGTCCCCCGATTTCTATCTCTGGGATAACTTAAAACATAAAGTGTACAAGACAAACCCACACACCCTGGAAGAATTAAAACGAAATACCCGCCAGGAAATGTCTCAGCGTGAACTACGGCGAGTGATGGATAGTTTCCTAAAGAGGTGCCAAAAATGTATGGACAACTACGGTGGCCATCTCCTTTCATAAAGTTGGTAAGTAAAGCTTTTAAAAGTAGTTTTAAAAATGTTGTATGGTTTCATTCGCGCCTTTCTATGATAGGGACAGACGGCAACAAGCGCCGAGGACGCGGACAGGAAAAACACTGCGCAGCCGGTTCGTAGGTTTTTGGCTTTCTCTGTACCTATAACGAAATGTGTAATACAGCTATGTCCGGAAGCGTTTATCTGAGTAAAATGAAGTAGATAGGTATATAAACTTTCGCAAGAATAATTTGTATACTCACTAATAAACGATAGAGGGTAGAAAAAGTCATGTGAATGTAATATATCAGATTTTTTATTTAGATGCCATAATATGCATTTGCAGTGAAACTTCGATGACGAAGTTTTGGGAGGAATGCAATATCTACTTGCATTATCTACTGTATTGTATTTACTATACAATATCTTTAATAGGTAAACGGCAGAGAAAATGTAAACAAGATTTCGTATACTATTGAAATAGACGAAGATGGACTGATTCCAGTGATGGGAATGAAAAATAGGCAGATGAGAACTGTTGGCGATATTTTTTTAATATCTATAAGCAAACATGTTTAATGCTAATTAAAATACTTAAATGGTACAACTGAAAAAGTTTTAAAGCATCATTTTTTCCAATACTGTCTTCTATTGTGAGTCTCATTCTACATGCCATGGAATGTTGCAAAAGAGGCTATATAGCGTTAACGTCACTAGAATCACCATAAAGTGATTTAGAATACCAAAACGTTTCACATCTTATTAATCACACAACCGTTTTCTTGGTCTCCTGCATATAACTTTCATTACCAAGATATTTAGAATACGTTACCCGTGACATCCATCATTTGATACGATCAGAGATTTTACGCTTTGTTTCTGCGCTGTAACATTCAAAGAGTCTTCTTTTAATGGAATTAATTGTTCTACCAAACAAGCCGTGTGTTGGACAAGGGTATACTATCGCTGGTATTGAACCACGGATCTTACGGTTTCCGTCTGCTTGCTCTAACCACTGAGCACCATGGCAACATGCCGGTACGACATTAAATTCCCCAACTTATTCGCATTTTCCCCTGTAAAACACAAGGAGATGTCAAATTGTATTGAGATGACTTACTCCAATGGCGACTTACAATGCTGCAACTACTCTAAGTCCCAAGCTTAATAGTTTCGACCAGTATTAGATCAGTTAATGGAATTAATTGTTCTTCCACACAAAGTATGCTTGATAAGGTTGGAAAGGTAGAATCATGAATTTTTCACTCGTCTGATGCTACCTTTCCAGTTTTCTTTTAGTTTAAAGAAATGTTTGCTTTGAAATTCTTAAACTACTGAATTAAGTGAGACTCTTGCAATAGAGAACATCTTATGAACATTCAAATTCTCAAATATTTTAGCTAGTCCTTCTAAAACATAAATAATAGCTTTTTGTTAAAATCCATTGATTATCATGTTGCATTTCGATTTTTCCGCGTCGTTAAATTGCCATTCTTTTGTCAGTGCCATTGCATCCTCTCTGTATGCGAACGCAGTTCTGATGACTATTTTCATTGCTCTGCAATTCAGAGTGCCCAATTTTCACTTACTTGGCGAAAGCTCAAAGGATTGCGCCCATTTCTTTCTTTCGGCAAAGGAATTTGTGTATGTCCGGTGAATCGGTAGGCTATGCCCGAGGCCGCCTGTCGCAGTAAACGAGCAAAGGAGTTACACAAATCTTCATTTGGACGTTAATAATTAGATTATGAGGGTACTCCAGCAAGTAACGACTGTTTGACTTTAATATATCCAGAAAAAATACTTAATTAAGAAAATCTAATGTGTTACATTCACATGACTTTCTCTACCCTTTATCGCTGATTAGTGGGTACACAAATTATTCTTACGAAAGTTTATTTTCCTATTTTATTTCTTTTTAAACCAGATAAACCTTTCTGGAAATAGCTGCATTGCATATTTCGATATAGATATAAAGAGAATAGCGAAAGGAAATGTTTTAGAACTGGACGCTATACGCTGGCCTTAAAATTCCATATTCTTTCCATGACATCGCGAGAAACAACTGAAAATCGACGGGACCTGACAAATGACAAAGTAATGAACAATTGTAACCATTAATAACACTAGTCTGCATGATATCGGATCACTGAAAACTAATAAGTAATTCTGGTTCACTTTTTTATGCTGATTTCGAACTGCTTTTAGTTTTTTTTATCACGGACTGTTTTTTTCACAATTTCACTTCAAAAATATAGAGATATAAAGATATTTCTTCCGCTACTACACATAAATTGGGCTTGATGAAGCAATTTGTAAGGGCTCTACGACAGGATGGACACTGCTTCAAGTACCTTTCCAAGAAATTTCTCTTCATTACACAAGACAAATTAAAGGCTGGAATTTTTGTTGGTCCTCAAATAAAGAAATTGAGGAAGGACGAAGATTTTGAGAAGACAATGAATGAGAGAGAAACAGAAGCAAGGACCACCTTCCGATCAGTTACTGAAAACTTCTAAGGCAATAACAAAGATCCTAATTACAAGGCCATTGTCGAAACAATGTTGAAAAAGTTCAAGAAGATGGGTTGTAACATGAATGTAAAGGTGCATTTTCTGCATTCCATATCGACTACTTTCCACAAAATCTGGGACATTATAGTGAAGAGCAGGGTGAACGTTTTCACCAAGACATTAAGGAAATGGAGAGGAGGTACCAGGGTATATGGAATGAAGCTATGATGCCCGACTACTGTTGGATGTTGAGGAGTGACAGTCATCTTCAAGGTTCTGCAAGGAGGTCAAAGAAGAGAAAGTTTGAAAAAATTAAATGAAACACTTTGGCTTCTTGTTTTGTTAAAATGTAGTCAGAAATAAATTAGGGGAGTTCTTGAGAGTATTCTTAAAATTTTTCTTGAATAAAAGCTTACCTTGTGTGAAATGGTATTTGAATATTTTTCTACTCGCATTAGTAAAATTGTCAAAACATTACTTATTTTGTGTAAAAACCTGACGTGATAGAAAAAAACGGAGGTTGTTTCTGGAATCAGCATAAAAATTTGATTCAAGAACACCATATCAGATGATTTTAAGAAATCATCTGATATAAAGTTTGAAAATGCAGACTAGTGTAATGGATATCTCGGAAATGGCTCATGCCACACAAAAACGTTATTTGAAATAAATTTCGTGTTTGAAAGAGCTCTACGTTTTTTGTATAATACATTTTCATCTAACGCTTAACATAGAAGATTATACAAAATTCCTTCCCAACGAAGAACACTTTACAGCCTATTCCCAGAAAATCCAAGACATGCACTTTATTTTCATGTGAATATCTTAAATATGGGGTATTTTAATCAAAATCGTTACTGACTTTTTTTAGAAAATCAAAATTTTTGAAAAATATACTATGTAAAGGTTAGTTTTGGTTATGGGGATTTTCTTGAAAATCTTCGTGTCGCATCCTTGGAAGGTACTGAACTCAAATACCAAGTTTGGTGGTGATCTAACTTTTCCTTTTTGAGTTATGTTGTTCTCACACACACACACACACACAATCACACATATACACGGACCTTATTCTTAAACTTTTTTTTATTCAGGGGCCTCAAAACATGTATTTCCGGGAAATCTCGGTATGGAATTTTTGGATGGAATACAATACTTCGTGTACTTACTATACGTATTAGAGAAAGTAAAAACCTGACACAAGTTTATCCTCCTATGTACTTCATTTTAATCCAGATAAACGTTTCCGGAAATAGCTGCATTACACATTTCATTATAGATACAAAGGGAAGAGCGATAGTCAAAAGTTTTAGAACTGGACGCTACGTGCCGGCTTAAAACTCTTTCCATAACATCGCAAGATACAACTGAAAATCGACAGGACTTGAAAAGAATGGCTAAGTATTAAATAATTTGAACTATTAATAACGGATATCTCGGACATGGCTGATGCCACAAAAAAGTTATTTGAAATAAATTGTTTGTCTTAAAGAGATCTACATTTCTTGTGTAATATGTTTTCGTCTATCGCTTAATGTTTACCAGTTATACAAGATTATACAAAATTTCTTCCGAATGGAGAGAACTTCAGAGGCTATTTCCAGAAAATTCAAGATATTTTGTCATATAAATATCTTTAATATATGGTATTTTAATCCAAATTGTTAAAGATATGTTTTAGGAAATCAAAGGTTTCGAAAAATCTTCCATGTAAAGGGCAGTTGGTATGGAGGGGGATTTTCTTGAAAATCTTCATGTCTCACCTTTGGAAGGTACTGAGCGTAAATACCAAGTTTGGTACTTATCCGACTTTTCGTTTTTGAGTTATGCTGTTCACACACAGACACACGGACGTTTTTCTAAAAATGCTTTTTTTGGATTTAGGAGGCCTCAAAATATGTATTTCTAGTGAAATCTCGCTATGGAATTTTTTAGTGGAATGCAATACCTCCTCTGTCTACTATATACATGGTAAAATATGGGTGACAAAATTGCAACTTTCTTTCTTTCTCCACATAATCACCTTCGTATTTAAGCGTTGGTCATCTATCCGCGAGTTTTAGAATTCCCGTGTTGTCGTCGGCTCCCCCTAGTCTATTAAGTCCAAATTTTCGGACACAATTTCATCAAGCAAAGAGCGAAAATTATTTGGGAGAATTTGTAACTTGTCAAGAGTTACCTAAGGGTTACGCACGATTTTGTTACTCACTTGATTCTTCAAACCATCTGTGATGAGCGGCAGATGGTCGGGTCGAGTTTCCTTATGCAGATTTGTTCGTCCATTGTTGAACATTTCACACCACTTTTTACATTTCTTTCGTTCATTAATATATCACCGTGCACTTCTTAGGTGATGGTAAATGACTACAGGTTTCAACTTCTGAGCATTCAACAATCCAACACCTCTCACCTCTCTGATTGTTCATTTTGAGCAATCACAGGATGCACAATAACAATGTTTCGACTAGCATTCACACAAAATTGTGAAAAGGTGTCGAGGAAACAATTCGACCTTGCATCGAAGTCCAACAGCGATCAACGGAGCGATGTGTAAACGGTCTTTACTTCCTGGATTATTCTCGTATATAGTCTTAATTGGTAATTCAGGTGCTATTTGTGTTAAATTCAGCCACTAAACTTAAATTCTTACTGAGGAGGAGGTGAGATTTCGTGTGTGTGTGTAAAAATAAGGTTACATGAACAGCAACTATTCCTCCTTTGTATTTAGGGGTAAATCGAATGTAGGGTTTGAGTACTAAACAACCTCTGGATACTCCTGGTACGCAATGCTCAAAATTGCAGATCGTGTTTCTGTCCAGGAGTTAGTATTTAAGTATGCGAGAGCCTTGTGTTCATGTATTTACTGACATGAAAAACTTCAGCGGAACAAAATCCCGGAGCATTATTGACGGTGATACGACCCTAGCAGTTACCAACATCAGCAAATAAGCTTAATAAGTACTATTATTCTTATCCTTAGAGTCCTGTGTTCAAAGTTCAGTTCTGAAACTGTTGTTTTTAGCATGATCTTACAACATTGATCTTGTTTTCATTAACATTCTCATTTTAAAAAGTGTTCCCACTTATGTAATAATACAACTATATTTTTTAGAGCTTATCCAATATCTTCCAGCAGATCCTTTGATAGACGCTGAGATAAATAGGGGAGCAAATTATTTGGGTTTTATAACTGGAAGTTATTTCCGGGCTGTTTTGCCGTGGTCTGCTGGATATAGATGTTCCAGACGTTTCGTCTACAACTACGTAGACATCTTCAGTGGCGCTGTCGAAGTCTTCTAGGAGAAGGCTGCGTTCCCACGCAACGTCGTGACTGTTTAGTATTGTCTTCAGTGTTTTATCTTTTCATAATATCACCAGAAAGTATTCTAATATAACTTTAACCACAACAGGTTTGTGACAAAGCACTATACTACTACTACTACTACTACTACTACTACTACTACTACTACTACTACTACTACTACTACTACTACTACTACTACTACTACTACTACTACTACTACTACTACTACTACTATAGTAATTACTTTGCGTCATTCTAATTCCGGAACTTCCGGGTTCAATTCCCGACACTTTAACCCTGAGTTTTTCGTGGTTTTTCCTGGTCGGCCGATGAATGTTGGAGTATGTCTCTTCAACCCCGATTTCCTTTGCCTCATTTCTCTTTCATTCGTTTCCTTTTCATACTTGAAGGGTTTACAGGTGTCGCTGGCGTGATTTCTGGCAGTGCCAGACAGATGTCGCATATACCTGCTCCAAGGAAAGAGCATTCCCTGTGAACACCAGAGGGCAGCCTAGGTTGTATGGGTCGTTAAACACCCACTCTGGGAGGCTCCGGAGGTGGGTCAGGTCTTCGAGCCAGGAAATGTCAGGGACTTCTACGCGTCTCTGAGGCCTGTAGCCTTCTGTGGTTCTTTCTCTTCATCCATTCCTCCTGGGGGGTGGTAGCACAATAGATCTGCATAGGTCGCGATTGCAAGGTGTCCCCCTCCGTTGTTAGTCATGTACTTTGTGTCATTCACGATTAATATATATATATATATATATATGTATATTAACGATTTAACTTGTAGTTATCATCTACTGCTAGCAGCGGCGGATCATAATCGAAAGATAAATTATGCGTAAGTATTGTACATTAACTACCAAAATAATCACATTTCAGTGTTAAAATGCTACAGACTCGACATGTTTTGTAATTATTTAGTGATGCAGTATTATACGAGCGTACTTTCTTTCCGCATAAATCAAAGTTTGCATAATTACTAACCACAATGTGAAATGACACCATATGAAACTGATTTTCATGCATTTACTCATTTTGGTGCTCCTGATTAGAATAAGATTAAGTTCTAAACATTTGCATTACGAGCTGTTAGGCACCTAATCGATCCAGCCTTAGAACCGGACTTGATGTAAACAAAACATTTCGTATCCCTCAGCGTTAACCTCGTGTTCAGCACTTGTAGAAGCAGCATGTTGATCCCCTTAATGACTGCTCATGTGCTCATCATTATCATATGAATGCAGAAGTGGGGTGAGCGATTCCACACAGTATTAAACGGAAGCTACAACCTTGTTTAGCTCATATTATTTACTATTCCATATTACTAAAAAGTTTCTAACAACATTTGATTAACATATCTTTTGAAAACCCGCAGATAATCGCGCATGAATAAGGCACTATAATTATGTTATGGTGTGCTTTGTTTTCCGGCATATAGCGAGCTAATTTAATGGCGTCATGTTTACATCAAGTTATATTGTAAGAGTGAAGCGATTACAGTTGACATTTCTATCGGAAATACAACGGTAATGCCACGCTAACGTGAGGAGCAGTATGCGTTTAGAAAACTAGTAACACTGATAATAACGTGCATACGCAGTGAATGTAGAGTAGCTCAATCCTTAGTTTTGCAACTGTTAAGTTCTTATCTCTCCCCGTTATTATGCAATCGTTACAAAGGAACCGCTGAGTTACGTTTTGACTATTCCTGCTTTACAAATTAGTATTACATTGATAATTTATTATATATGTTTATTTATTTATGCATAAATAAAATAAATATGAACGAGTATAAAAGAAATATTTACTTGATAATTTCTATCACTGTCTCTGCTGCGAGTACTTTTTTAGATATACAAGTGAGTCGATTTTAATGATTATTTTGCAATTTTTCATAACATCTTGTTTACAGTGAACCTAACATTGATGAGGAAGTTAACATTCACGAATCTGTTTGTCTTTTAAGGCGCGAATGTGCCCACAAGTCAGTCGATCACGATTACGAGCATGGTTCTTGACAGTGGGGTAGAGCCAAGCTGTTTCTTCTCCTAACGAAAGATTCGTTAGTAAGCCACTGAATCACGCTGCCCAAAATAAACGCCAGACGGTCAACACAGTGTTGCTTCCACCACCGACCTGAACAGACGCTGTGAAAGCTTACCTTCGAAATAATGTACTGGATACAGAAATCATGTACTGTTTTTTTTTCGACGATAGTGTTTTTTTATCCACCTCCCGCTCATATTATCGTGCGTGGGAATTTGAAATTCCTGCACTTGGTGCGATTTGCAATTTTACAGCGGATTTAACACAGTATATTTAATACTCAAACTATTGACATGTATTGATATTTTTGTTGCAGACAGCAATATAATCATATTTGATAGTTGAATTTTGCCATTAAAAGCTTACTGTACCAAGCGAGGTGGCGCCGCATTCGAGAGGCCCGGGTTCAAACCCCCGGGACCGACCATCTTGGCCGAATGTTTTCTCGCGGTTTTCCTCGGTCGCTAGACGAATGCTGGGTTGGGTAATTTGATCCGCGAATTTTCCTATCGTCCCTTTCCTTACATTTCATTTTCTTCTTCTTTACCGCCATAGCAGGCATTGAGCTGATCATCCAATCTGGATAGGCTATGATCCAGAGGTTACTTGCTTCTCGACATACTACTGACCCAAGAAATACGCTTGTAAGTCCTTGGGGATGTAATTCCTCCAAAGAGGAAGGTAATCCGCTAAAGAAGAAGAAATCTTAACATCTTCACTTCCCTTTATTTGTTAATATTTACTTACGATTTAATTCATACAGCGTTTAAATATAACTCCTTCGGCGGAAGCAGCCATCTCACCTTCAGTTGACAACTTGGTCAACACTACCAGGCGTGACTAATCAAACACCTGTTTACAAAGGCTAGCGCGGTCGACCTTGATATTGGTTTTGAACAGCTAAAAGTAATTAATGTTATTTTCGCATAAATATTTTTATTATCACTATCGTTGAAAAAACTGTATGCCATACACATGCGTTAAGTGCTTTGCAGAAAATTGGAAGTGAAAATACTGATTCGTCTTATATTTTCTTACTTCCTTCTCATTCTGCAAAGATGCACTTACCGCACTTGTATTGCAACATACAGGTGAGCCAAAAGACTCCGAACCGCCTGCACGGTATTTTTCCTGTCCCTGTCCTCGGTGCTCGTTACCGTCTGCTGCTATCATAGAAAGGCGCGGGCGAAACCATACAACATTTTTAAAACTACTTTTAAAGGCTTTACTTACCAACTTTATGAAAGGAAATGCTGAAACTGGCCACCGTCGTTGTCCATACATTTTTGGCACCTCTTTACGAAACTATCCATCATGGAATTTTTGGGGGGAATTTCCCAAACAATGACCGATGTCATCTAATGTTTCTTCGGTAAGGAGCGAACGCCGTCTTTTAGATTTCTTAGCCTAAACACTTCCTGTGGCCTAAAATTTACTGTAAAGTTCATGGATTGTTGTACGGCCTGGAACTTTTACATCTGGAAATCTTTCTGCAAATCGTACTTTCACTAGGCGAACTGACCGAGTTAACACATACGAATCATAAACAAATACACGCTGTGCAGTAGAAAACATATACTGAACCATAAGATACTTTGTGACTAAGTACAGGACAAAATAATAAATAACTCCTAATAACTGAACTACATCACATCACCGTCAACTCAAAACTACACTTCACACTGCACAGCAAAACAAAACAGCGTAACTTTGTTTATAGCAGCAGTGCGTTATCATGTTTTTATCATATTTCCACACGCCCAGTGGAAAAACACCGCGCAGTCGGTAATATTGTTCACAAAATACCCCTCCGGGGTAACTTAAAACATAAAGTGTACAAGACAAACCCACACACCCTGGAAGAATTAAAACAAAATATCCGCCAGGAAATTTCTCTGCGTGAATTACGGCGAGTGATGGATAGTTTCCTAAAGAGGTGCCAAAAATGTATGGACAACGACGGTTGCCAGTTGAATTTCCTTTCGTAAAGTTGGTAAGTAAAGCCTTTAAAAGTAGTTTTAAAAATGTTGTATGGTTTCATCCGCGCCTTTCTATGATAGCGGCAGACGGTAACGAGCGCCGAGGACGCGGACAGGAAAAACACCGTGCAGGCGGTTCGGAGTCTTTTGGCTCACTCTCTACTATTGTATTAACTTCTGCAAACGTATGCAGGTTACATCTCTCGTCTCTGCTTAAATCTTCATTATCACAGCCTCTCCTACGATCCATCTAAAATGTTCAGTAAGGCACACATTTTCGCATTTTACTTTTTACAAGAAGTGTCGTTGGAGATCGCCTCAGAACACTAAAGTGCGGTAAGGAGGATGTTACCTAACCGAAAGGCATAAAATCTGACTGTCGTTGCGCTTATATTTCTATAATTTCATGGATTCAGTACACAACTTTCTACATCGGTAAATACCAGAAGCCGAATTGGGAAAAATATTTGTTCTCAGCGTAACATACGCAACTCTGTTTTGTTGTTTTGGGCTGTATAATGTAAATAACAGTGGCAGTTATTTGCCTGCGAATTTTTATGTATATGTACAGAGTGAGCCAGAATGACACAGAATAATTTTAAGCACGATTCAGGGGTTCTATTTGTGTATTTTCTTTTAGGGAATGTATGCCCGTAAATGTCTTGTTATCGAGCTAGAGGGTATTAACGTTTTTGAAACACAGCGTCGGGTTAGATGAAATTTCGCAGAAGAGGTCAATACGTATTTTTTGCTACAATGCATTGATAAGAGTTTTGAAATGAGAGTAGCCGGTAACTTCAATTTTAAACGATGTAAAACTATCTTAAATTGATTTAATAACTTGTGAATCTTTATTTAATTATATGGCTTTTATAGCCCATCTGCAGCTGCGAATACAGGTTATTATCAATAACATACGCAAATAATACTATTGTTGGTCAAGTTTTCTCCCAAACTATACAAACTACTTGAGAAAAGTTAAAACAATGTTAAATTATGCAAATATATGTTTTTAAAAGGCTTTAAAATAGTTAAACTATTGCAAAACAAGAATTGAATAAGTGCATACGTCTTTATAAACGATGTTCAAAATTCTGACTTCGGTGCATAGCTGATAGCGTCCTTGTAATGACTGCCGAGTTTTTTAAAAAATACCTGGCATATCACGAATACCGTCAAATGCTACAAAGATCCTGGTCATCAGCTCCTCTTCATTATTAACCGGCGTCTCGTACACAAGATTGTAAACTTGTCCCCAAAGGAAAAATCCAAAGCGGTTAGATCTGGTGAACGTGCTGGCCATGATTTCGGGCTCCTATATTAATATAGCAATCTGAATACGTTACACTTAGGAAATTCCTTGCGTCACCGGAATAATGCGCAGGTGCCCCATCGCTTTGGAACCACATAAACTGGCGTATTCCTAAGGAGAATCTTCTGGCTAAGTATGTTGTAAAAACTGTAGGTAAATGTGGCCCGTCAAACGTGGAAGTAGTAAATAAGGCCCCACGAGTGTGTCATTCACAGTGCAAGTACAAATGCTCACTGCAAACCGATGTTGGTAATTTGTAATTCTAATAGCTCTAGGGTTTTTCTGTGCCCAAATGTGACTGTTCTGTGTTAAACAAAACCTTCTCGTAAGTCCACAATATGGTTGTAGGAAATCTTCCCTGATCAATGCATTTATGAAAGAACCACAGGACAAACTGTAGTCGGGGTGGAAAGTCATTTGGCCCCAGACCGAGCGGGATGGCTCAGCCGGTAACGTCTGTGGCCCGCATTCGGGAGGTCGTGGTTTGGATTCCCGTGGCCCATCTTCCCGATCCATGGTTTTTTGGGGGTCCCCGGGCCGCTAGGCGAATGGTGGGAAGGATGATTAAGTACCCCGAATTTCCTGTCCCTCCATTTCACCTCCATTCTCATTTCACTTCACTTTTCATCCGCTTAGTCTGTTTCAGGGTTATACGTGTCGGCGGGAGGTCTCGGGTGTGCATGGCAGGGGAAAAGGATGCTCCGTGGAAACCTTCGTCCCCCGGAATGGGGGTGGTCTCCTGGTTCCAGGCCCCCCAGGGGATGTAAGCCCACAGGTGGGGAGGGGAGCCGGCTGTACAGTGCCCATCCGGAGAGTTTAAATCTGCAAATGGTAGGGACTCTGCCATCTGTCTGTCGTGTTCACCGGTCCGGTCACCCCTGTCTTTTCACCTGATCCCTTCCTCCCGGGGGCGCCTTGTCCGGGGCGTAGGTACTAAAGAACTATGTAGGTCGACTGCTAAGTCCCCCTCCGCGGTGAATCCTAATCCTAATCTGGTCCCAGTGCTTGCACTCGGGTGAGATGATAGGGGTGTACCTAATTGCTGTTCGCGCAGAATTCTAGTATAAAAGAAAACTGGCTTGTATGCATGGCATCCACTATTGCTCTTGTGCTTGTGGATGGAGAGTTATGGACCCGGTCAAGAACCTCCTCTTCTAGAGCCACTGTTCTTACATTTCTTTGGACTCCCTAATGATACGCTTGTTTCTGAAAACTTCCTGTTTCTCGCAGTCGTTTATGTACGAAAGTAAAGGTGATGTGATCGGGAAAATGTCTCCTTTGGTAAAGCTCAGCATAATCAGGTACACTTTTCGCATTTTCCCGAACAGTACCATAAACGTAATGCATGTTCAGCGTAAGTGGAACACTTTTATAATAGACTGTAAAACTAAAAGTCCTTCCAGCAAACAGAGCACTTAAGTATATCCCGATAGCTGATATTGATAACCTTTACCTCTTTTAGGAACCACAAAGTCACAAAATGCTGTACAATATGCGACGGAATCTTTACCACTTAAATAACCAAATGTAGGCTTTAGGTTAATGGTGATATAAACAATATTAAAACAGAATACAAGCGATATTCAAAAATGCAAAGACAACAAAACATAAACGTTATTCCAATCCGTGGGGAAACAGGGATCTGTTTGTCAGAATTTCATCTAACTCGGTGCGGCGTTTGAAAAGCGTTAGTGTCTTCTGGCTCCCCTTGAGGCAGTATTTTTAACACTTATATAATTTCAGTCTAATTATATAATATGTAAATTCAATAACAGCCCACCTTGAAGCAATATGTGTATATAATAATTTGTAAAATGTATGTAACAGTCATTGCATATGTTTATATTATTGTATCCATGTGTAATAATGTTATGTGAATATATTACGTAATTTAATAATGTAGGAGCTGTGAGAATAATAAGTTAAACGTTGCTAACAATGAGGTAACAATGAGGTAACCTTGAGGCAATAATGAATTTGAAAGTTTAACAATACTACTAGTCATTATTGGAGCAACAATAATGTAAATTTTGAGACAGTTTAAAAATAGCCAATCAACAAGCAGAAACAGCTTTAGTTAAGTGAAGGTATTCTATTGGATTAGGAATAGCCAATCAGACACTTGAAATACAGAAATTTACAAGTTTAGGCGCTAGAAATCTTGTCAGTTGCCTGCAGACAGAGTTACTAACCAGACGCAAAAAGTGTCCTCAAGAAATATAATATGTATTCGTGTGAGGAAAAAAATAAGTTTACATGTTAAAAAAAAGTGTAATTAATTAATTAAAGAATCTCACAGCTCTCTATATCAGTGAAGTGTTATTTAAATCGTATCAAGTATTAATAAAAGGAGTGAAGTAAAATTATAATCAGTGTAAGCCTACATTCTTAGTCGTATCACAACCCTGCTAAGAGAAACGTGTCTCTAACAAAAATACTGACACAGCCGAGGCAAACATAAATATTTAATACTTAAAGAAACGGTCAAATTACAAAGTTAATATTTTTTTAAGCTTGGGGCAAAGGCCACCTGAAAGTACATTTGGGGCGAAGGCTACCGGAAACTGTTTACCATGCGTGCGGTTGCAACTACTACAAGTTGGGCTCCCCAACAGTTGAAATACGATACAACTCCTAAAATACTCCTTTCTCACCCTGAATCACGCCTTAAAATTATTCGGTGTTATTCTGACTCACCCTATATTATTATTATTATTATTATTATTATTATTATTATTACTATTATTATTATATGCTACTATTATAATCCTAACTGCGTTTGAAAAAGGACCGTTTAAAATATCTAAATTAAATTTCTTTACTGACTTGACATTCATAGATTTAGTAGCGCCTCTAATTCACTAAGCAGGAATGAGAAACAAATGAATAAGGTCAAATTTACCAAATACACTGTAAAGAAAAGCTATGGATGGCTCACTAATCATGTTATGTAATATATAAACGAGCTTTTACGCCAAGACTTCCATGTCGGTAAGGAAATTACATTCAAACATTTCAAATTTACTCCAGGTAAATGTAACGGGAACTGTTTATTCTACTGATTAATGAATGCGTGTACAAATAGAGCGAAAAGAAATATAATAACGATTGTGTGGAAATTATAAGTAGGATTGTGAGCTTCACGAAGAGATAAGTTTTTCGACAGATCGAAAACCAGTGAGTGAAGTGCTCTCAGGATTTTTAAAAATAAGTTATAGACTCGGGAAGGGTAGAAAACAACGATGTGTTATGTTCATGTGTGTTATTTATATGCCTTGGGCATATAGCTTTACATGCCATGGGCATATAGCTTTACATTTGGGTTTGGAAGAACATTAGTGTAAACACTGAAACAGCGGGGCCAAGATGGGGCCTTGAGGGACCTTCAGTTTTAACTAATTTCGACAGGGATCATGTGCTACCTTTATGGACGACAAAATGCGAATTTCTTGGAAAGGCTAGCAATGATATAAATGAGCTATATCAGAGCGAGCGCATTTATTTTATCTTCAAATCATTTGTGGTCTCCCGACCACGTTTGATGGTTTTGATAGGAAAGAAAATTAAGCCCATAGAATATTGCTTATATATTCTTCTTTTTTCAGCAGTACATTAAAAAAACTTTTTGATAGTTCACCATTTAATGATTTTCTCATTTAGAATAGAATGTCCCAACGCAAATTAAATTTATTTCCAGTTCTCCTTTCCTTATCCATGGTTCGCGCTTTGTATCGCTCTGCCCGGCGACAACTTCAATCCGATTTTCTCCGTCTTTTCTACTGTTAAAGTACTCAGCTACAGCTGGGGGATAAAATATATCCCGGAGCCAAAGGGTTTACTTTGACTTGCGCGATATAAAGCAAGTACTGAGGAAGGCACCTACACTAAAGCTTCAGCAAAGGTAATCACTTTGTCTGAAAATTGTATTATGCCCAAAACTTGATGCGTCATAATCGCATGACTTTTTTACCCATTACAACTTATATATTATAGTATGCATATAAGTGAAGATGCTTAAAACCACAACCTGAAGAAGACGTAACAACGAATGCTTCCTAAACGGATAATACTACAAAAAATCTTTCTTGTATATAAATTGTATATCTCAATGAGCTGTACATTTTTCTGTAATATGTTTTTCTCTCTTAGGATTTATGGATTGTATACGAAGCGTGTTTTTAAAGTAAGTACCGATAATTTTTTTTAAAAAACACCCTTATCATCATTTGTTGCCTTACACTACTTCTCCAGAGTCACCGCCGTTATTCAGGCACTTGTCGTAACAGGAAACCAGTTTTTATATGCCTTCGTCAAAGAATGATGCCGCCTGTTATGAAATCCAAGTCTGCACTTCTTATTTCACATCATCATCGTCGTTGATACGTTTTCGACCAAGGAATTTTTGCAGATGAAGAAATAGATGAAAATCGCTTGGTGCCAAATGCGGGCTGCAGGGAGGGAAGTCAAATTGTTCCCAACCAAATGATGCGAAAAGATCTTGAGTTTGTTTGGCTGTGTGTGGCCGGGCGTTGTCACTGTTTATTTCCCCATAAAACTCACACAATTGGCGATGAACGTTTGCTGGCGTAACATTTCTCGCATTCAAAATCGAATCACTAATCTGATTTCACAGTCGGCGGGTCGTTCGATTGTTTTGAACATTTCGAAACACTCTAACGACAGGAAAACACAAAGTGATGGGTCACTCAAGCTGCGTCTGGCAATCTAATAAATGGCGAAAGTGAACGCGCATGTTCAAAATCGCGATTGTAGAGCTGCAGCGGCAAACTATTAGAACGCTACTTACTTTAAACAATTATACAAAATTCATTCGGAATGAAGAAGATTTCACAAACTATTTGCAGAGAATTCAAACATGCATTTTATTAGTCGTGCAAATGTATTAAATATTTAATATTTTGATCAAAGTTTTTTGAGAAAACGGAAAAAGAAAATAATTTCCATGTAAAAGGCAACTTTCTTGAAAATATCTGCGTCTGACTCTGAGACTGAATGCTGCCCCTGAAACATTTATATTTATAAATACCTGTCAGGTAAATAATTGTATATAATTAAATGTCAAGTTGTTAACCTTAATAAGTGTAACCAGTTTATGATAATTTTATTATGGTAAGAATGTAGTTAGTGTATTAAAATTCAATGTAAGTGTAACATTTTGGTATCGTAAGGCAAGAAAGCTGCCAGTGTAAACCAAGTTTCGTGTTAAAACCTACACCAAGCGATCAAAATTGCAGTTTTAAGGCATTTACTAGCTGCAGTGCCTTTGTTAAAGTAGCACAGGGTAAATATCTTTGTCCCTCTATGTCTTAACAAGCGTAACAGAATCCAGGAGGGACTAGCCAAAGCATATCTTTCCGGGAAATACTCGCACTGTTAGATTGATCTCATGCGGCGTACAGTTAGGCCAATCAATGTATAAAATAGAATGACGTACGATAAGGACGCTATCAGGAGCGCGAAATGTTCATCTAATGAGGAAGTAGAAAGTCTTCGGGGAAATTTTACGTAAATAACGAGCCGAACGTAAGATTCAGGGAACTCTCAATCCACCGTAGTACAAGTGAAACGTATAACTCACAAGTTAAAAATACCCCGGGGGAATTCTCAAAGTATCAGCGTATCAGCGTTGAATGAACATCTAAATACTGCGTTGAAATACGCCGACGGCATTCTTAATTTATCACCGCAAAGAAAGTAATTAATGTGTCGAAGATTCGTCCGGAAAAATTCAGCGAGTGAAACGAGATATAATCGTGATTGTGTTTCATAACGCCGTCACAAGTGTAAATTCTAAAATATTCCGCCGCCTCACTGAGAACGCGAGGTAATCAGGCGAAATGCGTCAATAATGATGCATAGTTTTCTTGATTACGACTTCCAGTGTTCGGGTAGCTATGTTTTGAATAAAAGTGAGTGAAGTAACATTCTGCATCAATTCACACTCTGTTACAGCGGAGATCAACGAAATTCCTTTAACAAGAAAACCCTGAGTGCATGCCTATCCTTGAACCCAGAACCATAGAACATTATTTACCAGGTGGCCCACACAAGCCGTCCTTAGTTGCAGTTAGTTATACCGGATAGCGCGGATGCCAAAAGATTTGCCTAAGCAGAATTGCAAAGGGGACTCCATGCTAACAGAGAGGAGACTCTAAATGAAAGGCCAATGCTTGAAAACGAACACTTTAACTGCTGTAGTAATTTACTTGGTCGTCATTTCTTAATTCCCTTTCACTCGGCTCTTGAAGTCATTGGTCTCGAGACCTGTCGACCAAGTAAATTACTAGAATGAACGTGTCATCGCTATTAGAACTGATTCTTATAATGATTTATTTACTTTAGCTGCTATTACTGTTAACAGAGCTCCTTCGGTAGAGAAACTGCCTGCTATATGAGGTGTTCTGGGTTCGATTCCCGGCTGGTCTCCAGAAAATTGTCTTTAAACAAAACCATTTCACGGCATACCCAGGGCGTGATGTTTGAATGTGAGATTACCTATGTGTGTGTATGTGTGAAGATGGGGTTATTTATAATAACCAATTCGCCATTAACAAGAATTCGGGATTGTTGCTTGTCGCAAACCTGAGCGCCCATGTTAAGTCATTTAGCTCTATGACAGTTAATCTGCACTCGGTACACCTATATGGTACCAATTGGTGCCGCAAGGTTAACAAGATTAAATGCAATTCTATTTTATTAAAATTATGTTCCTCTAAAGGTGCGTTAGAATTATATTATTTTCTACTAGTGCATTATTCATAATAAGCATGTGCAAAAACTTGCCCGGCCCTTGGTTGATGAATCCATAATTTCTTAATACCATCTTTGCAAATAAAAATAAACAAATAGACAAAAAGTGCTCAGAAGACAACTGCAGCGTCTGAAAATGTTCAGAACACAGTTTTTGGGTTTCAGTTGCTTTTTTGGTAGTCTCCACACACATCGCAACCATATCTGTGTGATCGTATTGGGGAACGTTACCTTGTTGTTTGAATGACCTGGCTCGAACTGCAAGCAGGCGACCACACGATGTTTATCAGCACGAAACTACCAAGTAAACACATGCAGACAGCTTGACTACCTGTGACCGTTTGCTTTGAAGCTGCACTGCCCCTTTTGAACATCAGTGATGCGGCAACTTATTTTGCACCTATGTATGCAGGAAGCATAAAAATGCAAAGTATGGCTTGTTTGGGCCACCTGGTATACCTAGTAGAGGCAAATACAACGTGATCCAGAGAGGCACACCAGCAGATTATAATAAGCAGGGGAGTGGAGCTTCAAACCTGACTCCAACGGGGTGGGACGTGAGGCAAATACCGCCTCAAAATTGTCGACCATAACGCGGGGCATGAAGAAGAGAGCATTCGACCATAACTCAAATAAAAAATTTGGATTTATCCGACTTCTCTTTTTTGGGTTAAGCTGTTCACAGACAGACAGACAGACAGACAGAGAGATAGATAGACTGACTGACAGACAGACTTAAGCACATGTACAGTTTTCTAAAAATGCGTTTTCGGGCTTAGTAGGCCTCAAAACGTGTATTTTCGGTGGAATATCCAATTTTTGGATGGAATATAATGCTTTCTCTGCCTATAATAGTGATAGAGAAAGTGAAAACTGCTAAGCCCACGAGCTTTAGCTTGAGTTTTTTTCTGAGCAGCCGATATGAAGTAGAATGTCGTAATTGGAAGATTACCTGACGTATATAAATAATATAACCGCGCGGGATGGCTCAGGCGGTGTCATCCGCATTCGGGAGGTCCTCGCTTCAAACCTCCTGGGGTGGACCAATCTAACTGAAGGTTTTTTCGCGGATTTCCTCGGTCGCTAGGCGATTGCTGGGTTAGATAATTTCATTCACGAGTTTTCCTATCGTCCCTTTCATCACTACATTTCCATTTCCTTCTTCTTCAACGCCATACCCGGCATTGGGCTGATCACCCATCCGGATTACTATAATCCAGAGTTTGCTTGCCCCTCGACAGGCTACTGACCCAAGGCACTAGCTTGTAAGTCCTTGGTAGTGTAAGTCCTCCAAAGATGAGGGTAATCAGTTAAAGAAGAAGATATAAATAATATAGCCGCGAAAGGTGACTTGGACAGATGACGACAAATAAATGTTCCAGAGACTTTAGGTAACGTGGACAATAAACAGCAGGCTACTTGCAAGCGTAACTATGCGATCGTAAAAAGACTTGTGATTTCACCGAGTGCTATGACCTGGTGTTTGCTATTTTCTGAAACGAAATGTGTTACACGTTGTAACAACTCTTGGCGTGAACACTAAACCTCACCCCTCCTTCGCCTTTAGCGAGCTGCATTGCAAATAAACAGTTAGAAATTTATTACACTGTGAGAAACCATAGCATCATGAGTACGTAGAACGCAAATTTTTTCTTTGAAACGACCGGCTTCCTGGTGAATTGGTTATGCTGGGCATGCAAACACTACGTGCTCCGCAAGTAGAAGTCTGACTCCAAAGTAAATCTTGTGGTGAACTATGGCTTGTTTCATCTTGCCAAATGTCGCCGAAACTCTTCAGCAAACAAACGAATTGTTGACGAGGTTACCTTTGTAACAGAATTTATGTGGCTCGACACTGCGCTTATTGTGTTTTCGAAATGCAGACACTAATTTAGAGAACTGACCCACTTTAAAACGTATGTAGCTCTTCCCCTTCCATATTCACTTTTCTGCGTCATCAACAAACGATGCTGCGCAATGTCGATCGTCATCTGCTCCCACAATTTCTCCAGAGAATAGGCGTATGGTAAAGAGAGTATAATACCACGGCCCGCATTCTGTTGAAATGTCATCTTTTAATTGTGGCGTCACAGACATAGCTAACTTGTACATAAATCCTGAACATAGTTTACAGATTATGAAAATGCAATTTTAACATCCTCTACCACTCATAGAGTAGGTATAGAAGGTATTGCATTCCACCCAAAAATTCGATATCGAGATTTACCGGAAATACATGTTTTGAGGTCCCCTGAATAAAAAAACGCTTTTCTATAAAAACACCCGTGTTTGCGAACAGCGTAATTCAAAAACGAAAAGACATAAATAATAAACTTTTATTTAAGTTCAGTATCTTCCAAAGATGTGGCACGAAGATTTTCAAGAAAATCTCCTCACCCCAAGCTCCCTTTACATTAAATACTTTTCGAAATTTTTGATTTCCTGAAAATTTCTTCTTTATATTAAAATATTATACATGACAAATAAAACGTATGTCTTGAATTTTCTGGGAATAATCTGTAAAATCCTCTTCTTTCGGAAGGAATTTTATATAATCTTGTATAACTGGTAAACATTGAGCGATAGACGAAAACGTACTACACAAGAAATGCAGATCTCTTTAAAACATACAAAATATTTCAAATAACTTTTTGTGGCATAAGCCATTTCTGAGATATCCGGTATTAATGTTCGCATTTTTCAAGACTGTCATTCTTTTAAAGTACTATCGGTGTCAGGAGTATCAAATTTTAAGGCCAGCGTATGGCGTCCAGTTCTTAAACATTTGACTATCATGTTTCCTTTTTACGTTCTCTACCACGTACCCAGTAGGTAGAGAAGGTATGGCATTTTACCAAAAAAATTCGATATTTGGGATTTCGCCGGAAGTACACGTTTTGAGGCCCCTGAATAAAAAAGTTTTTTTTAGGAAAAGGCCCGCCCGCGCGCGCGCGTGTGTAGGTGAACACCATAACTCAAAAACGAATGTTGGATAAATGCCAAACTTGGGATTCAGGTTCGGTAGGTACCTTCCAAAGATCCGACAAGAAGATTTTCAAGAAAACCCCCTCACCCCAAGCTACTCTTTAAATGGAACATTTTTCGAAATTTTTTATTTTCTAAGAATGGCTCTAATGATTCTTATTAAACCACGATATATTAAACATATTTACTTGACAAATAAAAAGTACATTTTCATTTTTTGGGGGGGAATAGCCTGCCAAGTCCTATTTATTAGTAAGGAATTTTGTATTATCATGTTAAACTGGTAAACTTTAAGACGAAAACCTACTACATAAAATGTAGATATCTTTACAACACACAATTTTTTTCGAATAACTTTTTTGTGGCATCAACCATATCCGAGATATCCGTTATTAATGGTTCGAATTGCTCAACACTGTCATTTTTTTTAAATAAAGAGAGTTGAAGGTTGTTACACTACATCATTAAAATATTCCTACTTAAACGCGTTTCGGGAGACGGTTTGCTCCCATCGTCAGCATGTTTTCAACTTTGTCATTGTTTTTATGTCCCATCGATTTTCAGTTGTTTGTGGCGATTTCATGGAAACAGCATGGAATTTGAAGACCAGCGTATAGCGTTTGGTTCTTAAACTTTTGGCTATCACTGTTCTCTTTATATCCTAACGAAACGCGTAATGTAGCTATTTCGGCAAAGGTTTATCTGGATTAAAATGAAGCAGATGAAAAATAAACTTTCGTAAGAATAATGCGTATACCCACTAATAAACGATAAAGGATAGAGAAAGCATGTGAATGTTACACATAAGAGCTTTTGGTCATTTTATATCATTTTGAATATTTAGGGAATTTTTTCGATTTTAGCTCATTATTTTGTCATTTGCTTGTCCTTTACGTATTTATTTAGGCATTTCTTTTGTATTTACATTCAATATGAATTTATAATTGTAATTATACTGCTCCCTTGACAACAGCCACTCCTCCACCCAAAAGCAACCCTTTCCATACTAACCAGAAATAGGAATGTGATTTTTTCTCAAGAGTGCGAGTAAAGCATATATAAACTTACTCTTATTTCTCAGTTGGGTATGAAATTTCTGGTGTTTGGAAAGTTTATCCTTGTGTAAAATGTCATTGATATAAAATCTTTATATACTCAGTGGAAGAAAATTACTAATAAAGACGCAAAGAGAGGGAAAAAAAAGACACAATAGAAACGTAAAAACAAAAACAAAACAAAAAAATGCTCTAAAAGTCGAACATGGAATAAAATCGAAAAAAAAAAACTGTGATGCGTTACACTCAAATGACTTTCTGACCACTTCTACAACTATTTTTATAAACGCTTATTCTCCGTCTACTTCATGTTAATGGATATAAAATATGCAGAAATTATCGTTTTGCTAATTTTCTTATAGGTGCAAATAGAATATGCTAGGTTTTAAGCGGTAGTCAAATCTTTAAAGAGCTGGTTGCTACGTGGAGCATTCCGTTCTCTTTGCAGGTCCAAGACATAAAAAAAGAGGAGAGAATAACGAATTCCCATTTGAGAAAAAGTATATTGGAAAATTCAAACAAATAACAAGGAATATCTCGGAAATGGTTCATTCGACAAAAAATGTGTATGACATAAATTGTGTGTTTTAATGGGAACTAAATTTTTTGTGCAGAAAAACTTTTGTCTATTTCTTACGGTTTACCAGATATGCAACATTCATTCACAATGAAGACGACTTTTGGGGACATTCCCAGAAAATTAAAGATATACACTTCATCTGCCATAAAAGTATCTTAAACACATGATATTTTAATCAGAATCGTTACAGCAATTTTTGAAAAAAATCAAAATTTTCGAAAAATGTTCCATGTAAATGGTAGTCTGGGGTGGGGGATTTTCTTGAAAACCTTCGCGTCGCATCTTTGAAAGATACTGAACCTAAATACCAAGTTTGGTATTTATCCGACGTTTCGTTTTTGAGTTATATGCCGCTCACAGACACACATCCGCACAGATACACACGGACCTTTTTCTAAAAATGCTTTTTTGGGGGGGATTCAGGGGGCTTCAAAACATGTATTTCCGGTGAAATCTCGATATAGATTTTTTTTGGGTGGAATGCAATACTTCCTACTTACTATACGTAGTGGAGAAAGTAAAAATGTATAACCTAATAAATACGCATTTTCATATTCTCGGACCATGATGAGGGTTTATATACAGTTAGCAAAGCCTATGATGCAACAATTAAAATATGACGTATCAAAATCCGGGTACTGCTCCTGAGCATTTTTAAAAGACGTATAATATTCTAAGAATAGGCTAAAGGAGTTTCAGATATTCTTCTTAACATACTCCTTGTGCCGCTAAGTCGTTTGAACTTCCTTTACAACAGTTTGTGACGCTCCATGACGTCACAAGTCTCCTAAACAAGTGCTGCAAAAGGAGGAAACTAACTTAGCAACCAATATCCGCTTTAAACAGATGCCTTCGACGTTTTATTTTCTCTCGTGACAACACAAAGTCACCATCTGAAAAGACGTTGCCTGCCAAGGCTGTTTTATGAATAATTCAAACACGGAATAATTAGCACGTCATTACAACGGAAGCCTTAGCCCTTAATGTTTATAATGAGGCTGTAGAAACTGGGTTGAGTCAACAGAGATAAGTCTTGCGTGCGAAGTCAAAGGATTCTGCAATTCCACCTGTAAACAAAGTATCATGCCTGTAACAGATTTTTAAATGCGGTGACCTAATTTCTTTAAGCTCTTCAAAGTTCTTTGTCGAGAAGTTGAAGTGTTTATGGCTTAAGGTTGCATTGTTGATCTCTTTGCATTCTTCATAATGTTTACTACTGTGATGAGGCCAAGGTAACTAATTCGGAAACTATTCAACGGTTTAGCTCCTTCGCTTCTAAAAAGCATATTTTCCTATGGTTATAGACATAGAGCAATTACAACATTTAAATTGGGGCAGAGGGTTTAAGGAGACCTTTCATATTCACTACTTCACCTCTTACTGTTACTTTTTGTATTGCTTACCAATAGCAAGCAGAGGAAATATTGTATTCCACTAAAAAACCGATATCTATATTTCACTGAAATAAGCGTTTTGAGGTCCCCTTAGCTCAAAACACACTTATTTGTCCAATGTTTATGTGTGTGTGTGTGTGTGTGTGAATGTATTAGAGAGAGAGAACAATATAACGAAATCTTTGATAAACACCGAACTTGGTATTCACCTCAATGACTTAAATAATTGATATTAAAATGTTTAAGATATTTATATGATAAATAAAATGCATATCTTGAAGTCTCTGGGAAAAGCCTGTGAAGTCTTCTTTTTATGAAAAACTTGTATAATTGGTAAGGCATAAAAGACAAACAAAATCTTACCACACAAAAAATGTAGATCTCGTTAAATCACATAATTTATGTCATTTTATATATATATATATATATATATTATAGTTTCGTTAACCATTTCCCAGATATCTTTATTATTGGTTTAAATTTTCAAATACTTTATACCTTTTTGAACTGCAAATCGCTGTTCCTTTTTCCTTTCTTTATTTTTCTTTCTTCTCTCGTATTCATGCAAAAAGAATTTCAAAGCCATCATATAGCGGCCACTTTTAAAAGAGTTGATCATCTTTTAGTTTACTGTGTTCATCTTACATCTACGGTGAAATCTGTAAATGTGTAATGAAAGTTGATCTCGATTCACAAGGTTAAGCTTTTGTAAGAGTAGCTTTTAGAAGAGTGAGTAGAGAAATCATATGAATTCAACTCATAAGAGGTTTTTTAATACTGATATAAGGTCTTGTTTGTCCCCATACTGGGAACACCACGTGTTCGGTTACAATGTTATTGTGACGGCTAAAGGCGGTGGGGCCAAATTTGAAACATTACAATTTTAGTTAGAGTGGAGTATTCTCGTACGATGTTACTAGGTATGGACCAGTGGTTACCAAAAAGGGGGGGCCTGAGCGACTTACAGGAGTGCACAGACACACAACTTATTAGAAGAACAATCTTATGTGTTACATTCATGTGCTTTCTCTACCCTCTACCACTTGATGCCGTAATCATTGACGGGAAGATATAAATAATTAAATAAAGAAATGAGAGCAGCTAAATTAATAATTGGAATAAACAATTTCCCTATATTAAATCAATGTATAATGTAATAAGCCTGAGTTGAAAAGATTTGTCCAGAGAAAAGAGTCATTAGCGGTTTAAGTTAACGAAAGTCATTAGTAACAACCGAGGATAGAACACATTAGCCTAAAGATTCTGGGAATGCATTTAGAGTTAAATTCAGTACGTTTGCACAGTCGTGTAAGCCAATTCTGTAAAAGAGAAAGGTGGATGAAATTTTCAGAGTTAGGGGAGGTACCCCCCTCATAGCAACCAAGTAAGAAACTGCAGGTAGGCCAGTTCGGAAAATGAGAGATAGAGAAAGAATTCTTAGAATTTGGTAGTTAAAGAGTACAAGTTATGTTTCAAGTGCGTAAGATTTTGCTACGTATAAAGTAGAATTTTGTTAGGACAGCTGTAAAGTATGCGGGGCTTAAGTTAATCTGAGACACATTCGCATTCGTGCACACAATCGTGTATACATTCGTCACTCTGAGTACTTGCGACTTACTCGTGTGTTCTTTTTTTAAGCGCCAAGTGACGCGCTTGTGTGAGTAAGATTTAGCGGCCATCGCAAGGGGTGTTGGCGGTAAGCATTTTAGGACTGACGGCAAGTTACGCTTCTAGTTTCTTTTATTGCGGAAACAGTTATTTCAACCAGTTAAAGTGATACTGCAGAAATTAGCAGGTATAATAATTCAATTGTTATAGTTTCGAGTGCTACGATTCGTAATCAATTTCATTCTTATCTTCAAACGGTCGACAACTCGCGTTACTATCACAAGTATTTGAGCACATTAAATTTCTCAGTTTAACTGGCGTTATCCTTCACATTATACCCACCCATACCCCGAGAAAGTACTCGTAGCTCTACCACTGGAGCAGTTGGCGCACGAGACAGCAGAACGAGCTACGAGATAACGATATCAGAAGCAAGCAAAGTATATGGCTTCAAAATTGTCACACCATCCCGCGGCTTAACAAAAATTCAGATAACGTAGTACGCTATCACACTTATTAGCGAGTATACAAATTATTCTTATGAAAGTTTAATTTCCTATCTATTTTCCTATGAACTTCATCGAGGCGGGTCCTAACTGAGAAGATCCCAACGACGCCAGCGAAGACATCTCTACAAATCGCGCATCTATCGCCGCCCAACTGCAACCCACCGGACAGTCAGAACGAAGGACTACTCGAGGCAAGAGACTTTTGTTTAAGCCCAAGCCCCCTTCTAATCCTAGGGCCGTGGCGCCAACCGAGTGGCTCTCCACCACCGAGGGTTTCCCATAAGGGAAATACCTAACAATTTAAAAAGGCCCCCCGCTTACGCGAGGATACGCCACTTACGCGCGTCATCCCAAAAGGGCGATTACCGAAAACCTCGGGGGCCGACAGCATTATAGCATGCCGTCTACCGGCTATCCAGGTCGGTACCGGAGGACATTGAGGCGTTTCACAACCCCGCCGGTATGGATACCCATACGGATGTACCTACCCGATCTCCCACGGGTGTCGGGAACCACTGCCCCGCCGAGTCCAACCAATCCGAACAACTCCCATTCGGGAGGGGCTCGAATGTTCGGCCCAGCGTACTTCTCGTAATGTCACAAGTACCACGAGTGCTCAGGGTACGCAGCACCCGCATCACGGTAGCTGAAGGGGTTGGAACCCCACCCCTTACGGGATACCCCCCGAACACCATCGTCTGAACCTACAACCCTGAAACAGATTACAGCTAAGCAGATGATGGGTACAGGAAATGAGGGACAGGAAATTAGTGCCTGCCGAACCGGGAAACCACGAAAAACCCATGGTTCAGAGCGGACGGTCGCAGGGGATCGAACCCGGGACCTCCCGAATGCAAGTTGCACGCGTTAAGCGTGGCGTTACCTCGCTCGGTCTCCGAGTGAAGTACCCCCTCCAGATTTTCCTTAGTCCTCCTAACTGGCAAATGCCGGGAGATACCTTAGACTTAGTTTCCTACCCAATTATTACTTCACGAGTCTCAAGTTGTACCTTATTCGATTCAACAGGCATGTTCTCATATGAGAGAAATTGCTTTTTGAAATACAACATATAAGTAGTGATGGTGTATCACTTTAATAAATTCATTATTACACATATTAACATTAATTGGATTTTACTATGGAAATATTCTTAATAAAATACCGCTCAAGATTTTGAAAGCAAGCAGATAAATCTCCTTGAGCTACAGCACTCGGGAACATATCTTTTGTGGTGTTACAAATGGCTATTTAGCTCATGAATCAGTGACCATTCCGGTATAAGCTGAAGCAATATTTCATTATACCCATAAATATAATTTAGATTCTGAGTGAGGCTAACTGCAGGTTTCCGTGAATTCGGAAGGGGTAAGTCAAGCTTTTGGACACCCTTGGCGTGGTCACCACCCGCTACAAAAGAGAACATGTACTGCATAGCGATATACTGGCTGGGTTCGAGTCTAAATGTAAACTCCGTAGCGCCAAAATTGGTATAAATTGAGGAGGAACGTGAATCTCGTTCTCTAGTATTTTGTTGACTTCAGCGAGTACACATATAGCCATCGAAGCTCCCACGAGCGCGTGTTCAAGATGAGAGCGTGATAAGTTAATTAAAGATACTTTTATGCCGGGAGCATTTAAGTATTTGAATCACCGTGTATAATTTGCAGAGAGTTTTGTTTTTATCTAGTGAGGGGGAAATACGTTTACATTAGCACTTCTTTCCTCGTAAAGCTCTAGGTTTAGCCTTCGCTCCGAGAACACGTTCTTGCCTGTAAAGTGAGTAATCAATAAACGCAAATCGTAGTCTTCATTCCAGCGTGGTAAGCCTAGTTACCCTGTAAAGCAAGAGTTACCAATCGGACATTTGAGCAAGACAGCCTCAAGGCATAACTATAATGAATTTCAACTGTTTATAACCACTATTTTATATCTTTCATTTAATCGCTTTAATTTTATCGCACATATTCATGTACTTATTTCTACATAAATTCATAAGAACTCCGTGGCCCCGAGGGAGCTAAGACCTATCGCATGGCCCTCTCATCCTCTGCCTCCGCCCACACACGACATCGTGGACGCAGTGCAGTAATGAAGATGGCATGCTGCCTCCTCCGGGTTACAAGCGTGGTTCTCCTGATTTAACCCCCTGCTATTTGAATCTCTGGGGATGTGAGACATTAAAAGGGAGAGTTTACAAAGCAAATCCATACTAAAATAACATTGCTATTTCTCAGAGGGAATGGGCAATTTCCTAAGCAGGTACCAAAAATGCTTGAACAACGAGGGAAGGCAGTTTCAACATCCCCTTGCTTGAAATAGTAAGAAATGTCCTTTCCTTTCTAAGTTATGTGTGTTAGAGATAACTTACGCGACAGACCGTACTATATTTACTGCGGACTTGTCACCCGCACCGCCGACATAGTAACCGACCTCGCCGGCCGGCCGCACGCCGCGAAAGCGGTCGCGCCAAGGATTGTTCACCTAGTTTAAGTGAGGAAATTCTGCGCATGAAGTTAAAAACGCGTGCTTTAACTGCTAGTAATTATGAAAGCATGCCTCTGAACTTCCCTTGTGGTACATGAAGAACCGCTATAACATTTTATAGTTCTACACAAAGCTTATTTCACATTTAAGTCACTGTAAATGCCAGAAAATATCCCTCCGAATGTTTTTACATTCTAGCCAGCACAGCGGTTTGTAGTCTTCTTCTGTTTGTTCTTCTTTATTTCAAGGATTAGGCATTCCGGTTGTTGCGTCCTCGCAATCTTCATTGGCCCCCATATTTTTCTGGGGCGTCCGATGTCTCTTTTTCCTAAACGCTTATAATTGTTAATTAGGATTAGTATCCTTTCTTCATTCATGCGGTTCCTGTACTCTTTCCAAATGTGTTTATTTTCTTCAATTTTATCATGAAGTGTATAAATATTCAGTTCTTCTCTAATTGTTTCATTTCTTATTAAGTCTAGTCTAGTACAACCTTAAGTTCCTTAAAGATCTCATTCGTGCTGTCTGAAGTTTGTCTTTTAATCTTTTCTTTTACTATCCACGATTCGCTGCCATACATGAGCACAGGGAATGCAATGGTCTTGTAGAACTTAAATTCTGTTTCTTTCTTTGCTTTACTTTGTAGAGTTCTTGTTATACTTCTATATATTTGTTGAAATTTATTTATTTTATTTTGTATAGGTATCTCCATTGACATCGAAACTTACGCCACAACCTAAGTAATTAACACTTACAACTTGTTCCAAGCTATTATTTCCAACGCATATTTTTGTTCTCACTGGGTATTTCACTTTGTGTCCCTTACTTGTTTTAATGGACACTTTTAAGGTATATAATAAACGTGTTAATTAGTTTTGAACACAAGGCAAAATTCAGATCCATAGAAAAATAATTATATTATCCATGAATTGTAAAGTAAAGTCCGGGGTGGCCATTGTAACATTTACACACTGAATTAAACAGGTTTAATTTCACAGCTTATAAAATAGTTCTCTAAGAGGATTTTAATAAAGCGATAGTGTGACATTACGAAACCTACTTTTGTTATATTCTACATTTTATGCAGTTTTTTCATGTATTAAATCCTCCATTTACCATTCTATCCTGGAGATTGGTTTGCAGAACTTCTTATCTTTTCAGATTACTTTTTCATACTATGCATAATGCATAGTTGGATACAAAACTTTCTGACTTACTGTAAATGTTTACCTAATTCCATGTTTATGCAATTGTAAATTAATGTATATAATTATGTATGGTATATGCATAACATAATGTTTTTTACGATGAGGCAGTATTTTATATCATAACATGCTGTGAATGCCAGAGTGATTGTAATGTAAATTAATATGATTGTATGTACAGGATTTTAGATGTTTGTTAGCCATAAGCATGTTAGGAAATAAGTTTACACGGCCTCACTGAACTGACAATAGAAGTGGGTAACAATAAACCGAGGGGGTGAGTTGTTTATCACTAACAAGAGACAAAGAAATGACGGCAGGGCAGCGTTCCTTTCTTTAGAAATGGAGGGAATATCTTCCCTAGAGTATATATATGTTAGTAATAGTGATTGGCTGACAAAACAGACGCTAATGTTGGCGCGATTTGATAACCAATAGCAGCTCTATTATAATGTTTAGGCATTTCGAGGTGAAGGAGTATATATTCTCGAGCCATAAGCAAGTTTCGCGCAGTTTCGAAGAATCATTCACGAGGTGCACGTCACGTAGTCCTGAGGAATCTCGCGAGGTACATGTTGTAAAGTTAGTTAAAAAATGTGAAGTACGCGAAGTAATTAGTGCGCGGCAATTAATGACGACTGTAGTTACATTCGTAAATATCACAGTTTCAGTCAGGCGTGTATAAAGATTAAATATGTGAATTATTAATTAAGTGTGACGGCAATAAAAGTGTAGAAAGAAATTATTTTATCAGTGTTATCTTTTAGTAACAACTCCTTTCCGTTTACACGCCCTGCTCAGAGATACTTGCTTGACTGAGTAATAATAGCTAGCCGGAAGACAAAGAATCGAAATTTTAAAATAATAAAATATTAACAGGCGCCCAGCAAATAAGATAACACGAGTCGCTTCCCGCGACAAATGGCTCCCAGAACGTGGAGCGAGATAACCAGGAAGAGGCGAGATAACCAGAACGTGGGGCGAATGGAGCAGTGCAATTAACTACAAGATTTTAGGACGGCGCAGATCCCAGAAACAACCACCAGAACGACCGACGACGCATATACTACCGTATACAGGACAAGTAAGCAATACTAAACTAACGATTTTTAGGAAGTGGCCTGTTCTACATCTCTAGAATTATAGTGGACTGAGACGCCACATGGTGCACATATACAGGTCAATTATACCAGGTGGTCCAACCGCGCCGTATTTGAGGTATGCACAGAATCCTTCGTGCGTCAAAAGAGTTGCAGAACACAACGGAGAAATTCCAAGAAAACATGTCAGTGGGGAACTGCCACCATCACCTTATTACTACTATTACTACTACTGCTACACCAGCGGTTCTCGGAAACGTCCAAGTGGAACACGGAGACGGTTGAGATATTCAATTAATCAACAGTTTTATTGAATTTCGAACTCAATGAGCGAAGTCAGCATAACAGTACCGTTAGATGATTACAACAACAGTAATAATAGTAACTACTGTTACAGTCCACAGAGGAAGTGACATGGGATGTGACCATTTTTGTTAATTTAATAGCAAAATAAAAGAAATATAATAGAAAAAGAAGAGATAAAGAAGAAGTGCTTAAGGTTCATTTATTCCAGGAAATAGAACTTATCAGGGATTTATACCATATATGAATAACAGAATATTTAATAAAAGAAACAACAAAATATAATATACAAGAAGAATAAAACAAAATAAGAGAATGTATAACAAAAGCAGCTTACGAAGCATTAGGCAACAAAAATAAAATAAGAAGGCGAAGAGGTCTTAGAATTTGGAATAAAGAGATAAAAGAAGCAGTAAACGAAAAACAAAGGGCATATATAACTTTATTACAAACGAAAACCGGAGAGGCTAAAGCGGAATACAAAAGGAAACGGAATTAATGTAAACAGCGGACAAGAAAAGCATATAAGACTAATGGGAATTATGTATAAGAAACACAGAATGGAAGAATGTGCATGGAAGACAAACATTAGTATATAAAGTAATGAGACATCTTAATCCAGAAGGGAGAGATACTGCAAATATCAGGGTCGTTAATATGAAACAATGGAAACAATATTATAAAACATTATGGTACAAAGAATGAACGGACAAAATAAATGATTATGAAGAGATTGAGAAAAAGAATAATTCAATAGACTTGATTACACTAGAGGAACTGCAGAAAGCATTGGAAAGTATGAAGAATAGAAAGACCTGTGGACTTGATAGAATCAAAATAGAGATGATTAAATAGTCCGGATTAATATGTTACTTAAGTAAAGGAGTTGTAAAGCTCCTAATTCATGGGCAGTGGCAGAAGTCATACTTATATTTAAGAAAGGACAAAGAAATATATGCAATAATTATAGAGGATTCAATATTTTAAACAACGTTTATAATATATATATATATATATACAAAATTAATTAATGAATGTCCTAAGACGATAACAGAACCGTTACTGTAGGAAGAACAGGCTAGTTTTAGGAAAGGTCGATCCTGTAATGACAATATTTTTAGTATAAAAAGAATTTTAGGAAAGATACAAGAAGTCAATTTAGAGACTCACGGGGCGTTCATTGACTTTGCTAAAGCTTTTGATTCTGTAGATAGAAGAAAATTATGGTAAATAATAGACAAAAAGGGATATCTCTTGCACATAACGCTGTAAAGAGTTTATACAAAGTTACAATAATAGTGATAAACATAAATGGAATAAAAACAGAAAACATTAAGACGAATTAAGGAATGAGATAAGAATACAGGCTATCTCCAACACTTTTCAATATATATTTAGACGATCTGTTTAAGAAATGGAAACAAAAAATTAACTCAGGGATAAAGATTGGGAAAAATAAATGAATAAATATCTTATTCTATGCAGATGATGTGGTGATTATACAGAATAACGAAAAAAAATCTGCAAAGATCGGTGTTTAAATTGCCTACCATAACTAAAGAATATAATTTAACAATATCACACCAGGAAACTAAAATAATGGCACACCACGGGAAATATCCTGTCCGCTCCAAACTATGCATAGAAGGAAAACCTCAGGAACAGGTTTCCTATTTTAAGTACTTAGGATGCGACTAAGTGCAGACAGAAAGATAATGATGTGGAACATAAAATTAATAAATTCCAACAAATTAGTGGAACTATAAATAAAAGTTTTAAAGATAATCGCGAAAGGAAGTAAGTTGAAATTGTATAAAAGAATGGCAGTACCAGTTTTGCTATATGGAACCGAGTCATGGATTTCAAAACAGAGAGATAGAAATAAAATACGAAGCGCCGAAATGAGATTTTTGAAGGGTGTGAAAGACTATACAAAAAGGGACCAAATAAGAAATGTAGATATACGTGAAGAATTAAAAATGTGTGACTTAAATGAAAAGATTGAAAAACAAAAGAATAGATAGAACAAATATAAAGAGAATGAATGAATGAATGAATGAATGAATGAATGAATGAACGAATGAAGAGAGAATACCCAGAATCGTATATAGCAGAGATGTCGGAAAAGATGGGAATGATGGAGCGAGGACGGAACAAGCCATAGGGCTATTTCCCTGGAATGGAGAAGAAGAAAACAATAACATTTATAACAGCAAGCGAAAACATGGTAGTGAAACACTGCGTGCTCTCATGTTTATTGTTTATAGTCCGTAATGTTAGACAAGAACAGCGTAAGCACAATTTAAAAAAAAACAGCCATCAGCGGATACGGATAGGTCAAATAAAGACATTTTAATTATTTGTCAGTATAAAACGTCAGTTTATTCCCTCAAAAATAAATCCTGTGTAACCGAAGTAGAAAATATTCTAAGGCCTCTTCCGTCTGTTTTTGTCTATCATCACGGACTGTACACTCTACTGCAAGCCTGGGAAGTGCCTCTCAATGAGCGCGATCCACTCATCGTCTTTGCTGATAAGCAAGAGTCATAGAACGAAGTTCGGTTGGCCCCTAGCTCACTCGGTATATATGCCTGCTGCGGGGGGTCCCGTGTTCGATTCCCGACTGGGGGATGATAATTTTTCTCCAGTCAAGATTATTCCCTATCTTCCCCAGAGTCTGGAAGTATGAATGAAAAATGTGTGTGTGTGTGTGTGTGTGTGTGTGTGTGTGTGTGTGTGTGTGTGTGTGTGTGTGTGATATAATGGTTAAAGCCCAAACTTTACTAGAAACTCAAAGACAAGCGAATGCGAGTTAACACCATTGTCTATAGGCAATCAAGTTTTAAAGAAAAGGACGCCGATAAGTCCATTCTAGTTCACGGTGGACTATAAATGGAGGTAAAGAGGGGAAGAAAAAAAAAAGGCTCACTCACGCTAAATCGCCAGTTTCCAACTGATTTGTGTTTTCCTGCAACCTTTTTAAAGCACAAAGGGATATCTACACACTTGAAATACGGCGCGGTTGGGCCACCTGTATAGTACGTGAGGTTGTCTGGAGAATCCAATCGTTTGGTCTATTTGTAATAAACTCTAAGAAATACTATTTATGCATTTAAATGCTTTATGGTGTATCGTATAGGAATAATAATATAATAGCCGTGTGTGAGATAATTCTGACTTGGCGCTAACGGGTTATACTTTATTTTCTTCCATCATCTATAATAATCTGATGTGTTTGTTAAGGAAATACTGTGGTCTAACTTCCGATGAAACAGCAGAACAAATCATTGCGATAATGCAGAACGCATTCCTCCAGGCGCTCTCAGCTTTAGAACAGACCCTATGGCATAGAGGGTGATCAAGGGTAATTAGTGTATCTCCTCTTATGTGATCAGCGCAGAGATCACAGGGAATCGCTGGCAGTGTTTGCGCAGGTTAATCATCATAGAAAAGAAAACTGAATCGAAATGCCGGTCAGCACATCGACAACAGAGGAGGAGACCAATTCCCGGAGAAAGTGATTGTGAGGTGGAGTTTTAAGTGCTACCAAAAGCCCTAACCTATCAACTTGACTCCCGTTGTTGGACTCTTGACTCGACTTGACTCACCTTTTCGAGGCTTTAAAGCAACACGTGAGGACTACATTTTGAAGTCTGAAAACCTGGAAGTAGTTGTGCAGAGGTCAGAAAGGGCTGCCACACAATGATGCAAATGCATACGATTCAAGAGAACCATACTTACAGACTGGTCTGTCTACCACGTAAATTATGTAATAATGTGGGAAAAATCTAAAAAGTTTAAATCAGCATAGTACGCCTCTCATACTTATGCTATACCATTTATAAATTACTTGTCATTGCTTATTTTGAAGTAAACGGTAGACGGAAATTAGGAAGTAGACGGTATGCATAAAATCTTTACATGGTTTCCCGTGGCGACTTCAAAATATATTAACGTCCCTTAATGTACAACACTCTGAAACAATTCTAACTGCCAGATGCGCAAAAAAGGATCCAGTGACATTCTAAAACCATAAGGGAGCGCCGTAAGTCTCATGACAATGGTTTCTTGTGTTGCCCAATGTCTTGTTGGCCCTCCTGCTTGACCCCACTTAAATTTTAATACAAACATTCGCGATCATCGCTGGCTTATAAGAAGCTCCGAGGACAATGTGCTCATAAATTTCTCTAGCCTAGTTCGCGTACGTTTATCATAACACGCCCATCTTCTTTGACCTCTGCATTAATACAGTGCTAATCCGGCTAAAATTCTTAGAATGAATTACTTGGGAATGTTTTATTGAGACTTTGCTTTTATACTAAAGCATCAATACAAACAATGTCGCCAACGATTGCGAAATTTCACAGAATTTTCACAGATGTCACTGAGATAGAAATAAGAATATTTTGAGGTTATCCTTCTTGCAAGAAAAGCTGTTAATATGTTAATGAGCGATACGTGCCCTTCATTATTATTCTCTCAAACTATATGACTTTGCTTATTAATAGTCATCAAGCATTACTGTTAGCAATAAACCTAACCATAACACAGAGCCTGCCACGCTGAGAATTCATTTACTGAACTCCGACAAGCTGTTAATTTCACTGAAGTTCTGTAGAGATGGAGGTTATATGATGTATTTTAAGCAAACTTAGAAGGTAGTTAACATACGAAACTTAACAGAAAAAGAAAACTAAGGAACCATTCAGTAGGTATGTAAGAGCAAAGTATGAAAAAATGTATATTTACTTTCTCTACTGCGTATACTAAGTAGGGGAAGTATTGTATTCCAACCAAAAATTCGATACCGAGATTTCACCGAAAATATATGTTTTGAATCCCAAAAAAAACATTTTTGGAAACAAGTCCGTCTGTGTGTGTGTGTGTGTGTGTGTGTGTGTGTGTGTGTGTGTGTGTGTGTGTGTGTGTGAACAGCATAACTTAGAAACGAACAGTCGGATAAACACCAAACTTGGTATTTAGGTTCAGTATCTTCCAGAGATGCGACACGAAGGTTTTAGGGAATTAAACCCTTTATTATGATTTCAAGACATAATCTTATCATTAAGTTCATAACTTGTTAAGAATATGGATTTATAAAATTTTCATATAAATTTAACGAAAAACTGATATTAGGAATTTTAATACTAATCCCCCACCACAGGTTACCCTTTACATGGAACATTTTTCGAAAATTTTAATTTTCTCAAAAATGGCTCTAACGATTTTGATTAAAATACCATATATTTAAGATATTTTCATGACAAATTAAATGTATATCTAGAATTTTCTGGGAATGTCTCCAAAAGTATTCTTCATTGTGAACGACTTTTGCTAAACTGGTAAACCATAAGAGATAGAGAAAATTTTACTACACAAAAAATGTAGATCGTGTTAAAATACACAATTTATGTCATATGCATTTTTTTGTTGTTGAGTGAACCATTTTCGAGATATTGCTTGTTATTTCCTTAAATTTTCCAATACTTTTTCTCAAATGGAAATTCATTATTCATTTTTTTTGTCCTGGTAATGCAAAGAGAATGCAATACTCCACATAGCAACCAGCTCTTAAAATATTTGACTATCGCTTAAAGCCTAGCAATTCCCCTTGCATCTACAAGAAAATTAGCAATAAGATTAACATCTCGATAAACATGAAGCATATGGAGAATAAGCGTTTGTAAAAATAGATTGTACAAGAGTAGAGAAAGTCATGTGAGCGTAACACATCAGATTTTTTTATTAGCAATTTGCTTCTACAAATTCAACACCTGATGATGTCAAAGAATTTTCAAGAAACTTGTGTTTAATCAATAATTATAAATGAGATAGCTATACGTTAGATTTCAGGCGCTTTCGCAACATTTTGTATCCTGTATTCTGTTAGTGAGGGGGTGATTTTGGAAACAATGCAAAAATTGTAGTTTAGGCGGATGTCATTATAAAACTATCTGCTTGTATAACTGCACAACACAGTGCAGTTATGCAAACTTAAAGAAAAGGCACAGAATTGTGCATTATTAAACCTTGGATTATGTTTTTATTTACACTCCCAAAAATTAGGTTAATACCCGTTTTCAGAACATCACATGACATGTGTTACACAAAGAGAAAGAGAGAACGGGAGAATGAGAGAGAGGGGAGGAGGGAGAGAAGAAGTTTCCCCCAATAACACAATAAGAGGGAAAAGCTGCAGGTCCTGTGAGGTTCATTAAATAAGTTTGAGTTATTTAAGAATGTCCACTGACAACATTTCTCAGTTTTGCAATTTTTAAACCAATTTGTTAAAACATTTGTCACAGCTGCTCTACTATAATTATAAATACATTTTAAATTTCCTGCAGGTCTCCAATAGCTTTTAAGAAAGAAATTTTTTAATTATTTTCATTACGCTAATGAATAAAACGTCACACAAAATGAAAAATAAAAAACATAATTAAAGGACATTGACATATAAAATTTTTGTCAAATCTTCAGATATGATTATTTTTTGTTCAGAATTTATCCTCAGGCGTCAAATTATGCCATTAAAATGTGGTAAAATCGCAAGCCATTTCTTTGCTCATTCTCTCGGGGTTTCTACTGAACATTTATACAAAATCGGTTAACAGGTGCATCTTGTGGAACATGTTTAATCGCAAGAAACATAAACTTGTGAAAAATGTGCTTAAAGAATGAAATAGCGCTAAACCTGCGCGTATGAAGATATACATGCTCCCGTGACAGCATTTCAAAAGCTGCGGGGTCAAAAATAGTAACGGCTTAATGAAGCTAAAGTTTAATAGCTATTTATGTCTCAAGTGCGCAAAATAAGCCTTTAGCAGACGAATTAAGTATTTCGGACGAGGCGTAAGGCGAGTCCGAAATACGGACGAGTCCGCTAAATATTTTGCTTACGTGGTGCATACAATAGTTTTCAGTAAAAGCTCTCTAAATTATATCAAGCAAAACAAATAAATACATGTAATATAAGTACTGTATAAATATAAAAGACACAGTCATTTGATGACATACTCTCACAGTCGCCTGAATCTTACTCTATGAGCCGTAGGATGCGTTGACCGTAACAATACGAGATGTGGATGCAGATGACAATGCTTATTCTGAGCGTTCGTTTCTAAACAATTGTTATATAATAATTATTATCTTGTGACTGGAAATGTGTGTGAAAATCCCAGGAAATTTAAATCCGAGTCAGTAACATTGAATCGGAGCTACTGTAAAAAGACTGGTGCAAGATAAACATTGTTTCTCTTGTAAACAAAGGTTTGATGCTGACTTATTTATATGAAAAATCAGAGACACTGAAAGCTTCCTCACTATGGTCCAAATACTCAATGCTTAAAACTACTTTGTGTTTAAAGAAAATATTGATATCAAACATTTCTGTTAAGTAATCGCTTTTCTTAAGTGTAATTCTAAGGAATACGAGGGAAATAAATCGAAGGCTCTTTCTAGGGAGAAAGTGGATACGTTTCTAAACGAGGCGGATAATGATCTGTATCTTACGATAAAATTAGTAGTACTTTCTGGCATATCTGAAGCTTGTAGAAGAGTATTTTGTTTAAAACCCTGTTAAGGTTGGTATGAGTGGTCTTGCCCTCTGGATTTTATATGTTACGCCGCTTAAGTTCTATTTTTCGGCGTATTAACAGTCCAACAAGCCAGTTGTTTTAGAGAGCGAGTATTAAAAGGCAGTTTTAGACATAAAAAAGAAAACTTTAATTCTGTTAAAAGTTTGGATTAAATTTCAAATGTTAAAATAACTCAAGCATATTCACAGAGCAGCTGTAAAATGTAATAAGTAAAGAAAGCCCTTTCACTGCTACCCACCAATTATTATTATTATTATTATTATTATTATTATTATTATTATTAAGCTTAAAAAGAAATGCGCATCCAATCGGAATATCTATGGAGAATAACGGAAAAACAAAGACTTGGTTGTATTTCTCGCTCCCTCTCTCTTTCATGACTACACCGTTTCTTAACCTCACACAATTGGGAAGACTGCCAAACATTCGTTCTTTTTTCTCTCTTTAAGTATATGTTCACAGCGATACATCTGATCGTGTAATCGAAACCGAATCCGCGATCAAATCACTTTTCTAGCAGGCTGTTTCATTAGGCAAATCTGTGACAGGTTTATCACCGCCAATCTCCAACAGGGTTCTTGCATCATTGGTTCAAAGGAAATAACAGTAACTAATAAGGCAGGTTTTTCTGTTTCCGCATCTTTCGAAACTTTGCTGTCTCTCACAGGTCATTATGTGAGAAAGCCACAATATAGAGAAAAATTTTCCAAAGTATAAAAATTATTTTAACAAAATACAAAATAAGATAAGAAAAGTGTGGCCAAAACTAATCGTTTCTAAGTCATTTGTAGCGGATCTACGTAATTATGTTTTTGGGGAAAAAGGTTAGGTACTTTTAGAATAAGCTTTGACCGCATACACGTGTTCCCGGATCGCCGTTCACTTTGTTCAAATAGGCAACCCAAATGATAATATCAGATGGATCATACTATCAAATGTAGCGCGATACAATGTTATAGATATGATGTGCAGCTATATTTATCATCATATAAAACAATAGGAACTGACCAAATACGCAGCTTAGGAAATGTTGAAGTGGTATATTACGATATAAGTATGGTAAGGACATTTTTGCAGAACGAGAAAGAAGTTGAAAATTCGTGACAGAATCGGGTAATTGCATTTTCGAGATTCTGCAAAGGACTTAACGTGAAACTGAAATGAATAACTGTCAACTGTTCAAAAGCAAAACTTCTAATATTCCGTTCTCAAGGCTCGAACCACTTATAGCGTACTTCCACACGTATCTAAATAAATTGGTGTATACTAATATAGCAATATCTCTTAAGTTTTGTATAAAGGAATGTAAAACTACTTACGAATTAAGAGCACTTCACAGCGTGTTTCCAGAGAATTAAAGATATAAATTTTATTTATCATGTAAACATCTTACATATATGGCAGTTTAGTCAAACTGTTAGAGCGATTCTTGAGAAAATAAAACATTTCGAAAAATGTTCCATGTAAAGGATAGTTGGGGGTTGAGAGATTTCTGAAAATCTTCGTGTCACATCTTAGGAAGATGTTGGATCTAAACACAGTTTGGTATTTATGGGACACTTCGTTTTCGTTAAAAAAAACACACACACAGACCTTTTCCTAAAAACACTCTTTTGGTTTCAGTGGACCTCAAAACATGTATTTGCGGTGAAATCTCGACATCGAATTTTTGGATGGAATACAATACATCTACTTTCTGTAAGCACGTGGTAGAAAGAGTAAAAAGAAAATAACAACAAGCCTGTGCTGTAATGAATGTAAAAGTGCACGTATGCTAATTAATTAAATTATCTACTTTTAAAATCTCTTATTCTGTCTGCATCAAATTTATATTATTCACATGTTGTCTAGCTGTATAAATAACTATTCAAACTGTAATTTCGCAGAATCTGGTGCAGACTCTTTTATCATGTCAACTAAATGCAGCAAAAGTACAACTGTCTTTTAAATGTGTAGAAATAATATATACCGATAGTGATTATACATATGTTGTAGAATATATACTGCATAGTGCAGTTTAGGCAATGGCTTCCAAATGCTCTCAAATCAATTTAAGAAAGTATGTTGCTTATTTATGGATTAAATGTTAAGCTCGGAGAAGCAGGCATACCGTATAGGAATATATTAGGAGAATTTATTGAATACACGATCTAGTAAAATATAACTCAATATTTCCTCGCTTGTTAGAGTTTCATCTAAAAATTAAGAAGCTGCAATAAAATCATATACGGCAATAAAATGTGTTTTGATAGTTCTTTCAGTAATTTATTTGAGTGTAAAAGCGAAATTATACAGCAAGAAAAACTCTCAACTTTAAAGAGTTATATTACGGGTGAAGTAATTACAACGGAATAACGTGTAATTTTTGCTATGTGCTTTTATCACATAGTCATTATCATCACGTCGGTGACTTATCTGAATCATCAGTTTTATTAACTATTATTTAACCACAACCGCATAAATATCTGGAATTAAGCTGAATTAATAAGAGCTGGACATTGGAGTTTTTGTTTTTAGCTTAGAAATTGAGTTGACGAAGAGAAATTAAAAAAAACTAAACGTTAGCAAAAATTATTGCATATTAAGCGCAGGTTATTGAGTATCATTATTCGATTGAAGTTGGTCAATTGAATAATGGTAACCTAGTTGATTGGCGATATCCTCTGAGACTTTATCCTTATTATGTTTATGAACAGGTTGCATAGAATGCCTGTATTCGTCATCTGATAATTTCACTTCAGCCTTGATGCTTTCTATACATTTTTGTTCAGTTATATATATATATATATATATATATATATATTAGGGTTAGTACATTTGCACACTTAGTAAATATATGAGGAAATATACATAATAGGGGCCGATCAAAAATCGATATACTGTAAGAAATGCAACCTTTCGTTTTATTTACGAACTATTTTCAAAGGTAATATATATATATATATATATATATATATATATATATATATATATTCTCGAGAAAAGTTTGAAATTTTCACAATTTTGTGTGTATGTAATACAAGACGTTTCTCGAGAGTTAAAGAAATACTGTATTTTAAGTTGAGTGTCTCCTTAAGAGAACCTTTATGCACTTCATGTGTGTGACACATAGTGATTGATATTTCAGCTTATTGAATACAGGTACAACATTTTGCGCGTTAGTCAGATGTTTATAAGTCAAACTGGCACGTGGGCTCAAGGTTTTGCCCTGTTTGCCCACTCGATCTCACCTATCGACCCACAAGAACAATACTCGTGAGATAATTAGCTCACAGGAAATATTCATTGGAATTATGTCATCTTAATCCTATCACACTTTGTGTGCACACCCAGTTTTCCTCAGTGCTTTCGAAAAACATACATATCTGATATGTTACATTCACAAAACTTTCTCTACACACTATCCTTTATTACTTTCGCTACCACGTGCAAGTAGAGAAGGTGTTGTATTCCATCCAAAAATTCGATATCGAGATTTCACCGGAAATACATGTTTTGAGGCCCCATGAATAAAAAAATCGTTTTACAAAAAGGTCCGTGTGTGTCTGTGAACAGTATAACTAAAAAACGAAAAGTCGGATAAATACCAAACTTGGTATTTTAGTTCAACATCTTTAAAAATGAGATACGAAGATTTTCAAGATAATCCCCCCACCTCAACTACCCTTTACACGTAACATTTTTCGAAATGTTTGATTTTCTAAAAATGACTAACGATTTGGATTAAAATACCATATATTACAGATATTTACATGGCAAATAAAATATATATCTTGAATTTTCTTGGAATAGCCTGTGTGTCGGAAGGAATTTCATATAATCTTGTATAAATGGTAAACGTTGAGCGATAGACCAAAACATACTACACAAAAATTTAGATATCTTTAAAATACACAATTTATTTCAAATACTTTTTGTGGCATGAACCATTTCTGAGATATCCATTCTTAATGGTTCGAGTTCTTCGCTACACATTATTTTAAAGTCTGTGAGCATTCAGTTGTTTCTAGCGATTACATGGAAACAGTATGGAATTGTAAGGCAGCTTATAGCGTCCAGTTTTTAAACATTTGTTATCGCTGTTCCCTTTATATGTATAAGAAATGTGTAATGCAGCTATTTCTGCAATCGTTTATTTGGATTAAAATGAAGTGGATAGAAAAACAAGCTGTAGTAAGAATAGTTTGCATACCCACTAATAAACGACAGAGGGCAGAGAAAGTCATGTGAATGTATCATAAGAGATTTTTTATTTTCTCTACCACGTACATAGAGGTAGCAAAGGTATTGCATTCCACCCAAAAATTCTATATCGAATTTTCACCGGAAATGCATGTTTTGAGATCCCCTGAATACAAAAAAAATTTTAGAAGAAGGTCCATGTGTGTGTCTGTGAGAGCATAACTCAAAAACGAAATGTCGGATAAATACCAAACTTGATATTTGGGTTCAGTACCTTTCAAAGATGCGGCACAAAGAATTTCAAGAAACCCCCCCCACCCCAAACTACCTTTTACGTGGAACATTTATCGAAACTTTTTATTTTCTAAAAATGGTTCTAACGATTTTGATCGATTTTCAGTTGTTTCTCGAGACTGCATGGAATTTTAAGGCCAGCATATAGAGTTCTTAAACATTTGACTATCGCTGCTTTCTGTGTAAAATGTGTTATTGCATAGCTATTTCTGCAAATGTTTAATCTCGATTAAAATGAAGTTGATAGAAAAACTAAACTTTAGTAAAAATAGTTTGTATATTAACTAATATAACTTCCATAAAATATTCCTAAAAAGGCTTATTTTTTTCATTGCCTTCAATTTAATCGAGACAAACGTTTGCTAAAATAGTTAATTGTACATTGCATTGTAGGTGCAAGCGGAGCAGGAAAACGAAGCGATAGTCAAATTTTAAAAACGGGCCACTATACGCTAGAATCATAATTCCAACTGTTTCCATGACATCACGAGAAACAACTTAATAGAAACAGCACTTCAAAAGGTGCTAAAGACACTGAAATAACAACGGATATCTCGGAAATTGTCGATGTCAAAAAAAGCTTCTTTAAAATAAATTGTGTAGATCTACACGTTGTCTGTGTAGATGGTAAGTTTCGTGTATCTCTTACAGCAGACGTCTTCAAATTACGAACTCGACGACTTTCACCAGAAATACTGTCCCACTACCTATGAGGCAATTGGTGGAAGAGATGAATCGCAATGCTGCACTGTAAATACCTGTCACAGTGACACATTGCTAGTCTGTAATTATAACACGGGGCTATTAAGATTTAATTCAATGTAGCATGAGACTATTTTTAACTACGTACATCGATTTTTGTTATCAGAGATCGTAACTGTGATTTTACTGTTTTAATTTTTTAAAATAATTCTTGGGAAGTGTATGTTGAGCCAAAAATGGCTTCAATATTAACGGCAAAGGATCTCAGACATTCATATTCTAGTCTTGATGAACCTTTAGAAACGTCTAAGTCAAGTAAAACTTTGCATTTGCTTTTAAGATAAGTATCGATTCGTACACGCAACTTCTGCTTTGCGGTTTGGTTCCATGATAGTTGAGTTGGTTAGAGCAACCGGACGGAAACCGGGGTTCACATCCCGGCTATGGCATTGTTTTTTCAGTCTGATTCTACCTTTCAATCTTGCCCTAAACACCGCCTGTATGGAAAAAAAAAACAATTACCACTGATTGACCTAAACGTTGGTTAAACTATGTAGCCAGACACTTAATACTTACACGTTGTATGTTATCTTAAAGTTAATTTGAGATCTTGCGCTGTACTGGGGAAAATGCGTGCCAGTTGGGGAATTTAATATCGTATAAGCAAGTTGCCATGGTAGCTCAGCTGGTTACAGCAACCGGAAACCGGAAGATTAAATCGAAAGCATCCTAACTCGGTCCCGTTATCTTCGTGAGTAATATGTGAAGAACCCAGCTCAGTCCCGTAGTATATAGTACGAAACTGTAATAATACTCTGAGCATAGTGGAGTGTAAAATGGTGTGGCATCTCTGTTACGAAATAGTGGCACTGAGCCCAAGTAGTTACTGTTGGACAACGAGAAGAAGGCGAGCGGGGCCTGATGGGCGAGCGGGGTTCTGTAACTGTTTATCTGCTCACGTACTGTCGATTTGTTTACTACGTTTACTACGAAATGTGTTATGTGTGCAAATGAACCACACATGCTGCCAGATCTGATACTAGTAGAACAGCAACCGCCGTAATAGGTGTGAACGCATTGGCTCTTGCTGGTAACACGCGTTACGGTATATACTATAATACTACAACTTATATCATTTTTGTTACTTTTATTCTTTTTTTATTATTTACATATGGCTGGAATTCGAAAGAAGGGACAAACTATCCACAGTGAATCAAGGGAAGTAATAAGAAAAGTGATTGAAGTATGTGACGAAGAAGCAAAATAAGGACAATTGACATGTGTAATTTCACAAAGTAATTCACGCGTGGCAAATTATTGTGGGATATCGGAACTCACTGTATCAAGATTAAGGAGTGAAGGTGTTACAGCTGGTGAAAAACTATTGCATACTCCGGGGAAAAAGAGACCGTGTGCCGAGGAATTTAAATTTCATTCTGATGACTTTGATAGAACAGTAATTAAAAACTTAATTCGGGATTTTTATTTGATTAGAAAAACAGTGCCTACTGTTCCCAAAGTACTTGTAGCAATTAGAGAAACTATACATTTTCCATGGGGAAGAGAAACTCTACGGAAGCTGTTGGGCAGTATGGGCTACAAATGGAAACGATGTGGAAGCAAGAGAAAATTACTTATTGAACGTCCAGACATAGTTAACTGGAGAGCTAGATATCTAAGAACTATAAATGGATACAGAAATGCTGGGAGAAATATCATTTACATTGATGAGTGCTGGGTAGACAACAACTTGACGTTTGGAAAATGCTGGCAGTGATGATGTCTATGGCCGTATCCACACGGCGAGCGTAAATACGATACGGACGCAGGAAAGTGTTGATGTTACACATTCCTCTCGCTTGCCTTCTTCTCGTGGTCTATCAGTAGTTGTGGCTGCGACGTTGCTGGTAGCTCTACACGATGGAAGGAAGTGGACAAACTATGCTCAGCGGGAATAGTCACTAACAGTGCTCAAGACTTCAAGTTTAGTTTTCAAAATTGCCAATGGTAAATGAAGATGTAGGTGCACTAAGTCTAATGTAAATCATCAATTAAAGTAAACGAAGACGCTGAAATATCAACACAACCAACGTCACATGAACACGTCGAGAACAATCAAGCCGTCCTCAACAGGTAGTGCATCAGCAACGTAGACAAACAGAAGGCGGTAAATGTTTGTGAGGGACCCAGGAAATTGCTTTATCAGAGCTACAAGATGGAGTGTGCAAAGCTTAACAAAATGATGTTAAACCAATTCGAAAATCGATTCATTATGCTCGAACAGTGTTCCCCCCGAAAAATCCACATCTGTAAATGAGGTTCACATTACCTTAAACAGAATGGACATGACAGACAAAGGTGAACAATTTTTGGTAGCAAATGACAGTACTTTAAATATTATACTTTACTCAACAAAATCTAATCTGAGCTTCTTAGCAAACTCAATCTAATATATGTTGAAATAACGTTTGAAGCTTCCCGAAACACTTCACTCTATTTTCCCCATTTACGGCCAGCACAACAATATATATCTTGTGATCTTTTTGCTGAAGGACAAGAAAAAATCTGATGTTACACTCACATGACTTTCTCTACTCTTGTACAAACTATTTTTACAGACGCTTATTCTCCATCTACTTCATGTTAATCGAGATAAACATTTGCAGACTCTATCTTATTGCTAATTTTCTTGTAGATGTAAGGGGAAAATATATTTACAAGGGCAATATAGAAAAACAGTAGCCTTTAAGCACATACATATCTCTTAATAGCTGGTTGCTAGGTGCAGCACCATTTCCTTTCCCACAGATTATAACTCTTTGCATATCCAAGACAAAAAAAATGAATAACGAATTCCCATTTTAGAAAATAAATATTGAAAAATTTAAGGGAATAACAAGCAATATCTCGAAAATGGTTCACTCAACAAAAAATGTATATGACATAAATTGTGTATTTTAACGCGATCTACATTTTTTATGTAGTAAAATTTTGTCTATCTCTTATGGTTTACCAGTTATGCAAAAGTCGTTCACAATGGAGACTACTTTTGGAGACATTCCCAGGAAATTCAAGATATACATTTTATTTGTCATGAAAATATCTTAAACATATGATATTTTAATCAAAATCGTTAGAGCCATTTTTGAAAAAATTAAAATTTTAGAAAAATCTTCCATGTAAAGGGTACTCTGGGGTGGGGGGATTTTGTTGAAAACCTTCGTGTCGCATCTCTGGAAGATACTGAACCTAAGTACCAAGTTTGGTGTTTATCCGACTTTTCGTTTCTGAGTTATGCTGTTCACAAACAGACAGACACACACACGGACATGTTTCCAAAAATGCTTTTTCTAGATTCAGGGGGTCTCAAAACATGTATTTCTGGTGAAATCTCGGTATCGAATTTTTGGGTGGAATACAATACTTCCCCTACTTACCATACGTAGTAGAGAAAGTAAAAATTAGTAGAACAAATTAAGTTAAGTCGGTTTTGATGAGACAGGAAACAATTTTTTGTCTGCTGGAAGTCCAAGTCTTTTAAAATGGGAAGAAAAATTATGCATTATGAACATGATTGGCATTAATTTCCTACAGGGCCGAGATAGGTTGTGTACATTTTGGAAGACGGGACCGATATAGACTGTCCTCTTCTTGGGATAAGGGTCCGATTTAGGATTTGAGGGTAGACAATGGACCGACATGGGTTTCACCGTTCAAATCTTGGCTATCGATTGCATTTTTCAATCTGACTCTACCTTCCCAACATCTTGTGTAAACTCTACACAAGGTCTGTGCGAAAAAAACAATTTATTATCAACGTATAGTAATTTTTTATTACAACATAATTCCTTAAACCTTCGATTATATACCTTATACAGATTTCATTAAAAGATAAATATATTACAATACCACATGAGAAGGTTACTTTTTCAAAGCGTCTTCCATAGTTTCCTTTCTTGGACGCTAGCACCGCACTGATACAAAGTGTCACTATGTTTATTTTCCAAACTTCCTCGTTTAAACCGGAACCTCAGTTAATCACGAGTATGCTGTGTCAAGTTTAGTATTTTATACAACTTTTTTTGAGTTATGCTGTTCACATACAAGGTTCTTTTTCTAAAAATGCTTTTTTATTCAGGGATTCTAAAACATGTATTTCCCATACAATCTCGGTATAGAATGTTTTGGTGGAATGCAATACATCTGCCTACTAGGCTTGTGGTTGAGAAAAAATAAATGAAATAATCAAAGCAATGGAGAAGTCAATAAAAAGTTAAAATAAAGGATCTTTCAACAAGTGTCCTATTTTTAACATGTGATAGCTGCCGTTGTTATTGAGTTACAGCAGTCATTTTTTTCATGTGGTTACAGTTGTTATTGGCAAATAGCCATGGAACGTTACAGCATTCAGCAACGCGTAGAAATTGTGAAACTGTATTATCAAAACGGATCATCTGTTCACCAAACCTTCCGTGTATTGCGTGAAGTTTACGGTGTGCATAATCGTACCTGCGAGAGAACGATTCGGCGTTTGATCGATAAATTTGAAAGAAGTGGTTCTGTCAGCGATCAAATAATCCCTGTACGGAATCGATGTAAGCGCTCCAACGAAAACATAGGCGCCGGAAACAAATAAATTGCTCGTCGAGCGCAAGAATTGGGGCTTTCGCCGACCACAGCTTGGCGAATTCTGCATCTGGACTTGAAGTTTTACGCTTAGAAAATGCTGTTAACTCAAGAACTAAAGCCCAACGATCATAGGTTGCGCAGTGTATTCGCTGACTAGACTATGGAGCAATTGGAAGCTGACCCGGATTTTTGTCGAAAAATGATCTTCAGCGACGAAGGCCACTTTTGTGTTAACAAACAAAATTGCGCTATTGGAGCAATCACAATCCAATGCAAATTCAAGAACGACCATTTTATCTCCAACAGGTAACTGTGTGGTGTGGATTTTGGTATGGTGGAATCATTGGTCCATCTCTTTTCCAAGATGAAGATGGAGAAGCTGTGTCAATAGAGAAAGATATCAGGCTCTTATAAGGGACTATTTTGGCCTCCATTTGATGGTATGGATCTCGGAAACATCTAGTTCCAGCAAGATGGTGCCACATGTCATACTGCTCTCGAAACAATCGATCTTTTGAAGGAGAAGTTCAGAGGTTTCATCATTTCCCGTGGTGGTGGTGATGATGTTAAATGTCCCCAAAGTTATGTGATTTAACGCCGTTGGATTACTTCTTGTGCGGTTATGTTAATTCTCGAGTTTATGTCAACAAGCCAGAAACAGTAAATGATCTTATGAATAACATCACGCGTGTTATTCGTGAAGTTGGACCTAATTTACGTTCTTCTGTCATTGAAAATTGGGTCAACCGTATACGCGCAACCCAACGAAGTTGCGGCGGTCACTTAACTGATGTTCTCTTTCACACGTAATGACATTAATTATGTTCCAAAATAAAAAAAGTAAACCTCTATCATTTATAGAACGTGTTTTGTTTAAGTTCAAAGATAGGACACTCTTGTTGAAAGACCCCATATATGAGTAGAAAAATAGATAAAATGCCTATTATGTTTTCTATCAAACGATTAAAAACTGGAAAATCCGGTATGTTATAATCGCAAGACGTTTTCTATCCATTAAACATTCACATTTATCCTATATGTAATATATCATTTAAATAAAAAGTAAATCTTAAATCCAAGTTGCATTGTTCGCGTTTTCCTTCAGATGGTTTCAAAATAAATGATTTGCCTGTAATTACAACATGCAATCTTCAGCCGTTTTTGTAAGCGACGGGTTCAAGGCACAGAGAGCGAAAGAAAAGAAAAATAAAGAACGCAAATCTGCAAAATATTTCACCAGATGAAACAGATAATTGGAAAATGTTGGAATAAGAATGGGATACCACGAAAACCGTTTTTTCTATTAAAATGATTTGACAAACTTGTATATTTTAAAGAGGTCTCAATTTCTTCTATAGAAAAGTTTACCTACCTGCTATGGTTTTCCAGTTATACAACATTACACAAAATTCAATCCACTGGAACACGATTTCAGGGATTGATCGCAGAAAATTTAAGGTAGGTATACGTTTTATTCTTCACGCCAACATCCCACACATATGTAAAACATTTTTTTCTCTATTTATTTTACGTCGTTTTACTACGTGGTCTGTCGCGATGGATCTATTAGTAGACACCTCGGGTGTGGCGGACAGTTAGCAGTCTCATACCTGTACCATATTATCATACTTCGTCACATATCCAAAGAGACCTTTGTACTAGGCAACTGTACTCTGCTGCTACATGTAAAGGGCAGATGACTGTTTGACACATGTCCACGGAGACCCTATACCAGGCACTTTCATTATCTGTGGATAGATGACAGAGTATTCTTATTACCAACTATTTTCATTGTTACTGTTGTTTTAGGCTTAAGGTACAACTTTGGATCGTAGTATTAATATCCTAGATTTACCTTGGCGACTAAGAGAAATTATGAAGAAGCAAAGATAGAAAGAAAGAAAGAATGAATGAATGAATGAATGAATGAATGAATGAATGAATGAATGAATGAATGAATGAAAGAAAGAAAGAAAGAAAACCAGCCAGATTGATCGACCTAAGGGATTTTAACTCGGGAACTCCCGAATACGGGCCACAGACATTATCACTTGCGCCATCTAGCTGAGTGTTAAACACTGATCAAAATGGTTATATCCATTTTAGAGGAGGAAATAAGAGGGGAGAAACTAATTTTCTTCCATGAAAATGCAACTTTGTTTTTTTTTTAAATCTTCGCCCGGCATCCTTAAAGGATGTCCAATTAAAGTATGAAATTTCTTATTTATCCACCTCTTCCTGGGCATCCAACATATCATTGTTCGTAATCATAATAGGCACTAGAGATTACGCTTTATGTAATACTTTTTAGGTATCTTATTTTATCTGAGATATCATTTAGCTGAGTAGATAAAAATATTCGATATTTTTCCTCCTGAAAATGGAAATCTCAGTAGTTATCTCTCAAAGCCATTGATGACTAAAGCTTCTTAAATAAGTTTTTAACACATTTGCACACATCAACTACTTATTAAAAACCAAAAATAGGATTTCTATATCATTTCTATTACTTTAGAAATAAAGTGAAAGTTTTGAAGCATAAAATCGCAGAATGGAGTGTGGATGATACTATTACTATAGGATACTTTCTTTTTAAGATAGTATCTACAGAAATCGGATTGAGAAACAATCATTCTAATATAAATTCTGTCCTATAGTTAAGAATATTAGAGGTACCTATTATTAATCTTATACAAGAAATTTTACAAGAGAATTCGGTTCCTTGAAGGTACAACAAGCAACACCTGCAGCATGTCTACACGCTAATTTTCCATCCAGTAACATACGCAGTTATCATCAACATTCCCGTGCAGCACACCCTGACTATTCCAGGTTTAGCATGAGGAATCCATTAAAAGGGATACATATTAAACTTGGTATTTTAGATCAGCATCTTCCAAAGATGCGACACGAAGATTTTCAAGAAATCCCCGCACTCTAAACTACCCTTTACATAGGGAATTTGCTGAAAGTTTGATTTTCTCAAAAACGTTAACGATTTTGGTTGTAATACCATGTGTTTAAGCTATGTACATGACGAAGCAAGTTCTCTATAATAAAAGGTTTAGAAAAATTATAAGAAAAAAAACCCTGAAACAATAAATAAAATTATTCCTCATCGTAGACAAGCAAATATACTATAACTGCAGCAAAATGCAGTTACAATAAATGGAACCAGAAAATGGAATGTGAAAAATCTATTTAAAGTTGCATTGTCAACTGCAATGTATACCTTGAATTTTCTGGAAATAGTCCCTGAAGCCCTCTCCATTCTGATTGACTTACATAGCTGGCAAACCATAAGACAAAAAACGTAATCTCGTTAAAAGCACATAATTTATTCTTTTTTTTTTTGTGAAGTGGACCATTTCCGAGATATTGCTTGTTATTGGTTTGAATTTTCAGGTAGTTTAATTTTTCTAAACTGCAAAACACTTTCTTTCTTTCTTTCTCTCTTCTTCTTCTTCCTTTCTTCCCTTCCTTTATTTCTTCTTTCTTTCTCCCTTTCTTTCTTTTTCGAGTTTCATACAAAGAGAACAGAATTTCAAAACCATCACATGGCGACCGGCTTTAAAAAGATACGACTATCGCTTATTGAATTTTTACTTTCTCTACTACGTATAGTAAGCAGGGGTCCACCCAAAAATTCTATACCGAGATTTCACCGGAAATACATGTTTTGAGACCCGCTGAATCCAAAAAAATCATTTTTCGAAACATGTCCGCGTGTGTGACTGAACAGCATAACTCAGAAACGAACAGTCGGATAAACACCAAACTTGGTATTTAGGTTCAGTATCTTCCAGAGATGCGACACAAAGGTATTCAAGAAAATCCCCCCACAGATTACCCTTTACAAGGAACATTTTTCGAAAATTTTAATTTTCTCAAAAATGGCTCTAACGATTTTGATTAAAATATCATATTTTTAAGATATTTTCATGACAAATGAAATGTATATCTCGAATTTTTTGGGAATGTCTCCAAAACTATTCTTCATTGTGAACGACTTTTGCATAACTGGTAAACTATAAGAGATAGACAAAATTGTACTACACAAAAATGTAGATCGCGTTAAAATACACAATTTATATCATATACATTTTATTTTTGTTGAGTGAACCATTTTCGAGATATTGCTTGTTATTCCCTTAAATTTTCCAATACTTTTTCTCAAAAGGGAATTCATTATTCATTTTTTTTACATACTGGGCATACAAAGAGAATGGAATGCGCCACATAGCAACCAGCTCTTAAAATATTTGACTATCGCTTAAAGCCTACCATATTCCCCTTGCATCTACAAGAAAATTAGTAATAAAATTAACATCTCGATATCTCGATTAACATGAAGCATATGGAGAATAAGCGTTGGTAAAAATAGTTTGTACAAGAGTAGAGAAAGTCATGTGAGTGTAACACATCAGATTTTTCTTCTACTTACAACGAAATCAAGAAATGAGTGATGAAAGTTTGAGCGTATTATAGATAGAAAGTAAGCTTTTGTACAAATTGTTTGTATGAGAGGGAGTAGAGAAAGTCATGTGAATACAACACATTAGATTTTTTAAAGTGCTGGAACACCAGCATATAGCGCCCCATCTTTTAATGTGTATAGATTCGTCTTTCAATACCCCCTTTGTACGAGGGGTATTTTAAAAGTAAGGTCCGTTTTGCAATGAAATACGAAGTAGTAAATATTTTTCGATAGCTTATTTTTTACCCAAGTCTTCAAACCTTACACTACGTTTCTACCAGATATCAATTTTTTCCAGAATTTGGTTGTAACATACGTTTTTAAGAACATCGTCACCGACTTCTGCCGCCTAACATTTGCGGTGCATGTACGAAAGCTTCTTGAAGAACATAAATAATGAGTTCGTCTGTTCACATTAACTTGCAGATTCCCAGTTGTTTTATAGCGGCTACTTTGTGATAAAACATCTGACTTCCGGATCACTACTTTGAATCCCCCTCCTGAAACCAACGATACCAATAACGCAATTGCTTCTGTCATGGAGTCATAGACACAGAAAAATACATCTCAGAAACTGTGCAACTGTTTCCTGAATTGGGGGAGAACTTCTATTAGGAACCTCTAAAATTTATTCTACTCCAAAATAATTTAATTAACCCGTGAAACCTATGTGGAAAGAAAGCTTAAAGTATATGCAATGGAATAAAAAACTAGTTCATCAAAATATTCAGTCGTTCCTATTTTATTGCGTAATGGACCATACTTTGAATACATCCCTCGTACCTACAACGAAATCTGTAATGAAACTATTTCTGTAAAGGTTTATCTCGATTAATGTGAAGTAGATCGAAAAATAAGCTTTCGTAAGAGTAGTTGTAGAAGCTATACACAAACGATAGTGGGTAGACAAAATCATGTGAGTGTAACATATACTTTTGTTTCAATTTATCGTGAATAATGACTCTTTTCAGTTTTTCTGGTGGCTGCTGCATCTGCAACACCAATAATCCCTTTGTTTCCAAACGCTTCAAGCGCTCTGTTGAAATACTGAGGAAGGATTGTTGTAAGTGGAGAACATCTAACTATGAGTAAACTGTCTGGGAGAACATAATTCTCTGGCTTCAGTGAACATCGTTCATAATCCTTAAGCAGCTTGGAAATAATACTTTCATAATGAAATAGCGAGACACTACATTTCAAAGTGGACATCTTTATGAGTTGAGGTCCTCGCCCTTCTCGGCGAAGCTCCAAAACAGTTACACCTACCTAAATGATGCAACAAAAAAGTAATGTCAGGGAACCTGTGAGTTGACTCCGAGACATTCGGGATATGCACGATGTCTCATCTTTGATTACAACTTTTGTCAAAACGGTTGATTTGCTACTTGGTATCATCATTCACTGTACTGTTGGTCAACGTTTTTCACATGAATACGAATGAAAATTCTGACGTATTACATTCACATGAGTTCTCTACCAACTATTAATTATTTTACTTTATTTTACTACCTACTTACAGCAAGAAGAGGGACTATTGTATTCCACCAAAATTAACAACAATATTTCAGCGGAAATACATGATTTGAGGCCACTGAACCCTTAAAAACAATTTTTAGAAAAAGGTCCACGTGTGTGCATGTGTATCAGGGAACAGCGTAATTCAAAAGCGAAAAGCTTGGTATTTAAGTTCAGCATCTTCCAAGGATGCGACACGAAGATTTTCACAAACTACCCTTTACATGAAAAACATTTAGAAAATTCTGATTTTCTCAAAAATGGCTCTAACGATTTTGATATTTGCATCACAAATGAAATATTTGTTTTTTAAAGCTCCATTTATACCCCGCCGTTAACTCACTGCTCTTATCGACAGACTTTCCTTTGAAATTTATTGCCTATTGTCAATGATGTTAACTCACATTCTCGCAATTGGATTGGATTTCTCGCAATTTTGGGGTTTTAATCATTAGACCATACACACATTCATTCAGGAGGATAGGATCTTGACTAGAGAAAAATTCCCACACCCCAGCCGGGAATCGAACCCGGGACCCCTGGGACAGCAGACAGATGCTCTACCGACTGAGCTACGGAGCCAGCTGAAGAAATGTTTACCTTGCATTTTATGGGAATAGCCTCTGAAGTCCTCCTTACTCTGAATCACTTTTGCATAACTAGTAAACCGTAAGACAGACAGAACCTTAATTTATAAAAATGTAGATCTCGTTAAAGCATACAAATTATGTCAAATAAAGTTGTTTGTGGTGTTAACTACTTCCGAGTTAGTGGTTTTAATTTTCAAATATACTTTTCTCAAGAGAAATATCGCTATTCGTTTTTTCTCCTGGGCCATTCCAAGTTACTCGACATTCGGCAATTACACATTTTGATGTCGGCACAAGGAGAATAGAGCAAGTGAATCTGTAATCAGATGTTTAAAGGCGGTGCGCTACATGCTGGCTTTAAATTTCCATACTCTTTCAATAACATCGTGAGAAACAACTGATCTTATGTGTTGCATTCCTATAATCTTCCCTACTCGCTCTTCTGCTAGCTATTCTTATAAAAGCTTATTCCTCTATTTACTTCTTGTCAATACATATAAACCTTCATTATTCATTTACTTATTTCGTTCTGGGTATAAGAATAATAAAATAACCTAAGGCTACAGTCAAGTCTTTTCAAGTCGGGTATGTGATGCCTTTGAAATTCTGTTATGTTTGCATGGATCCGAAAAACAAAGAAAGAAAGAAAGAAAGAAAGAAAAGAATTGCGATTTGCAATTTAGAAAGGTATTAAGTGTCTGAAAATTCAAACCAATAAAACAAGATTACTCATACGTAAATGGTTACGCCACGAAAAAAAATTGACATAAATTAGTGCTCATACTGTGTAGTAAGATTTTGTCTATCTCTTACGGTTTACCAATTACCTATACAAAAGTGGTTCAGAATAAAGAGGGCTTCGGAAACTATTCCCAGAAAACTCAAAATGTACATTCTACTTGTTATGAAAATAGTTTAAACATATGGTATTTAAACCAAAATCGCTATAGACTTTTTTGAAAATAAAAAATAACAAAGGGTAGTTTGGGGTGGGGGTATTTTCTTCAAAATCTTCGTGTCGCATCCTTGGAAGACCCTGAACTTAAATACCAAGATTCCCATCTAACCGACTTTTCGTTTCTGAGTTATACTGTTCACAGACACACGCGCGCGCGCGAACGTTTTTCTAAAATGCTTTTATGGATCAGGGGACTTCAAAACATGTATTTCCGGTGAAATATCGGATATTGAATTTTTTGTTTGAATACAAAATCTGTATAACCCACTAGGTACGTGTTAGAGAAAGTAAAAATATGGAAAATATACATATGTTAAACTAAATCAGAGTAGAACTATAAGGAAAATTTCATACGCTGTGTGCAATCAATAAACTTTAAAATGCTCTAAATTGAACATTGTAATCAGAGTAAATAATAGGAAAAAGAAATACATATAGGGCATAGATTATATATCAGCGTAAGCATAATACAAATATTGTAAACATGTAAATAATGTATAGCTCTCATGGTAGATAATGTTAAAATCATTATGTTGGGCATAGTTAAATTAAGAACTTTCTAAAATTGTAAATTAAGTATAACCCTCCTAGTTATATTAACTTATTAGAATAGTTTATGCTAGAGTGTAGGTTGTATGTTAAAAATAGTAAATAACACATAGGCTAATGAGCTCGTTTATATCATGAACATAATGCATGTAAGTTACGTAATGGAACGTATTATACTGTAATGGGACATGCAGTGAGCAAATAATTTAAAGAAAAGTAGTTTAGTTTTATCTCAGAGTAAACAAATAATTGCAGCATTTTAGGCACCGTGATGGCCCGCTAATTCGGTAGTTATCTTACAGTGGAGTGGCTGTTAAGACCCCACTTCTCTCCATGAGTGTCTTATCTTGCCTGTGTTTGAAGAGCACGTATTTTAATAGCGGATAAAAGCGACGCTTCTGACAAGAAGCTCTCACAAGACACTAACACGCACAATTGCGCTCCGTTTTAAACCGAAGGTTTAATTTCCGTTCCGTAACGAGGGAATAGCGACACAGGTCAGCTAACATTTAGATCCTTTTAAAGAAACAAACTAATATCCAAATTTTAATTCACATCAGAGTTCAAGACATCCGAGGCCTAAACTTGTGTATGTTTCCTAAGTAGTTCACATTACCAAGAATAGATGTCACAACAGTAAAAACCTATTAAATCTCTATCGCCTACCTATTACTTTCTCTACTACGTATAGTAAGTAGGGGAAGTATTGCATTCTACCCAAAAATTCGATATCGAAATTTCACCGGAAGTACATGTTTCGAAGCACCCTGAATAAAAAAAGCATTTAAAAAAAAGGCCCGTGTGTGTGTGTGTGTGTGTGTGTGTGTGTGTGTGTGTGTGTGTGTGTGTGTGTCTGTGAACAGCATAACTCCAAAACGAAAAGTCAGATAAATATAAAACTTGGATTTAGGTTCAGTATCTTTCAAAGATTCGACACGAAAATTTTCAAGAAAATACCCCCAACCCAGATTACGCTTTACATGGAACATTTTTCGAAAACTTTGATTGTCTCAAAAATGGCTCTAACGATTTTGATTAAAATATTCATATGTTTAAGATGCTTTCATGGAAAATGAAGTGTATAACTTGAATTTTCTGGGAATGTCCCCCAAAAGTCATCTTAATTCTGAATGAATTTTGCATAACTGGTAAGCCGTGAAAGATAGAAAAATGTTGACTACACAAAAAATGTAGTTCTGGTTAAAACACAATTTATGTCATATATATTTTTGTTGTGAAGTGAAGCATTTACGAGATATTGGTTGTTGTTTGTTTTAATTTTCCAATAATTATACTATTTCTCAAATGGGAATTCGTTATTCCTTTTTTATGTCCTGGTAATGCAAAGAGAATAGAATACTCCACATAGCAACCAACCAGCTCTTAAAAGATTTGACTATCGCTTGAAGCCTGCCATATTCCCCTTGCACCTATAAGAAAATTAACAATACGATAGTTTCTGCAAATTTTTATATCGATTGACATGAAGTAGATGGAGAATAAGCATTTGTAAAAATAGTTTGTAGAAGAGTAGAGAAAGGCATGTGAGTGTAACACATCAGAATTTTTTTATTCTGCTTGACTCGATGATCTTCTCTACAATCTACTCCAACACATTTCTGATTCGAAAGGTAAAATCAGACGACAGAAAAATTCAATGTTATCTCCGGGATTTGACCCACGGACCTCCAGGTTTCCGTCCGATTGCTCTGTCCACTGAATTACCATGGAAACTGTGGTTCTTCCTGGTAAACCACAAGGAGATCTCAAATTGTAGTGAGACGATATATCCCAATGGCGACTTACAATGCTACAAAACTCCTGGGCTTCATAGTTTCGACCACTATTAGGTTAATTAATTGTGATTCATGAGATTACTCTACACACACACACACACACACACACACACACATACATACAGAGTAGCATTTTGGAAAAGAGTTTCACAAGGCACGTCAAATTCTGGTGTATTGAGGGAGGTGGGATGTTGTGAAGATACAGTACACTGTAAAATAAGAACAGTGAAGTACTGGCTGAGACTGATGCAAGGAGATAATTCCACACTACTCTCCAAATGTTATAAATACCAGCGAGAAAGCAGTCTGCTAAGTTTTGGGCAGCTGATTTGCAAAGAGGTTTGACGAGAATAGACACAGGGTCAGTATAGGAAAGAGGTGAAATAAATGACAAAAACATATAGAAAAGTGTAAAAAGAAGAAACAGACATTCAGCCGACAGGAAATTGTATCAGATTATAAAATTAAACTATCTCTAAGCCTAGCAAATTAGATGAATGGAATTGGGATGAAGATGCGTGTATACTTAGGCAGAAAGGAAAGATGAAGAATGGCATGGTTTATACTGGGAGGCTGGAGGGCGCTAAAATAACTGACGCTTCTGGCAGGAGAATCTGCCCATTCTGTGGCTTGGTTGAAGGTACTGAATGCATATTTTGGCGGAATGTGTACAGTGGGAGAACCAGCGAGCAATTAAATTCACAAAAAAAGTTCTTAAGTCCAGCTGGGATCTACAGGCTGACCAGAGGAACTGGCAACCCAAGAACAATTCCCTAGTTAAAGTGCGCAAAATCAGATCATATTTGTTCAGTTGGTCAGAGACAACATATCCCTATTTTTCTCTCTTTCTTTTTTTAATTTTTACTTTCTCTAATACGTATAGTAAGTAGGGGAAGTATTGTATTCCACCCAAAAATTCGATACCGAGATTTCACCGGAAATACATGTTTTGAGACACCCTGAATCCAAAAAAAGCATTTTTGGAAACATGTCCGTGTGTGTGTCTGTGTGTCTGTCTGTCTGTGAACAGCATAACTCAGAAACGAACAGTCGGATAAACACCAAACTTGGTATTTAGGTTCAGTATCTTCCAGAGATGCGACACGAAGGTTTTCAAGAAAATCCACCCACCTCAGATTACCCTTTACATGGAACATTTTTCGAAAATTTTAATTTTCTCAAAAATCGCTGTAACGATTTTGATTAAAATATCATATGTTTAAGATATTTTCATGGCAAATAAAATGTATAGCTTGAATTTTCTGGGAATGTCTCCAAAAGTATTCTTCATTGTGAACGACCTTTGCATAACTGGTAAACCATAAGAGATAGACAAAATTTACCACACAAAAATGTAGATCGCGTTAAAGTACACAATTTATGTCATACACATTTTTTTTGTTGAGTGAACCATTTTCGAGATATTGCTTGTTATTCCCTTAAATTTTTCAATACTCATTTTCTCAAATGGGAATTCGTTATTCATTTTTTGTCTTGGATATGCAAAGGGTATTAATCTGTGGGAAAGGGAATGGTGTTGCACCTAGCAACCAGCTATTAAGAGATATGTATGTGCTTAAAGGCTACTGTTTTTCTATATTGCCCTTGTAAATATATATTCCCCTTACATCCACAAGAAAATTAGGAATAAGATAGAGTCTGCAAATGTTTATCTCGATTAACATGAAGTAGATGGAGAATAAGCGTTTGTAAAAATAATTTGTACAAGAGTAGAGAAAGTCATGTGTGTGTAACACATCAGATTTTTTCTTTTTGTAACCTTTAGCTTGTATCTTAAATATGAATGTACGGTCATGCACTAAGTATTTGTGTAATTACTTTAATAATTTGACATCCATAAGATACATGCCTTATTTATCTACATACATACAACTTTTTTCTCGTTATATCAGTATATATTGAGAATAATAATCAATTCATTAATAATTAATTAGTAATATTTCAGCAAGACCTGAAGAGTTGAATCTAATAGGCCAAATGTATACGGACAAAGCCAGTTTCATAAATCGCTGACATAGAACGGTCCCCCCTGTCGTAATCACAGTCCTGAACCGCATATCGCGGAACAATTAGCAACGAAAATGTATAATAATTGTTTCACATTTGATAAACGATCAAATCATTTAAATGAAAACGAAGCGCTTGTGATGCAGAACAAAATCCGCAGCGGTCTGCAAAACGTGCCCAGTTCGACAGCTCGTCATAACCGGGCAACGTGTGTTAAATTGCGTGCTAACAAGTTAATTAGCGCGTGGTAGGGACGCTGACAGAACGTTTAATTCCAGAAGCTTCAAAGTAAAACGCGGGCCAACTAATGCACTGAGTCATGGAGGAACATTTCTCGCTCTTTCTGGCTCATTTTCTTGCGCGACAGCTGTACGAGCCCGCACATTCCTCTACCTTGTTTATTGAATTCGGGAATGCACAAGGGGTGTGAAAATAAAAATGAGGTCAGTAGCATATATTACTTACCCACTCACTATTTACGTGTTTCCCGTTAAAGCGTGCTTCTATGATCGTAGAACTAGTCGTTCTTGAAGCTCCCTGCAAACACAACATAAAATTACATTAGGTTTTATTTTAAAGAGATAATAGACATCCCGTAGAACTTTATTCTCAGGTAGAGGTAGAATTTTTATGTCGGATACCCATATAAAACGGTAAAATTTGTATGTACTACGTGCATGGGGATTAGTCTAGTAATAGCTATTCCCCTATGCCAGGATTTGCCAAACGGGCCCGCGAGCTCCGTTTGTTTGACCCCTAAAAACTTTAAAAAAAAAAACAATAATAAAGTGTGTAAATTATTATTAAATTAATTTATTCAATTTAATGAAATTAAGGGCTCAGAGTTTTCATCGATATACAGGGTGGATGATTTAAGTTGAGACTGAACAATATCTCCAAAACAAAGCGTTGTAAAAAGAAATATCTTTAATAAAAGTTACTTGATATTATGGGGAAAGTAAATGCCATTAGTGGTGTTTTATTTGGAGGACGTTGTAATGGTCATTTTAGGGCCAGTCTAAGTTTTTTAAAATGGGAAGCTTCTTTTTTATGTTGTTTTCCCACTCTTTATAAAAAATAAACATTTGAATAAAACACTTAGCACTTTTTCTTACGCCAACGTAAATAACAACGAAAACTCTGGATGGCTGTGTACGAAGATCGCAATGAATGGTTGGACCATCCATGGATGATAATTTGAGGACAGGTTACGTTTCGTAATTGGGAACCAACTTTATTTTGTTTTCTTATTCCTCATCACAAAATAAACAGATTTTTATAAACCATTTTCTAATGAAAAAGCAACAAAATGTAGGTTCCCATTTAAAAAAATTAAATTGACCCTAGTATGACTAATAAAACACGACTAATGACATTTGCTTTCCCCCATAATAGCAAGCAACTTTTATTAAAGTTAATTCTTTCTACAACGCTTAGTTTTGGAGATATTATACAGTCTCAACTTAAATGGTCCACCTTGTATAGTTTAATGACCATTGGAGGACAAATAAATACAAGGAAGTTAATTTGGTTGATTTTACATCTGTGTGCCGGATGAAGTATTTCCTCGTTTTAAAGACTTTGCACGAGGACTAACAGCATCATTGTGTAAACTATAGTTGTATAAAATAGTATATACTGTATCAGTGTTTACATCAACGTATATCTGTGAAACGACATTTTAAAAAATTAAAATATCTCAAATCAAAATATAGGTATGATAAGTAAGACGTTTTGATGGTAGCACAACATTAGAACCACAAATATTTGCAATTATAGCGCAGAAAAGTCAATTTCATTCTTCTCATTAAATATGAACTGATATTAAAGTAAAAATACTTCATATAGCAGGTGTATATATCTTAGGCTATATATAGGAAGATATAGGAATGTGGTTCCTCTTAAATTTGTGTGACTTAGAGCCGATTCTACAATGTCCCGATAAGCTTTCCTATTGTTACTCTCAAATAAACTTTTCTGGCCGATAAGCAACGCTCTTGTTCTACAAACACTCACACGGCTTCCTCTGGATAGCAATCATATGGGATAACCTGTTATGTGTTAAGTTTGCCATTCTGAATTCGGCGGAAATGCCACCATTGGGAAATTCGTGCTTTGCGAAGCAGATAACAATGTCAATGTAGTATTTATCACGTGGTTTCTTTTGTAAAAAGAAGTAAAAAGGGCTTAAAACTTAACTCATGACGACTGGAAACACTGCTGAACCTTGTAGAAACACAAGATTGCAAAAAATAAAATGTATGTCGTGCTAACCTGGAAATGCTGGGAGACACGTCGAGTTCATAATATAATTTTACCGCTATGTTGGTGACCATTTGCTGATGTATTTCTCATTTCCTTATGCTCCTGCTAAGCCGAAATCTCTACTATAATAATATTAAAATCTGATGTGTTACACTCGCATGACTTTCTCTACCCTTTGTACAAACTATTTTTACAAATGCTTATTCTCCATATGCTTCATGTTAATCGATATGTTAATCTTATTGCTAATTTTCTTGTAGATGCAAGGGGAATATGGTAGGATTTAAGCAACAGTCAAATGTTTTAAGAACTGGTTGCTATGTGGTGCATTCCACTCTCTTTGCATGTCCAGGACATAAAAAAACTGAATAACGAATTCCCATTTGAGAAAAAAGTATAAGCATTGGAACACTTAAGGGAATAGCAAGCAATATCTCGAAAATAGTTCACTCAACAAAAAAAACTTATATGACATAAATTGTGTATTTTAACGCGATCTACATTTTTGTGTAGTAAACGATTGTCTATCTCTTATGGTTTACCAGTTATGCAAAAGTCGTTCACAATGAAGAATACTTTTGGAGACATTCCCAAAAAATTAAAGCTATACATTTTATTTGTCATAAACGTGTCTTAAATATAGGATATTTTAATCAAAATCGTTAGAGCCATTTTTGAGAAAATTAAAAATTTCGAAAAATTTTCCATGTAAAGGGTAATCTGGGGTGGGGGGATTTTATTGAAAACCTTCGTGTCGCATCTCTGGAAGATACTGAACCTAAATACCAAGTTTGTGTTTATCCGACTGTTCGTTTCTGAGTTATGCTGTTCACAGCAGACAGACACACACACGGACATGTTTCCAAAAAATACATTTTTTTTGGATTCAGGAGGCCTCAAAACATGTATTTCCGGTGAAATCTCGGTATCGAATTTTTGGGTGGAATGCAATACTTCCCCTACTTTCTGTACGTGGTAGAGAAAGTAATAAAGGGAGAACATTTGCATGTATGTGTATGTCGGATAATTTTAAAAACCACTCACTCGATTTTGATAATTGTTGCATTACTGAAAAGTCCAAGTCTTGTGAGGACATAAACAATAAAACACCTTATAATTTAAATTCATAAATTAATAAAATACTAATAAGGGTTTACCTATTAGAATACGAACACATTGGAGTTATAAAAGAACATACTTACGAAGACTGTCGAGGAGAGCTTAAGGAAGTCAGACGTTCCACTTGCGTGAATATCGGAGTTTTTCAAACATTATTACGAATTTATTAGGGGCTGTACGAAATTACAATTATAAGGTGTAAAGGGGAGGATTAGCCTTCTCTAGCTGATTGTACAACGATTTTATAAGGAACGGCGGGAGGTATATGAAATTAATTAAAACACCATTCGACTTTATAAAAAGCTACCAGTGAAATGTCGCCTAAGCTGGCTAGTCTTTTACAAAAGCAAGCTTATAAATTTCTTCTTCGTTCAAAGTTTGGACATTATTTTATCTCTCTCTTATGACCGTACGCTTCCTCCTGTTACACAGAAACATAATTATTTTCTCGTCGTCTTCCGACAAATACAATCCTGCCATGATAACTGTTACTAGTGATAAGAATTGTGTCAGTCCTGAACGAGAAAACTTAATATTTGTCGGATAATGGGCGTAATGACCACTCCTACTAGCCGAAAACTTATCCGCAAAGATTCTTTCGAGTAGTGCTATCCAGAAATTGTAGAACGCCAATGGCTAAGAAATCCAGTAAATAGCTTTATCGGCAGATTGAAGAACTGGACCTTAGCCCGCGATTCAGTCTCAAAAACCCCAATGCGGTCCCCGTTATCAAAAATATGACAATTCCTGCCCAATGTTAGATATTTTTGCATGTATGTATTTCCTTCTTTTTTCAGTTGACGGCAATTTTATTCAAGTGTCAAGTATTCAATACAGGAACAACATGTTTTGAATTTGGGCCAATCACAGACGTCTATCGTCAGTTTTATTGTCATAATTTCACCGTTTGAATTTTATCACTTCAATGTGCAATTCATTTTATTAGATTCTTTAGGACATGTCTAATAGGTACCCACTAAAAAATTCGATATCAAGATTTCATTGGAAATACATGTTTTGAGACCCCCTGAATCAGAAATACATTTTAAATAAAGGAAAGCTGATGTGTTTAACTATTAACTTACAAAATACAAAGGCATTTAGAAACTAGTCTGTGTCAACCAGGGAGCTTTTTCCTTTTCCTATGCCATTACACTAATCTACATAAAATATTGGAAGCTTAACTACAATGACATTTAATTTTACACCGATTACTGCTAAGGAATTTAGTCCATTAAGGATCTTTCTTTGGTTTAAGACCGATCGTGATCTCAAGATGAATATCTTGTTCACGATTCAACATTCTAAAAACCACGACTTCCGAATAGTCTGTGGAATTTATTGGGAAAGGTGGAAATAAAAAAGGGTTCAGTCAGAGGTCGTTTTGGTTCACCAAGTTTCCTGCAGGGAGCTAGGCTATGTACACAATGGGTGGTCTAGGGGCGATAAACCTCAAACCTTTTCTATTCTGTGGACAACGGAAACTGTTTGTAATGTTTAAATCTGCTGTTTCTGCTATAAATGTCAAAATTTTAGAGCCAGCAACCACCGAGAGGGGAAAGGGAACATAAATCATCATGTGACGTGGCTGGAGAGGGAGGTGACATCATAAACTTTAATTATATTTTGTGTTCGGTCTACCCTCATGACGAGCAGTTAATGCCACAGCACCGTATTTTAATTTCCACCTCGTGTGCAGAACAGTAGCTATTCATGGCGTTTAAAAACAGCAATGGAATGTTAGCTGCGGGCAGTTGCTGGCTATTCTGTGGTGAATAACAATGGAATGTGCAAGCCCTTTTATCTACTTTGTCAGGGTGTTTTCTTTTATCTGAATGCAGCATGGCGGCAAGCGTTAGCGCAAAAAGACAACCCCAAGTGTTTTGGATGAAGACTGTACATATTTTGGCGGAATGTGCTCAATGGGAAAACCAGCAAACAACTAAACTCAAAGAAAACTTCTTAAGTCCTGCTAGAAGGGGATTGGTCTACTGGCTGACCAGAGGAACTGGCAAAACATGCACAATTTCCTGGCTAAAGTGCACGAAGCAGATCAAATTTTGTTCAATTATTTATATCTCATGTTTTCTTTTGTTTCTTTTTGTCACTTTTGCTTATATCTTAAATATGCATGTACGGTCAATTGCCCATGCATATGATCTATATTTATTTGAAATCAATAAATATAGGTACTATCTATCTGCTTCCTCTACTACTAATTTAACAGTGAGGAGGAAGTATTATATTCCACCTAGATTCGATGTCGAGAATTCACCGGAAATACATGTTGTGAGGCCCTCTGAATCTAAAAAAAGGTTTTTAGAAAAAAGGTACTAACGATTTATATTCAAATGTAGCATATTTAAGATATTCAGGTAACAAATGAAATATATATCTTGAATTTTCTGAACGACTCTTTTATAATTGATAAACCGTATCTTACGACATAAAAAAGGTAGATCTCGTTAGCACACAATTAATGTAAAATACAATTTATGTGAAGTTAGCTATTCCGAGATAGTCCTTGTTACTGCTTTAAATTTCCAAATACTTCTCAACTGGGAATTCACTATTCATTTTTTTTAACTTTCTTTACTTTCTCCACCATATACACCGTGGGGGAAAAAAAGAAAGAAAGAAAGAAAAAAGAAAAGAGCCATCCCAGATTCGGAGGACCTCGTGTATCTCCGTAACAGCTGTGTTCTCAACGCACATGCAGGAACTGTAGAATGGTCTCTGCCTTGTTGCGCAATGGTCACCTTATAACAGCGTTTCTCGTTGGTGACACTTATAACAGAACAGGGAAAAAACGTTTCGCTGGCCGAGAGGTTAAGAAGGTATTGCTTGCCCTCATAAGACCCTCGGTTCAAGTCTCGCATTAGTTATTGCTATCTTTTATATTGTTAATTTTATGACTGGATGTGTAGGACATAATATTGCATTAGTTCAGCTTTAGCATTTTAAGTTTTAGGCATATCGATGCACACAAAAACACAATTCTACTAAAACACTCGTTTTAAATATCTAAAGAAATAAATGAAAATAAACTACTATCTTCTAAAAATAAAACATAAAAAAAATTATATCGAGTGTATGAACCCTGAGCACGTATAACTACCATCATTTTTGGGTTATAGATGAAATTAAATCCCTGTAGTAACGTGGATGAGAAGCCAGAACATCCAGGCTTCTTGAATTTGTACCCAGAATCTTGCACGAATTCAATAATCCCATCAGAATAGCTTATCCTCACAGAGGATATCAAAATATTCTCAAGTATTAGCGTGTATTGCACGCTATTCAGTGTATAGTAAAGCTGCCACAACACACCTAGACCGTCCCTTGATATCCAACAAGATACAGACATGCGACCATAATGAAATTGTGAAGCCACGGATTTTGCATAATAATAACCATTATATATAAGCTTTACCAAATGCCGTGTATGAAATGGAGTATATAAAAAATAAGTAGTACTATGTGTTATGAAACATTATTAATAAAGAAAAAAGTGTTTACTATATGCGAGAAGCAAACCTGCCGTCTTATCCTCAGAAGTATCCTACGCTATGCCACAGCGCCACAGACAAGACAGATGTAAGGTAGCATATTTAATAATGCCGTACAACTTGCTGCAGCGGCTACACAACTGTATATAGCGTATAGTGTAAACAAGGCGCTATCCCATGTAGGACTTAGAAAAATTTGGCATTCAAGACATTACTCACTTTTTTTGTCCACGGATGTACATAGGTAAAAAAAGTATTGCATTCCATCCCAAAATTTCGATACCGAGATTTCATGGTAAACACAAGCTTTAAGGCATCCTGAATTAAACAAAAAACCTTTTTAGAAAAAGGCCCGTGTGTGCGTCTGTTTGTGTGTGAGCTCCATAACTCAAAAACGAAACTTCGGATAAGTACCAAACTTGATATTTAAGTTCAGCATCTTCCAAGGATGCGACACGAAGATTTTTAAGATAATCCCCCACCTCAAATACTCTTTACATGGAACATTTATAGAAAACTTTGATTTTCAAAAAAGTGGCTATAACAATAACATATATTATTACGTTTATGTGACATATAATTATGATATTTACATGAGAAATAAAACGTTTATCTTGAATTTTCTGGGAATAGCCTGCGAAGTCTTCATTCGGAAGATATATTGTATACTCTTATATAACTGGTACACGTTAAGTGACAGACGAAAACGTAGTATACAAAAAAAAGTGTAAATCACTTTAAAAACACACAATTTATTTCAAATAACTTTTTTGTGGCATAAGCCATTTCCGGATATTCGTTATCAATGGATGGAATTGTTCAATCCTTGGTCATTCTTTTAATGTCCTGTCAACATTCAGTTGCTTCTCGCGATTGAGGAAACAGTAAGGACAGTAAGACCAGCATATAGCATCCAGTTTCTAAACATTTGACTATCACTGTTCTCTTAGTATCTATAACGAAATGTGTAGTGTAGCTATTTCTCCACAGGTTTATTTGAATTAAAATGCAGTAGATAGAAAAATAAGCATTAGTAAGAATAGTTTGTATACCCACCTACTAAAAAATATAGAGCAGAGATTTTTAACTTTCTTTACCACGTACATAATAGGTAGTGAAGGTATTGCATTACAACTAAAATTTTGATACCGTGACTTCACCGAAAATACATTTGAGGCCCCCGAATAAAAAAAAAGACACTTTCATAAAAATGCCCATATGTGTGTGTCTGTGAACAGCATAACTCAAAAACGAAAAGTCGGATAAACACCAAAATTGGTATACAAGTTCAATGTCTTCAAAAGATGCGACACGAAGATTTTCAGGAAAATCCCCCAATCTCAACTATCCTTTACATGGAACATTTTTCGACATATTTATATCCTAAAATGACTAACGATTTTGATTAAAATACCACATACTAGAGATATATACATGACAAATAAAATGTATATCCTGAATTTTCTGGGAATAACCTGTGAAGCTCTGTTCATTCGGAAGGACTTTTGTATTATCTTGCATAACTCTAAACGTTAAGCGATAGACGAAAACGTACTACACAAAAATATGTAGATCTCATGAAAACACAAAATTTAGTTTAAATAAGTTTCTTTGCGGCATAGGCCATTTCTGAGATATCTGTTTTTAAAAGTTCAGCTTCTTCGTTTCTTGCTCATTCTTTAAAGTTCTTTCAACATTCAGTTGCTTCTCGCGATTGCATGGAAACAGTATGGAATTTTAAGGCCAGTTCTTAAACATCTGACTATCGCTTCACCTACTGTATCGCACAACGAAATCTGTAGATGTGAATTGAAAGTTTATCTGGTTAAGAAGAGTGGACGGTATAATAATGTTTTGTAGGTATAGTTTGTATAGGAGTGACTAAGCAGAGAACGTTATGCGAATGCAACATATCAGATTTTTTTTTCAACTGCAAATCTGTGCGTGTGTGTGGGGGGGGTTCCGCAAAGAGAGCGGAATTTCAAAACCTTCACATAAGGACCCACTTTTAAAAGATTTGACTGTCGCTTTAGTTTGCTGTTCTTCTTATACCTACAACGAAATGTGTGGATATGCAATGAAGATTTAACTCTATTAATAAGTAGATATAATAATAGTAATAATAATAATAATAATAATAATAAGCGTTTGTATGAATAGTTTGTAGAAGACTGAGTAGAAAAGGCCATGTGAATGAAAAGCATTAGAGTTTTAATTCTTGTCATGCAGTAGTGAAGTTAAGCTGTAGATCTTTTTCACAACATAGTTATTTATCCTTTATTATTCTACAGTTAAGTGACAGATTCAGAATTTCAGTTTCTTCACCTTCGCCAGTAATGTTTTTGCTTGTCTGTATATACACACAAGCATTTATGATAATTTTCGATCTCGGACGAATAATTGGCGTTAACGCGTTAGAAGGCAAGTTAACACTTTTAAATTGTTTATATGTTACGTTTTTCTTCTGTTCTTTCTCTGCATTTTAACTTTTCGCTCAAGAACGGCAAATCGATTGTTGTGCAACTTCATTAAACCATTTCATGAATAAATTGCATGTCATCTTAACAGATTTTCCCAAGTTGAGGGGGTCCTAGCTGGGTGCAAAGACCAAAAAAAAAAAAAAAAAAAAAAAGCTTTCTTATGTAAAATTTAAAATTTTCGGTATAATTGTTTAAGAAGTTATACAATTCTTAAAACGTTTATTTGGGTACTTAAAACAATCACTACGAGAAACAGTATAGTTCCTATCGCATAACAGGCATAAGAAAAAGACACAAGTTTGTGTATTTATAGAAACCTTTTAACTATTTTGAATTTTTATCAAGATCTCAAAATAATACATTTTATTGCCGGTTTTCAAAACATTACATGACATTACGTTGTACATGCAGATATGGTGAGAATGAAAATAACATGAAAGAGTGGGAGAGAAAGTGGGAAATGCAAAAGGGAGAGTAGAGGCACTGGGAGAAACAGAGTGAGGCACTGAAAGAGCGGGGGAGGGGTGGAGAAGGTGCGCAGAAACGCGAGTGGAGCTGTGGGTTCTGTTTGTCGCGGTAATCTGTCGTGTTATCTTATTTGCTGGGCGCCTGAATTTTGGGTTCTTTGTCCTCCGGCTAGCTATTATTACTCAGTCGAGCAAATATCTCTTGAACAGGGTGTGTAAACGGAAAGGAGTTGTTACTAAAAGATAACACTCATAAAAGAATTTGTTTTTACACTTTTATTGCCGTCACACTTAATTAATTTCACATATTTAATCTTGATACACGCCTGACTGAAATTGTTATATTTTCGAATGTAACTACAATCACTTATTTGCCGCGCACTATTAATTCGCGTATTTCACATTTTGTAACTAACTTTACGACGCGAGAGATTCCGTAGAATTGCGTAATGTGTACTTCGTGAATGCTTTCTTAGAACTGCCTGACGTGTAACTCGCGAGAGAGATTTCTTAGAACTGCGCGACGTTTGCCTTGTGAATGATTCTGTAGAACTGCGCGATACTTGCCCCCGGCTTAAGAATTTATACTCCCTCACCCCGATATGCCTAAGCATTATAATAGAGCTGCTATTAGTTAATAAATCGCGCCAACATTAGCATCTATTTCGTCAGCCAATCAAAATTACAAACACATATGCTCTAGGGAAGATATTCCCTCCATTTCTAAAGAAAGGCACGCTACTCTGACGTCATTTGTTTGTCTCATCTAATTGATAAACATCTCACCCCCTCGCTTCATTGTTACCCGCTCCTATTGTCAGTTTCAGTGAGGCCGTGTAAACTTATTTCCTAACAATGCTTATAGTTAACAAACATCTCAAATCATTCTTATACAATAATGTTAATTTACTCTGCAATCACTCTGGCATTCACAGTGTTGTGATATAAAATACTGTCTCATGTTATGGAGTAAAACTACCACTTGTATATAAAATATTCCACATACCTGCATCTGTAAGCAAGCGAGTCCATTAATTTATAGAGTATTTTATTTTCTAACTAGATAATTTTATCAAATTGGTTAGTAGGTAGGAACATTATTTTTAGATAGAAAATATTTAGACTCGATGAAGATGCCAGGCTTTGGCAGTTCTTATCTATTTAATTTTGATGAAACATAATTACATTTTGCTGGAGAAGAAAGCTGCACATAAGGATGAAAAATTACAATACGTTATTCTGCTCACAGCATATGCTCGGAGGGAAGTACTACAACCGATTCACAAAATGTCCAAAATATGGATTAAAGATTCCCAATTTAATTAAGACTCATTTTTCATATGTAGCTAAAAATATATTTACATAGGTGACTCATCATTTAGCATTAAGGAATGCGGAGGAAATTAGTGGATATTTATATGCAATTAATTCGAAAATCGTTATTTTAAAGAAAGGAATTATTGATAACTAATTGTCCTTTTACACATGCCGTGTGTAGACTAGAGTTAGAAAGGTAGAATTAGACATCTTTTATTATGGCCGCTAAATAAAAACGTTATTGTTCAAGAACTACAGTGAGTTTCCTGTCACGCCATTGGCCTATAGAGACACTTTAATGGTGCTTTCTGTAATAAAGTGAATTTCTACACTCACTGAATCCGCCACTAGGCACATATGGTGACAGGTGATTGTCCCACTGTCCATAGATAACGCCACGAGAGAGAAGCAGGACAACGCATGCGTGAAAAACTGAACAATTTTGCTCAGAGACATTCTCTTTCAAGATAGGAGGTTCTTTCACGTAAAATTAAAATTACACGGCACCAACGGCTTTACTTCCCGAAAAGGGTAGGAAGCCATGCAATAATTTGAAGTGCCCCCCCCCCAAAAAAAAATTCATCGCCCTCCGCCGGGTTTGAACCAGAGGCTAGTACGATAAGCACTGCAACATGTAGGGCAATTCAAGAACCTTACCTTAAGTAGACCATATAATACAGAGAGACCCAAGGAACTATGAACCGGCTGCGCGATGTATTTTCGGTTCACGATGGCGGCGTGTGTTGCCGTCTACGGCTATCATAGAGTGGCACTGATGCAACCATACAACAATTTTTAAACTATGTTTAAAGACTTTACTTACCAACGTTATGAAACAAGGTGCTGAAACTGGCCACCGTCGTCGTTCATGCATCTTCGGCACCTCTTTAAGGAACTATCCATCACTCGCGTTCACGTTGCAAAATACTGGCAATTTTATGGCAGACATTACTTCCAGGCTGTATGGGTTTGTCTTGTATACTTTATGTTTTAATTTATCCCAGGGATAAAAGCCGCAGGGGCCACAAATCTCTTCTAATAATTCTGTCTTCCTCAAACACACTTTCAATTGCTCTCATCGAAATATTGACTATATGGGTAATACTGCAGAGCAGAGCAAAGCCAACTCAGTAGCGTAATCTTAATTGCGGAAGTGGCGGGAAACCCGAGTCCACACATCCAGTGGAAAAGCACAGCGCAGCTGGTTCATAGTTCATTGGGTCTCTCGTTATCATGAAGAGCATAATTTAAAATTTAAATAACTTATGTTGCAAATATAAAGAAACCAGAAGCAGTTACCTATGTTCTTCCATAATCAACAAGTTGTTGGAGAATAATTAACGTCAAAATTGGCTGAATGTAAAAGCGTCATGTGACAGATATGAGATACAAGTTACAATGAGCTGGAGAACAACACAGCCAGGGATTGGCCTTACACCTCCGGAGCAGTTAACTGTTAACCTGGCGGGTATTGGAGGTGATGCAACTTGTTCAGTGTCGCCTTCGAAATGCTCTAACTACGTTATTCATGGAACTATGAATACTGCTAGAGTAAGTTAATAAACTTGGTATTTTATATCTATTATATCTAAACAAAAAATTGCAGAATTTGAAACTAGGGAGAGCTTTAAAAGCTCTTATGAAATTCTTGAAAACTAAGTACAACAGATATATTTAATGATAATTTCAGAAACGCCTCGTGATATTGTTATTGCAGAAAATACACATATAGTAAGTAACGTTATGTAGAACATCATTAGAGCCGGCGCAATAGTCGCTAAAAAAACTTAAAATAATCAGGCAAATAGGCATTACAATAAGTTCAAAATACGTGATAATATAGGCATTCTCAGTAATGATAAGCATAAGTAGGCACAATCATTTATTCACTTACCACTTAAAAACTCGTTTTGACATGACAAAACAGCATAGAAATATAAAATAGCCACATACCATAATACACTGAAGTTACTAAATTGCATTATTCTCTTAATGGAGTATAAATTGTAAACACTATTGCTTTCTCTACCACGTGCATAGTACGAGGGCCATTCAAAAAGCTTTGCAACCAGCGTATCCATTGTTGGACAATAATGGTTACAAAAATGTAATTAATACGGCTGACAACAATTGACCTTAAGCTATCAAACATAGATAAGTGTAAGATTAAACTTTAATATTTAATAATAATAGTCGTACAGTCTGTTGAATTCATTCCTGTGTCAAAAGCTGGCGAAAATCATGGATATTTCTAAAGAGAACATTGATTCTACATTTTCACACGCTATAAGCTAGGTGAAAAATCCCGTGGACCGACCAATCTGTCTGAGGTTTTTTCGTGGTTTTCCTCAGTCGCCAAGGTAAATACCGGATTGAATATTTAATACCACGACCCAAAGTTCCATCTTAAGTCTAAAATCTGTCTTCCATCTTAAGTAAAATGAAAAATAAGTGGTAATAGCGAATGCTATGCCATCTATCTACAGACAATGTAAGCAGTTAGACTGGACGGTCTCCTAATGCCATCTGACGGCATGAAGCAGGGTTACAGGGATGAGACTTTGAAGGCTAACTGTCCGCCTTTCTGTGTATGATGGCGGCGGTTAGACTGGACGGCACCCTAATGCCACCTGCACAGCATGAAGCAGGGGTTACAGGAATGAGACCTAGAAGGCTAACTGTCCATCACATATCGTCCTAAGAGATATCCACCAACAGATCTGTCGCGACATATCGGACATAAGGAGTTAAAGCAACGTAAAATAAAATAGAATAAAACATATTCAGAGAGAAAAAAAGCATTTTTACAGAAAGGTTTGTGCGTGTATGTTTTGTGTGTGTGTGTGTGTGTGTGTGTGTGTGTGTGTGTGTGTGTGTGTCTGTGTCTGTCGGCGTGTCTGTGTGAACAGCATAACTCAAAAACGAAAAGTCGGCTAAATGGGAATACTGATATTTAAGTTCTGTATCTTCCAGGGATGCGATACGAAGGTGCTAAAGAAAATCCCTCCACCAAAAACTACCCTATATATGGAAAATGTTTGAAAATTTTAATTTTCTTAAAAATAGTTATAACGATTTTGGATTAAAACATGTCAAGATATTCGCGTTACAAATAAAATGTATTGAATTTTCTGGGAATAGCCTATGAAGACCTTTTCATTCCGTACCATTTTTTTAAAAGTTGTAAGCCGTAAGAGATAGACTAATACTTACTGCACAAACATGTAGATCTGCTTAAATCACACAATTTATATAAAATAACTTTTAGTAGTATTAATCTTTTTCCAAGATATTCTTTATTATAGTTTATATTGTCAAATACTTTAGCTTTTTCAACTCCAAAGCCGGTATTCTTTTTATTACTGGCCATGCAAACAGAACAGAAACTTTTATAACAATAGTTTGTTCAAGAATGGTTTAGAGAAAGTCATATGAATGTAACATATTAGATTCTTCCCCTTCTCTCTGATTCTCTCATGAAAGTTCCTAAATGAACTAATTGCCGGAGCGTTGCAAAAATTGGCATTTATACATGGAAAATAGTCAATAGTACGTGGCACATGGCAGAAGCATTTAAAACTAAACTTCATGAGTACCATTTAAGTCGGTATCTCTCTCTCTCTCTCCCTCTCTGTAAGAATTACAATATATTTATACTCACTTGTTTATAAACAGCATGTTCTTCTCTAAATGAACTCTCATGACTGCTTCTTTAAACTTTCAAAATCGTGTAAACAGTCCTAAGGTTTTAGAGTTATAGAACTCTTAGGGTGGCTTAAACAATCACTTAGACATATCTCGTGACACTTTAGAGTTTCTCTAACTGTAACTGTGGCCGTGTGAACGTATATATTAATTATGTTTAATTACTGTCTCGGTAAATCTTCACTCCTCCCATGACTTGAAAATGTTTCTCCTGTCTGAGGTCATAACAATCCCATTTCAAACATTTGGAATTTTGACGTAGTGCAAATGAGACCTTTAAATTAATTACACACTACTAGAGCTTAACACGATAATCATATTACACGGATATTCCGGAATGTCTCTTAATAAAATTTAAATTATGTTTTTAAATTAAATAGCGATCAGTTACCAAAGAACTGGATTATATTTCCCCCGTTTCAGTCCATGTTTTATATATAGTTTTGTCTGAAGCCGTATAAAATGTTAATGAGTTTTATGATGCCATCTCTTAGCTCGTTCTGCGTCGTCTCGTGCCCAGCTGCCCTAGTGGTATAGCTATGAGCTCTTTATCCCAGGATATGCGTGAGTGCATTTTGAAAGGATAACACCAGTTTAGTAAGCTGAGAAACCTCAATGTTGACTTTAAATGTTAAGCTTGAAGAGAGTGTCGACCGTCGAATTAAAAAATGAAATTACTTATATAACAATAATAATTAAGCGAAGCGTCAGTTACCATTAAGTTACAGAAATGTTACTCGGAAATATACCTCATGACAGCCGCTAAATCTCTTGAACACCAGCGCGCTCATGTGCGTTACACAACTTACAAATTACACAGAGAGAAATTCACAAGTATCCAGAGTGACGAGTCGTCGGTCAGTGCCAGTACCATTACCTCTCTGATTTAGGTTGCACGCCCTTTTATTAACTTAAAGCGCCACCTACGTATAAATACCTCTACCAACGTTCTTTCGTACGAGGACCAATCTTAAAATCTTACTATGCATCTCTTATCTTGTTGCTTAGCCGTACCTTTCACTCTTCTAATTTACATAATTGCTGCCTACGTGACTTTTCAAATGTACAGAACGTAAACCTTAGCTGCATTCCAAGGAACTTTAAGCTAATGTGTTCTATACTCACTACTAATGTCTCTCTTACATGACTTGCTAATTACCTTTTTCTTTCCCGAACAAGTCTTTCAACCCAGGCTTAAACATTATACATTGATTTAATGTACGAAATTATTTATTGCAGCTATTTCTTTACCTTACTATCATTTATTTATTTAATTATTTATATCTTCCCACCAACAATTACACACACATATATATATATATATATAAACACCTGAAAAGAATTATGACGTATAAATTGCAGGATCCATAACTTCCTTTAATATATCCATACTGATTTTTATTAGCAGCATCAGTTATCCTGAGTGTCATACGTGGTAAAAGCATTCTGGTAAAAATACGAAGAAACTAAACAAGACAACCTCAGGGGTCTAGTAGCTATTGTATTGTCTTCTACGTCTATTGGCTCCCGGGTTGATTCTCAATAAGGCAATGTATTTTTCTTTAATTAGAATCATTCCCTATCCTCCGAGAGTCTTGAAGAGTAAATTGAATGAATGTGTTTTAAAGTGATAAAAGAAAAGCACGTTTAATTAAGCAAGAAATTAACACCAAGAAATTGAATGGGCCCTCGCAAAAACGGGATAATTATAAAAGAATTGTTTATATGCTGTCATCTTTTACAAAAATGCATACTGTCTTCTGGAAGTTGGATTAACATAAAATATTCTTGTGCAAGGAGAATCTAAGCTTGTAATTAAATGCCATTTTATTTTCTTATTGCAAAATCGAGTTAACCAAACGTTTACATAGAACGATTCCATTGAATATATCAGGTTAGTAAACTTAATTCCTATGTAAACTAGTGGCTGCGGGTTATAAATGTTTTCTTGGCATTTCTCTTTCGACAAAATGGTGCTTAGCCCATTTTTGTGAGCACCCATTCAATTGTTGGTAAAGTCAACGATATGGCCAGAGTGGTTAAAGGCGGCTTTATAAACAAAAAATAAAAAAGAGAAAAGAAAAGATTAACAAGGTTATTGCTGTTCAAAGAACCAGTTTTATTGGTAGAACATGGCTTCTTACAGTAGTTATGGTTCTCAGTTTAAAATATCTGAGCTGTATTTAAGATTAAAATTTCACAGTCGATGCCCACTTAACAATGTTTAGCATTTTCAAATATTTTCTGCATTTTGTTTGTATGTTATTCCAAAATTAACAAACATTTTTGGTAACAAATTACTGAACATTCAGACTTTAAAATATGTATCTTAATTCAACTTCTTAAAACTCTTCAAAATAGTGAGTGTTCTGTATGTAGATATATGATTTTATTTTTCCAAAGTTCCTGAACATTTATTGAATACGTGATTATTTGTTCAAGATTTTTTTTCATTTAGTACTGATTTAACTTTCATGACCTAAATTCTTGATATCTGTACAGAATGAAGATAGTTGTTAGTGAAAAGGTATTGCAATATTTACTTTTGTGGCAATATATCACTTATTAGTTAGCATCGCCGATTTGGATATTGCCATGAGCTTCTATTGTCATTTGTGGATATCTCAATAGGATCATGATGCATATTATCGTGATTTCTACTTTTCATACTAATAGGACCTCATCCATGTAGTTCCACTTTCAACACTGAAACTCAGCAGCGTTAGGTTTGAATCAGTAAATGCACAAACAAAATAGAACATAGATCGGAAGCTGAGGTTGATCTGAGAGCGACAATCTCAAGAATGAAACCAAGAATGGAGGATGTATGTTAAAGTTCGTGCAAGTTTTCATCTGAAGTAACAGACCGGATTGTATAGTTTTCCAAAGACTGTATTTATGTTTTATTCTAAAATATCTTGACATTTTTAACATTTTTAATTTATAAACGTTGTTAACATTGACAATGGCAAGCAAAGGCATTAAAGTTGTTGTTTACCAGCGCTACCAGATTCTGCCTGTTAGGCATTTATGGCCTCTGTTTGCTTTGTCTATATGGTAAATGATTTCTCAGATAGGGACACCCAAAGAACACAGCTCATTATCCACGATACAGAATGATTGTGAAAATGATGGCCGACGAAGGGGAATCTGTAGTTTAATACAGAATTTCAAACACGATGGGACCCAGTATGCTTCATGTAATAATTTCAGGGTGAGGAGGTGGTTCTGCTATCTGAAAACTCCGCACCTAGGTTGACCAAAGTTTGAACCTCGAACATATATCAAGTTGCCTCTGGTGACAGAATTATAATGCTTTCTCCAAACTTTATCTACATGGTGACACTGTTCTGTGCAACCACTGTCATAGGAATGCAGAATCGAACCAAGTTGTGGTTTACAACCTCTGCTGCATTAGCCTATGAAACCGGATACAGTTCTTGAACATCAATAAAATTATGCGTTTTGAACGTTAGGTTAAATAAAATATTGCTGGTTGTAAATTACCTCTGGGTAGCAGAAGAGGGAAGGAGATTGGCTGTCCCAGCAGGGAGGCCTATTACTGTCCAACGTCTCAGTGGCCACGTCCTGTTTCTGTTACGTACTGTATGTTCAGCAAGATGCCACGACGGCTATGTCAGGAAAATTGCCAAGCTGACACAACATACATAATTCTTTGCTTTTTTCCCGTCTCCAAAGAAGTGCCAAGAAACTTTGTAAGTTTAACAAGATAAATGATAACATTTTTTCATCCTCACCTCGAGAAAATTATAGTAGACATGATGATGCTCATTCTTGAGCGCTTGTAGCTTCTGTCTTTTAATCTTGTTATCCGAAAAAGGTTGCTACAAAATAGCTGTTGTCCTTGTTTGTTGTTATGGTTGTAATTCGCTAGGAAATGGATGTTTTATACGTTTCTCAAGCTGACAACTCAACAAGGTATTTTAACGTACCAACATTCCTGTTAAAATATACATGGTCTTGAGGATACTGAAGTCACTGCCCTATTAATTGGTGCAAGAGAAACTACAATAAAGTATTTGAATAAAGTAAAATTCCTTTACTAACATCACCAAAAATAATCGTCGGGTCACTGAAGTCTTCAATCCACAAATTATAAAACCACTTGTCAAAACAGTCACCTTTCCAACATGCCTACTTGAAATGATTAACTCTTCTATTTTATTTGTAAAATTCATTTTATATCAAAGTTGCACTGCCTTTAAACATCATAATCCTATAACCGTTTCCTAATGCTGATGTATATTATTTCTCGTATCGCGTCCTTTAAGTTCCAGGAAGATAGAATGGACGGGAAAAAAAACCGCCTTCAAATAGTGTTCGGGATTTCTAATTTAAGATAAACACAGGAGGTAAAGGAGATTAAACTGAATATTTTTAAATAAGGAACTACAGGTCGAAAATACCTGTTTCAAGCTACCGATTAAAAATAAGAACGGTGATCAGTTTTCGTAACTACTACTGCCTGCAGCGATAGCTTTATGGACCAAAATCCTGCAATTCACAAGAGAAAACTAGCAGAGCTGTTGGATACCATACCTCTTGTCAGCAAGGTGATGTGCTGTCCATTTCTAAGCCATATACATTTTCAACCGACAAGATTCCCGACGGGTGAACTGGAAGGAGAGGTCCCGGACTATCGCCAATGAGATAGTCAAGCCTCATACCTACGGATATTTTCACATGGGCAAATCAGGTATATATGATATATGAACTAGTAGATGCAGAACGGAACTCCTTACCTATTTCATCGTACAATAGACACAATGGTTGTTTGATATGGCGGCAAAATATCTTGCGCCATTGTCCTGCACGTAACAAGGTTAATGATCACTTTCTGCATTTGGTATAGATTTTAAGCTGTTTGTCAATTCAAGAAACTACTGCAGGTTAAACAAAATAGTGTACATATTAGTCATTTAGAATATCGTGCAACTTTAAATAGGCATTTCCAACTAATAGCATCCTATTCCAAAATACTCGGTTTAGATGTGCTCACCAAATGCATTGGTTTATTAATCTCATAGAGCTCCAGTAGCTGCAGATGTCTTTCCTCAAATGAAATTATTTTCTTAGTCAATCACTGCTTATGTTTGAAGCTAACAGTCTCCAGGTGGAGTAAATGCATACTGTTGCAAAATGTATCATGCTTTCTAACAACTCGGTCTATTTTCTTGCAGTAACAAGGAACAGTTCACGCAGTCGAAACCATGGTTTGTTTTAGTTCCACGAATAGTTGGCTGAGGGGACGTACTTCTCAGAAAAGAAAAAGGTTTTAGATCAAAGCGATATTTATGCTAGTTTTTGAGCTTTAAAATTTTAAGCGGTCAATTTGACTTGATGTGTGGAAGGTACGCAAGAATAGAAGAAGCCGGCAACGTCATAGACAGCGAAAGGCTAACACTCTAGCCAGGGCTCCACTCGCCTCCTTAAGAAACTTCGTCAGATATGGTCAAGTACTTGTCGTTTTGTAACGTTCAATGGGAACCAGAAACTGGCGACCTGTTAAGAAACTACTCAAAATTTGTATGCTATAGTTACAAACTCATAACCAGGGTTAGGATTTTTAGGTGCGCACCTTTTTCCTTAGGGTAAGTTCAAGCTGTGCGGAAATATATCACAGTATGAAATTTTGTTTCTAGTTGCGAAAAGATGCATTTTTCACGCAACATTTTCCCCTTTTGGGGGACCTTTAGCCCTTTTTGGCACCTTTATCGCATTTTCCCCCAACCATGCCCGTAATCCCCTTTTCCCCCTTTTTCTTTTAAGTTTCATTCGAATTTATTCTTTAACTTTCAATTAAGTCTCCTCAGCTTGCTGTGTACGTGCGAATAGTAAGCCTACCTCTTTCACTAAACGCCGCGCGGGAATTAAAAGCACACCCGCAATAATGGAAAATAATTATGTGTTCGACGAAAGCCTCTTTCTCTCGCTTTACCGCTATAAAGTATCCCGTAATAATGCAATTGACAATGAGTGATTCTATCCCACCAGAATAAGTAGCCTGCTGTTCGTGAAAGTGAGTTCATTACTGTGAGAGACGTCATCTGTTTGCGTGGAGGCGAAGGCTGGGTACGCAGAGACGGCAGTAACCTCACCCGCGCAGTTCCGAGAATTATTAAGACTGGGTTCTGCTCGAAACTAATAGAAATCGCTGAGACTGAAGTTCCAGCATGAATGAGAACATTCTGGTAATTGTCGCGGTGTTATAAGAGAATGTGGACAGCGAATGGGCGCAAGAGTGAGTTGTGTGACAGTCGCATTGTGTTAGCAAATGAACTAGTGTTAGCTCTCCAAACGAGTGTACTGGTACTAGATTTTACCATTCCAAAGGTGTCCAATGCTCGATTTATTGTTCTGGCTGAGGAATTCAAACAAGATTTAATAGACATTGATGGAACTGTTATGCGATGTACTAATTATGATTCAGGAATTTTGTTAGATGAAAAACACCAGGGAGATCGCATCAAACAACATATTTTCAGCTCTAAGCATCAAATGAAAGATTCTTCAAGCAAACAAATCACGGCAACCTCTATTACGAAATGCGCTTCAACAGAGTTCTTCAAAAAGCCAAAATTTGAAGGAATTAAACATTGATTTGTGTGAAGCTATTACACAAGCAGGAATTCCACTCAATAAGGTGAACCATCCAGCCTTCAAGGGATTTCTTGAAAAATACACAAAGATGTCAATGCCCGATGCGAGTACTTTAAGAATAAACTACATGGAGCCTGTTTACCAAGGAACCATAGAAAGAATCAAGGAGAAAGTGTCTGATTGCGATGTAGGAATCATTGTGGATGAAACCATAGACTCAATGAAACGTTATGTTTTGAACATTTTAGTTTTTCCCTTAGCAGGGGAGAAAGTTAAGTCCATTTTGTTAAAAATGTACGAGCTGCAGAAAGCCAATACCAGTACAGTAATGCAATCCATTATGGACCTCTGCCTAAAACTCTGGCCTACTGGTATCGAGTTTGAAAAACTTCTTCTTGTGGTTACGGACCAGGCTCCATACATGGTTTCAGCTGATAACCAATTGAAACCTTTATTTCCTAACTTGAAGCATGTGACATGCCTGGCGCATGCCCTTCACAGGGTTTGTGAATCCATAAGGAACGAATACGACATCGCAAGAAGAAGATTCTGCTGAAAGTTCCGAGCCGTGTTGTTTACTACAGGGAAATCACTGGCTTGCCCCATCCAAATTTCCCGGTCATTACTCGCTGGGGATCTTGGATTGAATGTGTTGCTATGCTGTGTGAGAATTTTGACAAAATTAAATAGTTTGTGCTTTCTTTGGATCCATCCGACGCAGGTGCAATTTCCAAGGCACAGCCAATTCTGTTACCGGAGAAAATACATAATTTGCAGACAGAACTATATTGTGTCCATAGTACAAGTACCTGCCTGCAGCTATTAAACGATTGGAAGAACAAGGTCCGGAAAAGGAAAAATAATGGGATATTTTTACTTCCGTGTGGGAGCAGTTAGATGGCTTAGCCAGAGACAAACTTGAATCTAGTCTTCAGAAGAATCCAGAGATTGAGACATTCGTCACATCTGTAGAGTTGCCATTTCTAGCGAATACAAGGTTTTCCCCACTGGTTTCTGTGGATGTTAAAAGAAGTTTTAGCATCTACAAAGACATTCTATCTCCTAATAGAAACAGACTAACTTTTAAAAATATGGAGATGCTTAATGTCTTGAAGTACAACAGCTTCATATTTTTTCCTTCTTTTGATGAGTGATAATTTGATGTACTTGTTTGTAGTTCAATAAATTGGAATGGAGGAAAGAGAAATCCTTGAATTAGTTAAGGGAATGCACAACTGAAATTAACCCAAAATCTCAAGAAATGTAAAAAAAAAAAATATGTTCCCCCAAAAATTCTCCATTGTTTGTAGTTTTAGAATTCACTTTTATTTTTGACCTAGCGAACGTTTCAGGATCGTTACGAGACTTTTTAAATACCCTTTCGCATTTGGTTGCTAGTTGTTTATATTTTTTAAAACTTCATTTTAAGGCGTTTCTTATTTTCAGCATTTCTGCATATTCAAAATGTTCCACACGATGTATTCGTCCATTCATATTGCGTTTTTTATGCTTATTTCAAAAACCCAAATAAATAAAACTGTCATATAATTTTTCTGTGTAATAAATAGTTCTGCGCTACTAATTTTTGAAGATAACAATGTATACAAAAAGAAACAAAAAAAATGCAAATACAAAGCTGCAAAACATTTTTTCTCTTAAACTAAGAATGGCAGAAAAAAATTATATGACAGATTTGTAGTTCCTTGACATAGAAGCAATATAAGATTTTTTTTGTGAAAAATCCATCATGTGTCGCATTTTGTATATACTATAATTTTATATTTTGAAAATTAATAACTTGACAAATAATTAAGAGTTTGGATTTAAATTCGCAAAACAATTATATCTAAAGAAGACTGACACGTGGTTAAAATTTCAGCCCAATTGAATGGATAGTTTAGAAAATAGCAATTTCAGTTTTGTATCCCCTTAAATAAACCAGCACCTTATTGTCCCTTTTTTCAACTTATTTGAGCACCTATACCCTTGCTTTTTTCATCTGAAATTTGCACCTAAAAATCCTAACCCTGCTCATAACGCTCGAGGAAGGAACAATATCGCATCTGGCTTCTGACGTAACACACAATTGGTTTTAGTTCCGCATACCTGTACTAGTTGTAAATTTTAAAAAGTTTTGGCTCGAATTTTTGTTTTAGGGTGTACAGTCGTATATATTATGTGCATAAAACCATAAAAGTGAACTATTATTATCAGTACACCTCGTAATTTTAGGCTTGAAAGAGCCACGTCATAACATATTCAAATTACTTATTAAACAAATCTCTATTTTTAATTAAACAGTTAAACATGTGCTATTCCAACGGGCAACACAGTAAGTATATAGCAAATATTTATTCATAATTTATCCACAGCTAGGACGTAGTTTTTGTTAGAACCATTTTAAAATCCCAAAAGGATGTTTAAAATAACAGTGCTGTTATAGGGTAAATTTAAATATTGGTATATTTTTCGTGTCCACACCTTTCTTCACACACCTTGACTTTGAATCACTCAATCAGCAAGAGGTCAACACATTAGTATTTTGGGAAAGCTATAACAGGTTAATTTTAAAAGAAAAAAACAGAAATCATCTTTTTGGCCATTATTTCACTGTTTCCATAAATCCCTCCTTATTTCACATTTAAAAACTTAGTTACCGCTCCCATAAGGAAGAATCTATTTCTTTATTTCATTTTGTTTTCATTCACAAACGATAAAATATGAATTCACATATTAGTAAAGGTGTTTATCAACTAAGAATAAATTAAGGGGCACTTGTACCGAGTATTTTTTAATTATATCATAAAAATATTCCATTTACACCTGTGAATCATTTGACCAAACATTTTTCATGACCCACCATTTTTAAAAACCCAGCAACATGTTTAAACCACACGTGCATTCCCTTTCCATTGGAGCCTTTCTGTATGCGTTTTTTTCTGTTTCACATTTGTGCGCGTGAAATTTATTCCTTACATTTCAATTTTTCTCTGATATGTTTGTAAATTTGTATACATAAAATAAAATGTGCTATTTAAAGATTAGCAAGCATGTTAATTGCTTTATTCATTGGCTCACAAAAAATTAATTTATGCTGACAGCCAAGGCAAATTTGAACACCAACAACTTCATAAAAACAAAGATTTATTTCTCTACAACTAATAACATCAAACTTCAATCAAAACCTCACATTTATTTTTACTGTATCAAAGTATTAGAAAATGTCATTTTCAGTTCTCTGAAAAATGTGAATATTTATAAAATTTGCATTTATTTGGTTAAATAAAAATATTTAATTGTATTAAGTGAGAAACAATTTGAGCTAGAACTTTGAGCTTTCGCACAGTCATTTGTTTGTTTACCCATATTAAGTATGCCAATTTTCAAGTGAATATCTTTAAAATTGTAAAAGAGAATCCAGTCCCAGTGACCCAAGCTTTGAAAGAATATCTTTTGGCGTTGTTTCTCTTCATAGTAGTATGCAATGCAGCTGAACAAAATGCAGAAACGAAGTGTAGTATTGCGCATTAGCGTTGCAGCATCCCGCCATTAACCAGAAGCGTGGTTGGTCACCAGCAGAAATGGGTTGTGTTTAATTGCTGACTCGAATCCAAATTGCCTTCGCGTAACTTACAGGTTTAAAAATCTGGTATTACATTCTCTATCCACTATAATGTATTTTTATATTTCTTCTGCAAACTATTCTTAAAAAGGCTACATCTCCATCTACTACATGTTAGTCGAGATGAATGTGTGCAGAAGTACCTTCATTGTACATTTGTTTGTGGGTACAAAGGGATACGGGAGGCTGAAGCGATAGTCAAAATTTTAAAAAGCGTATCGCCATATGCTGACTTTGAAATTCCATGACATCACGAGAAAAAAAAGTAGTGACTCAACACTTGAAGCCGAGCGAAATGGCTCTGTTGTAACTTCGCACTCGGGAGGTCACTGGTTCGATTCCAGGCGTCCGCACATTCTAACCTTGGACTTTTCGTGTTTTCCCCGGTCGGTAGAGGAATGCTGGGGTGGTTTCTCATCTATCACGATTTCCTTACCATAATTTCCCTCTCATTCCGTTTCCTTCTCATCTTTCAGGTGTACTTTTAGATTTCGTGGCGTACGGTGCAGGACAGATGACGCGGTTGCATGCTCAATGGAAAGACCCCGTGGACACAAGAGAGCTCCCTCGATTGCTCCAGCAGTGGAACGGAGCTGCGAGCTTGGAACTATTAGGGACTTCCGTGTGTCTGTGGCCTGTCTACCTGCGGCCTGTAGCCTCCTGTGGTTCCTTCACTTCATCCCTTCCTCCTGGAGGGTGATAGCCACAACAGATGTGTGTATAACCTACAACCACATTTGAAAATATGTAGGAATATCTCAGTAGAAATTTGACACCATTGTATATTTTAACTATATCTAAATTTTCGTTCACTAAGTTTTTGTTTTTCTCCTACGGTTTACCAGTTATATACAATTATATAAAGTTATTTCAGAATTAAGGAGAATTCACAGATTAATCGCAGAAAATTCAAGATATGCATTTTACTTGTTGTGCAAACGTGTTAAACATATGACATTTTAATTTAAATCGTTAGAGCCATGTTTCAGAAAATACACAAGAACGAAAACTTTTCCATCTGAAAGGTAGTTTGGCGTGGGGAGGGGATCTTGCTGAAAATTCTCGTGTCGAATCCTTGCAAGATGTTGAACTTAATTAACAAGTTTGGTATTTATCTGACTTTTCATTTCTGAGTTATACTGTTCACACACACAGGCCGCGCGTGCGGTGTTTTTGGTGTTCAAGAGACCTAAATAATGTATTCCTGTCGAAATTTCGATGTAAGATTTCTGGATGGAATACAATACTTTTTACTTTCTCTACTACGTATAGTAAGTAGGGGAAGTATTGCATTCCACCCAAAAATTCGATACCGAGATTTCATCGGAAATACATGTTTTGAGACCTCCTGAATCCAAAAAAAGCATTTTTGGAAACATGTCCGTGTGTGTGTCTGTGTGTGTGTGTCTGTGTGTGTGTCTGTGAACAGCATAACTCAAAAACTAACAGTCGGATAAACACCAAACTTGGTATTTACGTTCAGTATCTTCCAGAGATGCGACACGAAGATTTTCAAGAAAATCCCCCCACCCCAGACTACCCTTTACATGGAACATTTTTCGAAAATTTTAATTTTCTCAAAAATGGCTCTAACGATTTTGATGAAAATATCATATGTTTAAGATAATGTCATGAGAAATGAAATGTATATCTCGAAATTTCTTGGAATGTCTACAAAAGTATTCTTCATTATGAACGACTTTTGCATAACTGGTAAACCATAAGAGATAGACAAAATTTTACTACACAAAAAATGTAGATCGCGTTAAAATACACAACTTATATCATATACATTTTTGTTGTTGAGTGAACCGTTTTCGAGATATTGCTTGTTATTTCCTTAAATTTTCCAATACTTATACTTTTTCTCAAATTCGTTATTCATTTTTTTGTCCTGGACATGCAAAGAGAATGGAATGCGCCACATAGCAACCAGCGATAAAATATTTGACTATCGCTTAAAAGCTACCATATTCCCCTTGCATCTACAAGAAAATTACAAATAAGATGGACATCTCGATATCTCGATTAATATGAAGCATATGGAGAATAGGCGTTTGTAAAAATAGATTGTACAAGAGTAGAGAAAGTCATGTGAGTGTAACACATCAGATTTTTCTAAATATTATAGATAGGTGATTGATAAAGTATAAATACATAACAATTTTGTAATTTACTTGGCGTTAACTATCGATACTCAAAAATCAGTATCGGCATCGAGTATCGAGAAATAGTGGTATCGTCCCATCACTAATATATATTCTTCCAATCGTCCTATAGTGTCCTGTATTTATTTATTTATATGCTGGAACAATTTGTCGCGATATACTTTTATTCTTTCAATTATACTGAAAATCTGTAATTCCTTTCTAATTTCTTAATTTTGAAAGCGATGAGATCTTTGCATCCCTTTATTCTCCTTAAAAATATACTTTATTCTGGATCCTTTTTGCGTTTACCCTTGTTTCTGAGCTGCAAAGCAGAAGGGAATTAGCCATTGTTTTATAAAATTTAATCCTTGTGTCTTTCCTAGTTTTATTTTTTAGCGTCCGACGTATAGAGCAAACATCATTTTAAATTTTGGTAGTTATTTCATTAAAATGCTCTTCAGATTTATTAAATATATTAATGCCGCAATTAGAGTGTTTAGCTTGTTCTACGGATTTTCCTTCTAAAGTAATCTTTGAACTTATTTGTAGATTTCTCCAAAATGCTAGGAAAGATCTGCAGAGATATTAAAATTATATTCTTTACAAATATTGCTTAAATAGTATAAATATATCTGTAGATCATATTTATTATTTTGAAGAACTACATCGTTAGCATATGATAAAGTACCGTATTTATATTTGTATTATGATTTTTATACCTGTACTTACTAAATTTGTCCACTGCTACATTATGTCATTAATATAAATGCTAAACAATATAGGCGACTGTGTGCACCCTTGTCTAACACATCTATTTATTACATGTCCGTGTGTGTATGTGTGTGTGTGTGTGTCTGTGAACAGCATAACTCAGAAACGAACAATCAGATAAACACCAAACTTGGTATTTAAGTTCAGTATCTTCCAGAGATTCGGCACGAAGGTTTTCAAGAAAATCCCCCCACCCCAGAGTACCCTTTACATGGAACATTTTTCGCAAAGTTTAATTTTCTCAAAAATGGCTCTAACGATTTTGGTTAAAATATTATATATGTTTATGATATTTTCATGACAAATGAAATGTATATCTCGAATTTTCTGGGAATGTCTCCAAAAGTATTCTTCATTGTGAACGACTTTTGCATAACTGGTAAACCATAAGAGATATACATTTTACTACACGAAAAATGTAGATCGCGTTAAAATACACAATTTATGTCATATACATGTTTTGTTGGGTGAACCATTTTCGAGATATTGCTTATTATTCCCCTAAATTTTCCAATACTTATACTTTTTCTCAAATGGAAATTCGTTATTCATTTTTTTTTGTCCTGGTAATGCAAACAGAAAGGAATACTCCCATAGCAACCAGCTCTTAAAATATTTGACTATCGCTTAAAGCCTACCATATGCCCCTTGCATCTACAAGCAAATTAGCAATAAGATTAACATCTCGATATCTCGATTAACATGAAGTAGATGGAGAATAAGTGTTTGTAAAAATAGTTTGTACAAGAGCAGAGCAAGTCATGTGACTGTAACACATCAGATTTTTTGAGTTTAGTTTTACCTATGTTTATTATTATTAGCAACATAAACTCTTTATCGTATCTTTCAAATGTTGTCGCTAACCGTTATTCTTCATAATTGTTCATAATAACTCCATGTTATTTTATTTCTATGGTAAATAATACGAGTTATACTATAAAACTTAGTCGATAGAATTCCCGATTTGGTTATAACATGCAATTGAACGAGATAGGAGGCATTTAAAACGATTTGAGAGAGAGAGAGTTACAGAACAAAAGAACGGTAGATGCGTTGTTGGAACATGGCCTCAGCATGATTGTCTATTTCAGATTAAGCAGTAGCGTAATGTAACGTAACGCAATCCATGGTATGTCACAGCTGCATGTGATGCAATCACACGACTTGCCAACTAGCTTCACATCAAGTTCACGGCTGTGCCAAGGGCCAAGGTGAACGGAGCAGGGTTTGACAAATCATTACCCATTACATGATTTGTGATCTAATTACTTAACACCAGTGGTGCTATTACATTCCTCCCGGCTGATGCCGTACCTCAGTCGGTAGAGCACCTGCCTGCTGTGTGAGGGGTCCTGGGTTCGATTCCCGGATGAAGGTGGGGATTTTTCCCTAACCGAGATTATTCCGTAGTTTGGAAGTATGAATGGGAGTGTGAATGTGAACGATCTAAAATGGGGGAAAAAGATCTCGCGCAGGAAATCACGTTAAACCCGTGGGTTAACGCCGCTTTATCCGTCCGTTTATACCAACGGAGTTATATACCTAGGAGTTTGAGGAAAATCTGTTCACACATTCAGATTTTGTTGAAATTGATACAAATTTAAGAGTAATTAAAATGAATAATTTTTTAATTACTGAAGAACGTTTTGCGTATAGCATAAAAATAATCCACTAATCGATTCAGGTGAGTCGACATTTCATACGAGTTTGAATAACACTGTTCAGACCTTTCAAACTTGGTTAAAATCGGTACGAAATTAAAGGCAGTTCTATTATGGTTAAACCCTAAAAAATTGTGGTTTTAAGCGAACCGTTGCTTAAATTAACCGCTTAAATTATTTACAGTTTGTGAAACAATTTGTTGATACAGTTCAAATTTAGTAAAATGGTAAGATACCGCCAGCCTTCTAAACCCTTTCGACTTTCAGCCGAATCGCTGCAGGAATGGAGTTAGTTGTTGTTTTTGAGTAGGTATACCTATGAGTTAGAAGAAGACTTACTTGGCTGAATTCATATTTGATTGCCATGGGTGCATAATTAATGTACATACAATTAAAACACCCTTGTAAACACTGAAGCCCTTTGTGGTGCGACAACTATAAAGCCGTACACTTTGTTTCAAATTTTGAAGCTATCTCGAAGTTGCATCAGTTTAGATAACGTTTAATGTTACCTGCTTTGTTGTTGAGTTAAACATGTCATATCTTAGCTCGCTCCGAGTTGTCTAGCCTGCCAGCTGCTACAATGGTATGGCTATGAGTGGTTTGTCTCGGGGTATGTGTGAGTATAGTGTGTAGGATAACAGCAGTTTAGTTAGCTGATAAGTTTTAATGAACTCGAATATTCTGTTTGAAGAGAGTCAGCCACTGTTGAATTAAAGAATTAAACTATTTCTATAATAGTAATGAAGCGAGCGTCAGTTGCCGTAAGTCACAGACAGATCCCTCACAACCGCTGCTAAATCTTTCTAATTCAAGGTCGTCATCCGTGGTGTAGTAGTTACCATGCTAGCCTCTAGTTCCCGAGGTTCCGGGTTCAAACCCGGCGGAGAGTAATGGATTTTACCGGGCGTAAAAATCCTTAGCATGGCTTCCTTCGGAAGGGAAGTAAAGCCGGTGGTCCCGTGTCGTAGATTTACGGCACATAAAAGAACCTCAAGCCTGATAAAGAAGCCTCTGAGCAAAATTGCCGGCCTTTCACGCCCAATATAGATTGGGACACCAAGGACCACAGCAGTTAAAGAGCGTCAATAAATAAAACTCAATTTAATTTAACATTGTTTTCTAATTCAAGCGCGTCGCTGGGCACTACACAGCTTAAAAATAAAACTAAAGTTCACACGAGTAGTCACAAGAGTCGTCACCGAGTAAGTCACATGATAAACCAAGTAAGAAAGTCTGATTTAGAATGCATGCTCTTTTAACTTAAGCTCCGCTGACACGTTCTATGCGGTGCCTTGCTCGAATCTCAGAATTTCATCTCTTTCTAATTTACAAAATTCCTGTCCACGTCCTGTGTCGCCGTTTGGATCTGATCGTCCTTTGGGTCTCCCCTTCATCCCTCTCTCCCAGGAGACAGAAGACATGGTTCTATTGGGATGATCTGAGCTCCGGTGGCCCCTCTGTCTGAGTATCCTTCCTACAATACTTCCTCTACCTATAGCAGGTAAGCAGAGGAAGTATTGCATTCCACCCAGAAATTCGATACCGAGATTTCACCGGAAATACATGTTTTGAGACTCCCTAAATCCCCCCAAAAATGTACTTTTAGAAAAGTCTATGAGAGAGAGAGAGAGAGAGAGAGAGAGAGAGAGAGAGAATAGCATAATGCAAAAAGGGAATGTCGGATAAATACCAAACTTCAGCATCTTCTAAAGATGGGACACGAAGACTTTCGAGAAAATACCCCCCACACCAAACTACCCTTTACATGAAATATTTTCAGAAGTTTTAGATTTTCTGAAAAATGGTTCTAACGGTTTTGATTACAATATACCGTATGTTTAAGAAGTTTATATGACAAATAAAATATATATCTTGAATTTTCTGGGAACATCCTGTGAACTCACCTTCATTCAGAAGAATTAAGTATAACTGTTAAACCATAACAGACAAAAACGTACCTACCGCACAAAAATGGAATCTCTTTAAAACATACATTTCTTTCAAATTACTTTCTTTTGTGGAGTTAGTTATTTTCAAGATATACTTATACTTTGTTATTGTTTTGAATTTATCAATACTTTGTAATTTTTTAAAGTGCTGTGGTGTTTGAGTTGTTTCTTGCAATGTCATGGAAAGAGTATGACATTTATAGGCCAGAATATAGTTTTTCTAAAACTAGTTTTTAGTTTTAAACATCTGACTATCAATTTGGTTTCCTCTATCCCCGTTGTATTTACGTTCAACGAAATGCGTAATAAAACTATTTGTTCAAGGTGTTTTTCCATTAACACGAGTGTTAATATGGATAGAAAAATAACTTTCGTAAGAATGGTTTGTGGGAGCTATATAAAAAAAATCGATTGTGTTACATTCACATGACTCTCTCTACCACTCTATCACTTATTATTGAGTATACACACTGGTCTTACTAAAGCTTACTTTCTATCTCCTTCATTTTAATCGGAATAAACCCTTGTAGAAATAGCTACATTACAATTTCGTTATAGATACAAAGGAAATAACATAGTCAAAGTTTTAGAACTAGACGCTATACGCTGGCCTAAAATTCCATACCTCTTTCCATGACTTCGCGAGAAACAACTTAAAATAATGGCTAAGTATTGAACAATTCGAAGCATTAATAACAAATATCTCGGAAAAGGATGGTGTTACAAAAAGAGTTATCGGAAATAAATTGTGTGTTTTAAAGAGATCTACAGTTATTGTGCAGTACGTTTTCGTCTATCGCTTAACGTTTACTAGTTATACAAAATTATACAAAATTGCTTCCGAATGAAGACTTCAAAGGCTATTCCCATAAAAGATATGCATTTCATTTTTCATGTAAATACGAATATTAATATATGGTATTTTAATCAGAATCGTTTGAACCATTTTTTACAAAATAAAAAATTTCGAAAACGTTCAATGAAAAGGGCAGCTTGGGCGGGGGATTTTCTTGAAAATCTTCGTGACACATCTTTAGAAGGTACTGAATCCAAATACCAAGTTTGGTGTCTATCCGACTTTCTGTTTTTGAGTTATGCTGTTCACAGACACAACACAGACATACACAAGGAACCTTTTTCTAAAAATGTTTTTTTTATTCAGGGGAACCCCAAAACATGTATTCCTGGTGAAATCTCGTTATTGAATTTTTGATTGGAATGCAGTACATTCTCTACCTACTATGTACGTGATAGAGAAAGTAAAAATAAACGAAAGTAGACGTAATGCAACACATCTGATTTTTTTTTTTTTTTTGTGGAATCCTAAATTTGGAATTTAAACAGCGTTAAATAGCACTTAGCTTTGTGTTGGTCCTATACATTTCTTTCAAACTCTTCTGAAGAGAAGTATATTATAAATCATTCGAATAAATACAAAGCACACTACGAGAATAAAACTATTGGCCTGTAACACGACTTTGAAAACTACAAAATGAGTCATAAGTTACTGGTTATTTGTTAGTTGAAATCTTTAATGAGTTTGGAGCTGACCAGATGTGACATATACGGCAGCAACCTAGGCGAGATACTAGAATCTCTGTCATATATTATAAGAATGTGTTGGTGTGGCCGCATTTATTGCTTCCCGTTAGCAGTCGTGGGTCGTAAACCACTCTGCTTCATTACCGGCAGCCTAAGGGTAGGAGGTCGACACGCTCTTAAACATTATATTAACGTCGCTTGCTGTCGTTTACAGGCCATTCCTTGATCAAACTAGCAAAATTTGTGGTTTGGACCACTTTAAAGCTTGCAAGTAATTGGCAGCAACGTATACAGGATGTTAAAAGCTTGTTTTACTACGTTTCATGGATGACACAATAAAAATTCTACACCTCTTCTGTGATGCGCGGGGCTCCGCGAGTGTTGGAAGAATGGATGCATTCAGCGATGCAGCGGTTCGTTAAGAGGGCCTGTTGCAGCGCACCGCTGGAGCAGCGAATGAAGCAAAGAAATACTTCGCTGCACTGGCAGCAGAAGAAATAAAAATGTCGGAGTGTTTGCAGACATATTTAATAGAGGGTGTATCTTACGAATTCTTGGCAGCAAGGAGCTGCATAAAAGGAAGGAGGAAGACAGGGCCTTAGATCTTATGTCTATTTAATAGATAATTTCCCTCTTCCTCTATAGAGTCTATAGTATGTATTTATGCAGAAATAACAGTTGTTTCCAATATCACATGTAGGTAATACATAATTCTAATAGGAACTAATTTTAAACCGCTTCTGTTCCCGAGTGTCTAGAAGTACGACGATATATTTTGTATTTAAACTCATGGCCATTAACAATATCCTACAGAATACACAATATATTTTATTCGTTTACACTTTTATGTTCCGAATTCTTTAATATGTATCTAAATGCGAGATAATGCGTTTCTTTGGCTTCCATTAACTGCAAGTAAGTAAACAAAATTGATGCGTTACGTTCACACGACTTTCTCAATTCTCCATAGTTTATTAGAGTATACAAACTATTCTAATGAACGCTTATTTTTCTATCTAGCCTGTTCATTTTAATCGAGATGAACCTTTTCGGAAATATCTACATTATATATTTCGTTATAGGTATAAAGGGAACGGCGACAGTCAAATGTTTAAGTACTGTACGCTTAAAATTCCATAGTTTCCATTGAATGATTCGAACCAATAATGGCGGATATCTCAGAAATGGCTCATGCTACAAAAAATTATTTTAAATAAATTGTGTGTTTTAAGTGATCTGCATTTTTTGTGTAGTACCTTTTCACCTATCCAGTTATAAAAAATTATACAAAATTCCTTCCGGGTGAAGAGGACTTCATAGGCTATTCCCAAAAAGTCAATATATATACTATATCATGCAAGTATCCCTAATATATGCTAATTTAATTAAAATCGTTAGTTTGTTTTTTGGAAAATAAAAGTTTCCACGTAAATGGGTTTGTAGATTTTCTTTAAAATGTTCGTATCGCATCTTCGGAAGATGCTGAATTTAAATACCAAGTTTGGTATTTATCTCACTTTTGATTTTTGAGATAATGTTCACACACAAATATTTTTCTAATTTTTTTTATTGGAGGCATCAGAACATGTATTTCCGGTGAAATCTCGATATCGAAATTTTGGGTGGAATGTAGATAATACCTGCTCTACCTTGAGGCAGTATTTTATATCACAACACTGTGAATGCCAAAGTGATTGTAGTGTAACTTAACATTATTGTATAACAATGATTTGGGATGTTTGTTAATTATAAGCATTGTTAGGAAATAAGTTTACATGGCCTCACTGAAACTGACAATAAGAGCTGGCAACAATGTAGCGAGGGGGTGAGTTGTTTATCAGTTAGAAGAGACAAACAAATGACGTCAGATTAGCGCGCTTTTCTGTAGAAATGGAGGGAATATTTTCCCTAGAGCATATGTGTTCGTAATTTTGATTGGATATAAAAATAGACGCTAATGTTGGCGCGCTTTATTAACCAATAGCAGCTCTGTTATAATCTTCAGGCATATCGGGGTGAGGGAGTATAAATTCCGTGCCAGAGACGCTGTTCTTGCTCCTGCTCCTGGCTCCTGGTAACGCGCAGTTTGACAGAAAAATTCACAAGGCAAACATCGTTCAGTTCAACAGAATCATACAAAGGTTATACGTCGCACAGTTTAACAGAATCTCTCGCGTCGTAAAGTTAGTTATAAATGTGAAATACGCGAATTAATAATGTGCAGCAAATAAGTGATTATAGTAACATAAAAAATATAACAGTTTCAGTCGGGCGTGTATCAAGAATAATTATGTGAAATGAATAAATTGTGACGGTAATAAAAGTGTAAAAACAAATTCTTTTATAAGTGTTATCTTTCAGTAACAAATCCTTTCCGTTTACACACCCTGTTCAAGAGATATGCTCGACTGAGTAGTAATAATAGCTAGCCGGAGGACAAAGAACCCAACATTCAAAATAGTAAAACAACAGCAGGCGCCCAGCAATAAGATAACACGAAGTGACCGCGACAAATTGGCTCCCATATGTGGGGCAGATAAACATGAAGCATCTTCCAACTACCAAAAAATATTCAACTCCCACCTACTATGTACGTGGTAGAGAAAGTAATAACCTAAGAAAAAATTAAATTAAATTGAGTTTTATTTATGGACGCTCTTTAACTACTAAGCGTCTTAGCGTCCCATTTTATATTGTGCGTGAAAGACCGAAAATTTTACTCAGAGGCTTATCAGGCTTGAGGTTCTTTTACGTGCCGTAAATCTACGACACGGGACCACCAATTTTACTTCCCTTCCGAAGGAAGCCATGCTAAGGATTTTTACGTGCGAAAATATCCATCGCCCTCCGCCAGGATTGAAACCGCGACTGGAGGTATTCCTAGATCACGAATCATAATTTGAGCCTATCTCTGCTGTTACTCGTGACATCCGAAAACGACTCCGAAACACATGTGAAAAATAATGCGATACCATTTTCTCAAAATAATTCAGGTTTCTTACAGGAACTGTCCTATCTCCTTCCCTGTTTTCTTTATAAGCGATGGCCATAAAATTGGGTTCTTAAGAAGTGGAATTAGTTTTTAAACAACATCGTTGACATATTCCGTTATCTGCAAACACAAATCGAAAATGTCTTCTTGATCTATATTCTACAATAAACGCATTAACACGTGCTTTCACACAAGGAATCAAAGCATAAGTGGTCCGGAAAACAAATTATGAAATTCCCGCTTCCGCTTGCAGCGGTGCATTCAACAAATCCCACAGCACTGTGTGCAGCGAAGTTATTAAACGCTGCTATAGCGCTTGGCCCTGTTCAATGATTTTCAGGTAAGAATCTAACACAAAGACTTATTGAGGTTTATCGCTGAGTTTTATAAGCAACTTAGCTATACTGTCTTACAAGCAGACGTCGTCCTCCGGGTCTAGGGGACCATGCTAGATCTGGTTCCCGCAGTCGCGGGTTCAAACCCGGAGGAGGGCGATAGATGTTTTTGGAGCGTAAAATACCTAGCATGGCTTCCATCGTAAGGGAAGTAAAGCCGGTGGTTCGTGTCGTAGATTTTCGGCACTTAAAAGAACCTCAAGTCTGATAGCAAAATTTCCGGTCTTTCGCGTCCAATATAGAATGGCACGCTAAGAACTATATCAGTTAAAAAGGCCCCATAAATAAACCTCAATTCATATCTTTCACGCAGCTAGATGAAACTAGCTCATCACAGCAGTTAATAAAGAAACGATGCACTGGGTGTTAAATTTTTTTTGTGGTGGTCATTTTGTATAAACTTAGCCATACTACAGAGGTGTGTAATTTATTATCCTGGAGAATATTTTTGTGGCAAAGAAAAGTTCTGAGTCTGAAAATAATATACAAATGTCTAAAATCAAATCAAAACCTTAGGTTAAACCTATCAGCTATTTGTCATTCTTAAAATTTATTTTCCTCTAATAACAACATTGCATTAACAATTTTTCTTGGTTAAAAAGGAAAACAGATTCCCAAACCATGGCCTCAAACATCTAAATAGGAAAAAAATACACGTCATAAAATAAAATCTACTATTTAATTTCCAGATATGCTGTTACATTTTCACATAAACTGAGGTGAAGAATGAACTGAAAATAGTCTGGCATAGAAGAAAAAGAATAATTCAATCTGTCCAGGGGTACAACATAAAAGGTTGACTCTGCAGTTTTGTTCCACTTTTTTATATAGACAATAATCTAACTGTAATTGGTGAAAAGTTCTTTAAGCATTTTTTATCACACTAAAACTTCAACATCTTGGAGACAACCTCGAGCAGTAAATAACCAAAACTTAGCATTGACCTAATAACTGTCGCACCTCTGTATTGCGATTGTTGAATTCTTTCTAGTTCTCACAGAAGGCAAAACCTTGTCTAGATTATATTGCTCCAAGCTGCTTTAAAGCCCAGACAAACAGTGGCGGTATCTTTTGCAGTTTCGGGAAATGCTTATGAATTCTACGTTGACAGCTATGCTCGTTGTTAATATGTAATTGCGTTACACTGTATTCACAGGGAACGTAAAGTAAGATGTGTGTTTTGATAAATGGGATTCAGAAACTTCAAGCAAAATTGTTGTCTTTGTGACAAAATTTATAATTTTGATGGTACTTTTAGATGTACGAGATGGTATTTTTACTTCGGTTATCAAAAAACATTAGCATGTGTTGGTTGTCTGTTTCGTCACTCTACAAGCGCTTGAATCTCCACTCATGTTAGAAGCGCACTACTCGTTAGCGGTGGCGAATGCTTTTTTGTAACTGGTTGGATGTACGTACAGAGAGACGAATGTATCATCTATGCCAGTGGTGGCGAAAGCGCGACTTGCGAGGCACTGTGACTCGCAGGCGCAGCTCCTTTTCTAGCCGTATATTCATTTGTTTTCCATGTGCTGCTGAGTGGTGTAGTACGTGTTGCATGTTTGATGACTCGAGAGAGAAAGGCATTTTCGCTACCCTTGATCTATGCTATCAAGCAACAGTGGTACTTCGGTATTCAGTGAACACGAATGAGACACGTGTGAATATATAGTTTCTACGGTGACCGTAAATTAGTGCGTTATATGACTGCAGGAAAAAACAATACAATAACAAGAACTTCTTTCGCACCAGCTGACAGCAAACTAACGTTGGAAGATCGAGAAATCTTCCGCTTCAAGTCCAGCCATAGCATTCAATTTTTAAGGTCTAATTCAATTTACAATAAAGCTGGAACAGTAATTTTATTTTGTATATACAAGCCCTAGCTAGAAAAAAGCAATGTAGTTTATAATGCTTCAATTTTATGAATAAACGAACGAATGAGTTGCAAGAATGATACTTAAATAGCATGAGTGTATCTATGATTTGTCCATAAAAGTACTTGTAGAGAATGTTGAAGCTAGGTACATGTGCGCTCAGACAACAATAGTTTATAATCACAATATCATTATTTTAGCTAAGTAGGCAAGGATCGCATTAATATTCATATAAAAGCACGAACATAATAAATTACACACAGCAACCACCACTAACCTATACTAGGATTAGGATTCAATGAGGAGGGGAAGTTAACACGTCGACCTATATAGATATTTTGTACCTAAGTCCCAAACGGGGCGCCCCCGGAAGGAAGGGGAGATGAGAGGAGACCAAGGGCGGCCGGACCAGGGGGCACGGCAGCTAGATGGCAGGATCCTTATCATTTACAGTTTTAAACTCCCCGGATGGCCACTGATGCAGTCAGCTCCCCCCGCCCCCATGTGGACTTACACATACCCTGGGGGGCTCGGAATCCGACGATCACCGTCATTCCGGGGGACGAAGGTTTCGACAGAGTATCCTTTTCCCCTGCAGTATCCTTTTCTGAGACCTCCCGCCGACACGTACAATCCTGAAAGAGAGCACGCGGATGAAAGGTGAAGTGAAATGAGAATGGAGGTGAAATGGAGGGACAAGAAATTCGGGGTACTTAATGGTCCTTTGCAACATTCCCCTAGAAACCCGGGGAAACCTCCGAAAAAACCTATGGATCAGGAAGGTCGGCCACGGGGATCGAATCCACGACCTTCCAAATGCGGCCACAGACGTTACCGCCTGGGCCATCCCGCTTTAACCTATAGTAAATCCTACATATAAAGCATTTAGACTCTTCCGGTGATACCGTAATTATTGACGGGATGATATAAACAAATAAATAAAACATAGTAAGATAAAGAAATAATAGCAATAGCTTATAGATTCTGAGAATTTAGTAAGGCCCCTGGTAACAAAATTAAGAGACACACGTACGATTTAAACGTTATAAGCTGCGTGTGAAAAATAACGTTTGGTAGGGAATAATATGTAGGTGTGTAATGTTATATCAGATAGTTACTCTGGCTCTGGTAGGTACCGGCACCGGTACTTACATTCATTCGTGCAACCTTCGTGCTCACAGTTGTGTATGTATTAATTGCTCTCTCTCTGGTACCGGCAACGGTACGTACTGCTCGTGTGATATTTTAAGCGCCTAGTGGTGCGCTTGTGTAATATTCCGCGGCTATTGCAAGAGGTCTCGCCGATAAGCATGTTAGCGACTCATGGCAAGTTACGCTTCTAGTTTCTTTTATTACAGAAACAGTTATTTCCAACAGTAACTTTGATACTGCAAAAGTTAGCAGGTATAATAACTCAGTTGTTACATTTTCGAATGCTACGATTCATAATCAGTTTCATTCTTTATCCTCAAACGGTCGGTAACTCACTTCAATAATTCAAATATTAGTTCACAATAAATTTCTCAGTCACTTTAAACTGGCGTTGTCCTTTAACAATACGCCCACGCATACCCTGAAAGACAGATATCATAGCTTATCACTGGAGCAGCTGGCGCACGAGAAAGAACAAGTTACGAGATCAGGGCAGCAGAATCAACAACGAAGCAGGTAAACTAAACGGCTTCAAAAGTTCCGACCATCGATCCAGTATCAAATTGGCGCACCATCGTGGGAATCAAACTCAGTGAACGACAGCACGAGAAGAAAGGAATACAATCCAGAACGGCTGTAGCTCAGGTCACACAGACACAAGACGAGCAAGAAAGACGACATCAGCATCGATAGACAAAAATGAGTGCACCAGCAAACAAGGTACTGGGTGTAAATCTATTTATTTCAATGTCGAAATGTGCAGAATAGCTTAGAAAGGTTACAGAAAACAATAAAGTCAGGGAGGAACAGTAAATAATTCAGGAATAGGAGCAAATGATTTCAAGGGGATGATGAATATGTTAAGAAGTATGGTGGAGAATAATAATCAGCATTTAGAAAATACTCGGCAGAGGTTAGAAAATAGTCAACAAGAGCTAGGAGAGAGATTAGAAAATGATAATCAACAGACTTAGAGAAAAGATGGAGAGTAATAATAAGAAATTAGGGGAAGAGCTAGGAAAGAAATTAGAAGAAACTAATTAGAAATTAGAAAATACTCAACAAAGGTTAGAGAACACTCAACAAGAGCCAGGAAAGCAATTGGAAAATACTCGTAGGATTTATACACTCCTTTCGCAAATATTTCTACTATCAAAATAAAACCCTTATTTTAACATTTGTATCATAAATATTTCAGCCTTTAAAATATCAGAAAAACAGGAATAACTTCCAAAATTTTCTAAAAATTTTCGAAGTGCTGCTATTCAAATAATATGTAATTCTTATAATATTCATTATCATATTTTAATTCCATGTAGTAAATGTAAATAAAATAGTTTGATTGCTATTTAACATCCTTTGTAGTCCTCCTTTTAATGGCATCTCTTAGAGTTATGACGTTTTCCCTGTGTCATGTTCATGGGTGCAGTTCTTCCGTCATCTATTACGAGACGCATTGGCGGTAAAAAGGAACAAATGAAGGATGCAGCAACACTAGCGAACTCTCTCCATAGCGCACGAAGAGTTCATTAAACTCCTGCAGGACCCAGAAATACTCTGCAACATCGTGTTTGCGGTTAAGTGAACAGTTATCGCCCAGTCCACCCTCCTCTATTTCTGCTTCCCTGGAATTATGCACTTCACATATATCACTTTCTCAAAGGGGAAAACGAGCAAACAAATTAATCAGTAATGCACACGCACGTGCATCTGAGGGAGACATTGCAATAGCTACTACAACCTTGCTCGGGATTTACTGATAAAACCTAGTTCCATCTGCTACTCTTTGTCTTTAAAATTTGTTATATATCAAGAAATTCATGTAACACTGAATTGTTTATGTAAAATGAGGCATATATATATATATATAAAATGTTTGTTTTTGAAGATATTAACGCTCCCGTCAATGTTTGAGTTCTACTATGTATGAATAAAAACATTCCCAATTATTTATATTATCATTTATATATTATTTATATTTATGTTATAATTTATATTTAAAATGTACTGTTTGAAGTGTGTGAGCGTTTTTTTTCCCAAACATTTCCATTTAGCTGTAACAGAAAATATCCGATACTTTAGAAACGCACTGTGTATCAAAGAAATGCGGTGGAATGCAATACTTCCCCTACTTACTATACGTAGTAGAGAAAGTGATATAAGCATTTTGCTTAAAAGTTATAAATGAAAATAGCTATAACATTTTGAACAATAATATGAAATAAACATTCATTCAGAATTTTAGTGGTTTTGTCATTTAAACTACGCTTAATTCTGAACTGATTTCAATCAAATTTGAATATACCGCAATATTCTACTTAATCTCCTGTATATATAAAATCTGCAAGGGTTAGCGAATTATTTCATACATAGAAACAGACGGACAAAGCGCTTTAATGGGTGTTGTATAGCAGAGAACGCACTAAGTAAATAAATAAAGCCAATCAAATGCCATTGTTATGCTTCTACGTGTGGACCGCACACAAAGTGTTATTTTGACGATTCATAGATCCGGCCCTGAAAAGTAGACCATTGAGGGTTTGCTGATTCATTGGAGTTCACGGCCATGGGAGGTCATCGGTGTGTCAGCACACGTACTCCCACGTCAACATAAATGTCTTCCGTCATCACGGTTGCCCACAAATTTTCATGCGTAAACAAACAATCATCACTGCCAACAAATCTCTTATTCATGCCGAACGCACCTTTCGTCAACTTGAAGATGAGCTGCGACAGAGTCAACTTAGTGGCCAAATGTGAGAATCGTAAATCATGTGTTTTAATAAACATGGGAACGATTTAAAAATCGTATCTTCCAGAAAAGAAGTTCGTTAAATGTCACAATTACACATATCATATACGAGTATGTCCACTTTTTAAAAATCTGATGTGTTACATTTACATGACTTTCTCCAACGACTATCGTTTATTTTTATATAGCTTCCACAAAATATTCCTACGAAAGCTTATTTTTCTATCTAAAGAGAACCCTTTGCAGAAATAGTTTCATTGCGTATTACGTTAAAGGCACAATGGGGATACAGGAAACCGGATAGATAGTCAAATGTTTAAAGTTAATCGCTATCATGTCCTAGAAATTCCACACTCTTTCCGCGACATCGCGAGAAACATCTGCACAGTGACAGTACTTCAAAAAATCTGTTGTGTTACATTCATGTGACACTTTCTACCCTCTATTGTTTATTGGTGGATATAGAAACTATTTTACGAAAAATTATTTTTCTATCTACTTCAGTTTAATGGAGATAAGCCTTTGCAGAAATAATTTGGTCATAGGTACAAAGACAATAGCGATAGTCAAATCTTTAAGAAGTGGACGCTATATGCTGGCTTTAAAATTCCACTCTTTCCAATGCAATCGCGAGAAACAATTAAATATCGACAGGACATTAAAAGAATGACAAAGTATGAAAAGTTCCAACCATTAATAACGAATATCTCGGAAAATTCTTAAAACAAAAAGAAACAAAAAATTGTATGTTTTAAAGAGATCTACATTTTTAGTGTAGTACATTTTCATTATACAAAATTCGTTCCGATAAACGATTCCAGAGGCTATTCACAGAAAATTACATACAGAAAATTGAAGATATACATTTTATTTACCATTTAAGTATTTTAAACATATGGTGTTTATTTCCCCTTTTTTGTGGCATCAGCTAATTCTGAGATTCATTTTTATTGGTTTGAATGTTTCACATTTTTGAAATGTCACGATTCATGGAACGGGTACGGCATTTTAAAGATTTGACCGTCGCTTCAGCCTCTGTATCCCCTTTGTACCTGCAAGAAACTGTGTAATTAAAATATTTTTTTACCTTTTATTTCTATTAACATGAAGCAAATAGAAAAATAAACGTTTGCAATAATACTTTGTAGAAGCCATATAAAAATAAACGATGACTAGAGGAGGTCATGTATCACTGGCTCAATCTCTCTCTCTCTCTCTCTCTCTCTCTCTCTCTCTCTCTCTCTCCCTCTCACACACAATATTTTTAAGCCTACTTTTCTTTTATTTCTTCGATTCAACGGACCCCAAAACGAGCATCTCCGGTGATATTTCGATGTGTATTTAATGCTTCGAATACAAACACTTCCTCTCGTGCCTAAGTGGTAGAAAATGCCCGAAAAAAGGCCGAAATAACAACGCTATATAAATTTGTAGCCAACTGTTTAATAAGGCTTCAAACCTCATAAATATTACTTCGAAAGACCTGTTCTGAGACCACATTCAAAAGTTAAGAGCAATGAACTCAGGCGTGCAAAAGCTACTCGTAAGGAAGTTATAAATATTGCTGATAGATTCTTCCGCTTGGTGCATTGGAAAGAGGAAACTGAAGTATTACAAACAGTTAGGCGCACACAGGAAACGGAAGTACTGCGTTATTAAACAGGCGCTGAGTAAATGCATATCTCCCCATTGCTGATTTGGGCACCCTTAACAAAAATGCTGAATATGAGCTGCCCAATGCAAACTTTGTCAAATCGTCATGAAGGCGAATTGCAATTTGGGATCCGGTGACGCAATGCGCGTTTGAAAAGAGAGTACTTTGTCAGAAATGCCCGTGTTTTTTCGTTTTGATACATTTACACAACATTTTAGGACCTTACATCTAACCATCATTTGTTAAAAATACCCATATAATACTTCTGATTATTAGAAACGGTTGAGTTGATTTTGCTGAAGTGTTTCAATTGCGTCATGAGCAGTTTTACTAACAGTCAAAATATTTAGAAGTTGTGTCAGAATTAGAGATAGATCACTATCAATTTAATAACAATCTAAAAGGTTGACGAAGCAGTGGCAGCTTAACTGAGCACAGAGAGTAGTAGAAATATTACATAGATAGCTCCCAAAAAAAGTAAAAAATCTAGCCTTTTTTGCAGAATTTATATCAGTAAGGTAGGGCGTACGATAGCTTTATTACAGAAAGTTTACTTTTCTAACTTGCAGGCTCTCTGCGCTATGTGAAAAACGCAACGCAACGCAAGACAGCGGTGTGTGCAAACTCCACACTAAGTGAGAACGTGGAATAAAAGGCATACTACTTGTCTCAACCTGTAGCTAGAGAAAGCTAGTGCTGATACCTGTCCAGTTAGAATTCTCTACCTTTAATAAGATGAGGGTTGCAATTGTTTAAAGTTAAATATTTTCGGAAAATGCTATACCTATGCAGTAGAACAGTCAGCCAGCGAGAAACTTGTTTGTTATTGCGTTTACAACGGGGACCAAGCGAGAGAAAATATTGAGGAGGATTGGAGACAGCTTTTAAAAGAAGCCGGAATCCAGTAACTTCTTGTATTCATTTATAGGACAAACAAACGTCATAAATCTATTCAGCGAACAGGTCAGGCACTACGTAGAAGTCAGTAAAGGTTAACATCTGTGGTAAGGAAATGGGTACGTTTATAGTGTGAAGTGTTATAAGGGTTATTTATTTAAAATTTTACGTAAATATTTATTGTTATGGCGGGAGAACCTAGGAAGAGACCAAATGTTTGTAAACTAACGAGTGTAATAATGATGTGTTAGATTATTATTCAAGTAAAATGAGTGTTAGTAAGGCAGTAAAAGAAACAGTTAAGGCTAGCCAGGTGTTCAGAAGCAGTAGTGTGTAGGATAAAAAAGAAACAAATAAAAGGACCTCTAAGGATCAATTAAAAAGGAATGCAAAAAGGATGGGAAACAAAAGCACGCTAGGTTAACGCGATGTAATGGAATAGCACAAAACGGAGTATGACGCACAGTTATTCTTTGCTGTTTGAAAACATTCCACCAAGTTGAATGTAATTTTTTCAAGGGTAAATAGCAATGATAACCTATCAAATTATAGCTTATTTCATTTTATATCTCCATATTTCTTTGATAATATGTATTTTTATGCCTGTAAAATCGTATTTTGAAGTACTAAAAATACAAAGAGGAGCCAAAATGCAGGTGAAAATTAAATTTCTTACAATAGCTTTAAATAGCAGTGCAGATATTTCACTATTTAGTGATATATCATTCACAAGATGACATTAAATCGGTAGATCGATCGCAGTTGGACATCATATTTGCGAGCGTACGTATTGTACATGTGGCAATAGTGCGTCCCATTTAAGCTGTGCTGTCTTTTAAGCGTGAGAAGCAATATACAGGGTGGACCATTTAAGTTGAGACTGTATAATATCTCCAAAACCAAGCTTTGTAAAAATAAATGTATTGAATAAAAGTTACTTGTTATTATGGGGGAAATAAATGCCATTAGTCGTGTTTTGTTTGGAGGAAGTTGTGATGGCATTTTAGGATCAATTTACTCTTTTAAAATGGGAACCTAACTTTTTACTTTCTCTACTACGTATAGTAAGTAGGGGAATATTGTATTCCACTCAAAAATTCGATACCGAGATTTCACCGGAAATACCTGTTTTCAGATCCCCTGAATCCAAAAAAAGCATTTTTGGAAATATGTCCGTGTGTGTGTGTGTGTCTATGTCTGTCCGTCTGTCTGTGAACAGCATAACTCAGAAACGAACAGTCGGATAAACACCAAACTTGGTATTTAGGTTCAGTATCTTCCAGGGATGCGACACGAAGGTTTTCAAGAAAATCCCCCCACCCCAGGATACCCTTTACATGGAAGCTTTTTCGAAAATTTTAATTTTCTCAAAAACGGCTCTAACGATTTTGATTAAAATATCATATGTTTAAGATATTTTCATGACAAATGAAACACATATCTTGAATTTTCTGGGAATGTCTCCAAAAGTGTTCTTCATTGTGAACGACTTTTGCATAACTGTTAAACCATAAGAGATAGACAAAATTTTACTACACAAAAAATGTACATCGCGTTAAAATACACAATTTATGTCATATACATTTTTTGTTGAGTGAACCATTTTCGAGATATTGCTTGTTATTCTCTTAAATTTTTCAATACTTATTTTCTTAAAAGGGAATTCGTTATTCATTTTTTTTGTCTTGGATATGCAAAGAGTATTAATCTCTGGCAAAGGGAATGGTGCTGCACATAGCAACCAGCTATTAAGAGATATGTATATGCTTAAAGGCTACTGTATTTCTATATTGCCATTGTAAATATATATTCCCCTTACATCTACAAGAAAATTAGCAATAATATAGAGCCTGCAAATGTTTATCTAGATTAACATGAAGTAGATGGAGAATAAGCGTTTGTAAAAATAGTTTGTACAAGAGTAGAGAAAGTCATGTGAGTGTAACACAGATTTTTTATGTTGTTTTCTCACTTCTCATAAAAAACATAAAACATTTGTATAAATCACTTGGAATTGCTTTTACAATGGATTTGCTCATGTTTTCTGTCTTAAAATATTTATAGTGCTAATCAATTGATATAATGGATTTTCTGTAATGCAAATTGAACGTTACTAACAGCTAAATAATACATCTTCATTAGAGGTTTAAAATGGGACTTTCTTTCCGATTAACAGGAAGACATGCTTTGCTATGTATGAACGCATATTTAGTGGTAAATGTTTTATTATAATAAACACAAATATCACTGCTCAATAGGTGGTGTGGTACCAACACGAATAGCAGCGTGTATCGTCACCTGCTCGAGTCACTGAATGCTTGCGAAAAGAAATATATGAAGTATTTTTCAAATGGTTGAAAAATAAAACGTTTGCGCAAGGAACGTCTAACATTTCTGCATTCCTCAACATCCAATTAGCTAAACGTATAACTTATATTAAAATCAAATAATAACACTTGGTAAACCTCCTTTTAAATATATGGTTACTGATTTATCTAGAAAATATTTCATCTTGTAATGCAGGAATTTTAACTGCGTTAAAACATTAAACTAATTAGATAATAGTTACACTAGGGTTCTTATATAGGTTTCCTTAGAAATACTAATAACGCTCCTCTAAATGCTCTTCTTAATGAATTTCAAAAATCCGTTGTTATTAAATAGTTTACTTATTGTATATTATACATTGGGCACCACTCTCTTTACTTAAAAACAAAACTCTCGAAGAAGAATTACACTTATACTATAATCACCGTATTATAACTTGTCCGTTGAGGCTGCTCCGGCACCACGTGGCGTGAATGAAGCAACGTTGCAACCTTTTGCACGGAGGGGAAAGGTTGGGCAAAATGCTACTTGGCGCGATCAGTTGACAATGCTAAACTTTGATTCATTATTGTATATGACTAAATAAATCGCCTTTCTGACACTGTTAAAGAACGCAGAAATTATAAGTTAACGTTTATACTGCGAAAATATAAATATAAATCCAGTGTAAATAAATCATAAATCCGTCAACAGTGGAAGTGTTATGTTATGCTGCGCGGTAACGACGGTGATTGACCGTCCCACACGTAGTTGCAGTGCTGTCACTGAACTGTCTCAAGGGACAAGTTATAATTCGGCGATTATAACTTCGGCTTCCCATGTTCATGGGGCGCACTCTGGTCACCCCTTTGCGTCACATTTCTCATGCGACACACCTTACTTGTTTGTCTGTACCTCTCGTTTCAGCTGGTGAGCCCTCTACTCCAGCTTTGGACTATCACAATCCTTTTAACTCATGCTTTGGGGGGTGGTCTTTCGTGTGATTGTACAAGGAATTTGCAATATCGAGGCCAGCACATAGCGACCTGTTTTTTAAACATCTGCTGTATTATAGAGAAAGTCCTGTGATTGTAACACTCAATATCTCTAGAAATAAATACACTTAACTTTTTCGAGTCTGTATAGCCATAACAGAACAGCTGAAAAATATTTGAACGCCCGCCTCCCGAAAGAAAGAAAGAATGAAAGAAAGAAGAATTTTCGGTAACGATATTTTTATTCTATATAAATGCCACAGGTTACACATTTATTTTAGTTCCTTACAAAATTTATTTGGTCATATCCCTCCTTCCACCTCCTGCCGAATCAAGTTTCTCCGGATTATGATCATTGCATTACAAGTTGAAGAGAATAACCTGCTCATGTGTTGATTCAGCATTACAAGGTCATTGGCTATCATTGACTTGCTTACATAAGATGCACTTCCTGATGATGTCTTGCCAAATTCTTTTGAAGATGCCTGGGAGTTCGCTTTAAATGCGTGTCACTGCTGGGGGGTTACTCTTCACTGGCGGCTCGTGGTCGCCAAAACGATTTCGCATTCTAGCGTAACAGCAAGCAGTGTTTTAGTTATGCATTTTATTAGTTTAATTTCTTTACATTACTTTGTGCTTTACAAAAATTGTACACAAGCTTGCAGCTTAGATGATTTTAACGTGTTAAGTAGATCTAACCGCTGTTTTCCCTGCAATCTACTTTAACTGTTATGACCAGGGCCTCGATTTTGATGACATGTCACCTTTTAATTGTTGTATCAGACGCACAGCTAACATGTACACAAATCATTAGCATGGGAATCAGATTATGAAAATGCATATTTATTAGGTCTTTTTTTCATTGTATGAGATTATGTATTTTGTTTCAATTTTATGTCATTATTTTGCCATTTTATTGCCTTTGCGTCTTTATTTAGTAATTTTCTTGGATTTACATTGATTATATAAGGATTTTTATATTATTGGAAATTTGCACAAAGATTTCACTATTAAGTTGGGAAATAAGAGTAACTGTAAATCATTTACTCGCATTCTTATTTAATTATTAATCTAGAAGAGATTGCTTTTGGGTAAAGGGGTGGCTATTGTCAGGGGAGCAGGTTATGAGTTCATATCCCAAACTAGGGATGAGTTAGGCCAGTTTTTCCTTTTTTTCGTTAATGCGTGTGTACAGTCAGATTGCTATTGTCCTGAGGTATGAGATATTTACCGGAGGGGCACAACTCGCCACTGAGCAAACTAGATCTATTGTGGTTGAGATTTTTATTTATTTATTTATGGACGCTCTTTAACTGCTGTGGTCCTTAGCATCCCATTCTATACTGGGCGTGAAAGACCGGCAATTTTGCTCAGAGGCCTCTTTATCAGGCTTGAGGTTCTTTTTACGTGCCGTAAATCTATGACACGGGACCACCGGCTTTACTTCCCTTCCAAGGAAGCCATGCTAATTATTTTTACGCCCGAAAAAATCCATCGCCCTCCGCCGGGTTTGAAACCGCGACTTCGGAAATTAGAGGCTAGCATGGTAACCACTACACCACGGAGGACGACGATCTATTGTGGATACACCACCGGGGAAGCAGGGATGAAGTGAAGGAGCCGCAGGAGGTCGCAGGACTGCAGGCATACAGGTTCACAGAGACGCACGGAAGTCCCTAATATTTCCACCCCAGCTCCAACAGAGGCAAGGAATCCCGAGAGGGCGACGAAGCGACTCTAGCAAGCGGGTCAACGCTCCCTAGCGTTTTACGGGGAGAAATCTTTTATAAAGCGCAGCAACCATGCAATCTGTCCGACACTAGCCGCACTACGGACCCCGATGACACTTCCTGAAAAATGAAAGGGATAGAGATGAAATGAGGTAAAGGAGAAATCGTGGTAGAGTGCATCACTCCAGCATTCGCCTAGGCGACCAGAGGAAATTCATGAAAAACGAAAGAGTGGGCGCCACAGGAATCGAACTCGGGACTTCCCGAATGCAGGCCACAGATCTTGACGCCTGAGTCATTCCGCTCGGTTTACTATTCTCATTAGCTGTGGACACCTGCTTCAAAAATAATTTTCTTAATTTTATTTTCAGATCGTTCAAACAAGAAAATGTAGGTATGAAAAATATTTTAAATTAATTTCTACTACTATTATCTCATTATTATTACCATTATTATACCTACTTGTTTACTTGTATAGCAGTTATATCCATGTATAAATAATTTATCTACACTACTTTTAATAAATTAAATAAGTATAATTTTTTATGTTTATTATGTACTTTTTTAACTTTATAGTAATTTTATACGTATTTTTCAAACTTTTTTAGGTCATTAAAATGCGGGCGCTGATGTAGCATTCAACAGTAGCGAACACGCCTAAGGAGCTGTCTCCTATAAAAGCCTATCACTCAGCAAAATGTCATTAGCTACGAGGCAAATTTTGTCGCTACACGGAAATTGCTTGTTAGGCGAAGACTGACTGGAAGTGGTTTGGCGAGGACCACCAACCAAGTTTGAAACGGACACCGCAGTTGTTTCAAACAGAGTTCTAAAATTTCCCGACAGATGTGGTTTTCCTGGACGAATTAAGTACCTAAACTTTACATGTTAGACCCAACCGCCAGTTTAGACATTGATTAAATTATCTACACCACAACTTCCTATCTCGATAATTCGAATGGGAAGCTAGATTTTGTTGAAATCATTTAAGAGCAGTTTTCTCAAAATGGCTCAGATTTTATACGTAGCTAAAGCTGATTTAAGAGAGGGTTTAAACAAGAATTGGTTTTCCTCAAGCTAGTTTAAACATTTAAATAAAACCTTCCTTCTGTTAGGCATAAACCATCTGAAATAGCATGCACAGCAGTCATGATTTCACCTGAAAAACTAATTTTTCTCAGCTTAGTTATGTTTGTTGCATTTGCCGAGTGTCATACCTACACTTAAGAAAAATTGGAAAAATTCCTGGAGATTTTTAATGGAATAGAGGAAGATGATTATAACCTGGAAATGAGGTTACATGGATAATCAATCCTACCAAAGTAAATTCTTGAAAATTAGGATGAATTTTTAATAGATGTCGATTGCATAAAAATGCTGCAACTGCTGTATTACATAACAAAACATGTGTTGCATTTACATGACTTTCTCTATTCAATTTTCTACAAACTATTCTCACAAAAACTTATTCTTCTATTTACTTCTTGCTACTAGAGGCAAACTTTCAATTCTCACATACACATTTTGTTACAGCATAAGTACTTAAAACGAAAGTCAGATTTTTACTTTCTCTACTATCCTTACAGTACATCCACATTGGAATGGCAGTGCCAGAGGTTTTTAGATTAGACTCTGTATCAGCTGCCTGGTTACACTACTTTTGGGTTCCTGAGCACGCTGGTGTTAGAGGGAAAGGGATGGTAGACACTCTCGCAAAGAGGGGGTCGGGGTTCGATTTTACTGGGCCTGCGGTGTGTCGACTAGAGCTGCCAAGTTTGAGATAACCCAGCTTATGGTGAGGGTTCATTTGAAATCTGCCAGACATGATAATGGGGTCTGACCGGAAAGTCAGCGAGTTTCTCCTGATTTTGACTAGATCTAGGCTGGGGTTGTGAGCTATTTTTCAGGCCACAACACACTGTGCAGACATTTATACATAATTGGGCTTACACAAGACCCTTTATGTCGGAAATGTGCGAAGGATTTTGAGACCTCACAGCATATACTAGGTGAATGCGAAGGTTCGCTATGTATTGATATGTATCCCTACAGCCATTCTTTCTGAAACTTGAGGAAATAAGAAGAGGGAATATCAAGGACGTGGTCCGTTTTATACGACTCAAGTTCGAGTAATGCCAAAAAACAAGAGGTACAAAGGGCTTTATCAGTCTACGTGCAGGCCTCTCTAAGAGGCCACTCAGGGATCACCATCATCATGTCCTTACAGTAAGTAGAGGAAACATTGTATTTCGACCAAAAATTCAATGTCAAGATTTCACCGAAGATACATGTTTCCAGGGCCACTGAACCCCCCCCCCACAAAAGGTCTTAACACAAAACGAAATGTCCTACAAATACCAAACTTGGTATTTACACTCAGTATCTTTCAAAGATGCGACACTAAGATTTTCAACAAAATCCCCCCAACCCAAACTACCCTTTACATGGACAATTTAAAGAAATTTTTATTTTCTCAAAAATGGCTCCAACGATTTTGATTAAAGATTGATTAAAGATAAATATTAACTTATTAAAATATGTTTAATATATTTACATGACAAGTAAAATGCATATCTCGAATTTTCTAGAAATAGCCTGTGGAGTACTGTTCCTTCTAAGTTACTTTAGTATAACTGGTAAACCGTAAGAGATAGACAAAATCTTACTAAAGAATTAAATAAACGAAAATATTGTTAAAGCATACAATTTATGCCAAATAAAATTTTTGTAGCGTTAACCATTTCCGAGATATTCTTTGTTATTGGTTTGAATTTCTTTTCTCATGAGGAAAATCGCTATTTTTTTTAATGGTTGGTATTCGTGCAAAGAGAACGAAATTTCAAATCTGTCACATAGCTCTTAAAAAGATTTGAGTGTTGCTTAAACACACTGTATTCCCCTAATCCCCTTGTGCCAAAAAGGAAATAAGCAATAAAACAATTTCAACAAATGTTTACCTCGATTAACATGAAGCTTTTGTAATAATAGCGTGTTGAAGAATGGGTAGAGAAAGTAATTTGAATGAAACACATACTTTTCGCGTTATGTACGGCAGTTTTATTCTACAGTTTACCAGAAAATGTAAACCAAAAGAACCATATAAACCGAAAATGTTGCATATAATTTCTCGATCGTTCAGTTGACTGCATGTGCTTTCAGTGTTGTACGAAAACCTATGCAATAGTAAAATCCAGAAATAAAATGTGCAATAACAGGCATTAATCCAACTGAGCGCAAATTAAACTATAGTAATAATTATGTATTATGCCTTACAGTAGCAGGAAGCCTTGAGCCGTTTATACCACACGTGTGTTAATGGCGATAGCTTACGCCTTACACAATACGTGCTTACGCAGCTAACACGTAAGTGTGTGTGTGAATCACAGCACTGCGTGTGGGCGCGTGCAATGTGGCGCGCAAATACGAACTACCAGCGTTCATAGATCCTGTTTGTCTGCTCTAAATCGTTTTAACAATACAAATCTATACTTAATCGCACTATAGCTGAAGTATTAACATTTAAAATCAATTCATATTCATGTCGCAGAAATGAGATTCATGAGAAGGTTACAAGGGGTATCTACAAGAGACAGAATGAGAAGCGAAGATAAAAGAAAGGAACTGACACAAAAAGTAGTATAGTTCAATATCAAAAGAACTGGCAAGAGCATGTCAATCGAATGCCCTCTGACTACCGAAGAAAGGTTTTAGTTATAACCCAAAGGGAAAACGAGATATAGGACGACCGAAAACTAGATGGACAGATCAATTTAAACAAAGGCTTTTGGCACGGAACGGGATTAAACTCTCAATCCTTGGAGAGATAGAGGAAGAAGAAGAGATTAAATCATATAATAGAATCGCTTTTAGACAGGACTGAGTACATTTTATTCATACAGTATCGGTAGTAAAGTGAATGACTCCATATGAAAAAAGACCACGAGGGGAAATAGTCAACAGCGAAGCGCCTTGGACTCCGTCAAACATTCTATTACTTCTCAGCATCCCTCGTCCACAATCGAAGTATTCCCCTCCGCACGTCTCATCTCTAACAGTACCCACAAATCCTAGGATTCCCGGACGCACTTGATGTAGTCCGAAATTTAGATTCAGAATGGATTGCGTTCTGTGGGTTCACTGGCGGCTACGGAGATCCGTGAACATAAAACATGTAAAGGAAAGTACAATATTATTGAATATGTAAATAAGCATTAAATATGGATATAGAACATTATACCAACTTAAATAAATTCAGGTAAAAAACTGAAAGGAAGCATGTGCGATATATACAGTAAAAAGAAAAGAAAAAAATATACAGAATTTCCCCTGCAGTTATAGAGGTTACAAATGTACATATAAATGACATACTTAGTTTTATTTTACATTATCATTGGAGTTTTATAGGCTGTGTGCCTCAGCATCATTTTATAATTGATTTGCAATAAACAGCACTGTCAATTTAATTTTCAATATCTGCAATGAATAAAATACATTAATTAACATCTGCAATACATAAAATTGCTTAGATTAATTCTAAGGTAGACATTGATTTGTCATTAAGACAGTAAAATGCTTTTTAGAGAGCTACGTAAGTGTTATCGTCAGGATAATTTGTAATTCTACAGAATAAAATGACTTGGAGCAAAGGCAGTCTTTAACAGCAGTTTTGAAAGCACTGAAATTGTCGTCGTCATTGGAAAGAGCATTAATTTTTAATAGTTTCATATAAAGTTTTGCATTGAGACGAATATTTCCCTTTTGTCTAGTGTTAATCTCGAATTTCCATGTTAGTTGTAAATATGGCTCGATTGCATAATAACGAAAGCACTGAATAAGCGTTATAAAAACGTTTCAAACAAAGCAAAATCTATAAACCAAAATGAGGCAGAAATTTATACTGTTATGACGTCTGATGTTATCCTTCCTTTCTTGTTCTTTTTTTAATACAATATTAACAGGGGGGGTATTTTTTTGGGAGGGCGCCGACCTAGAGACCGCCATCGCCAGCCGCCACTGAAAATACTGTTAGCGTGGCCTCGCTAGATTCTTATCTTTCAGTTCCCGATGTCTCCAGGTCATTCAGTTTTCTGTTCTATATTCTGTACTGATCTGGTTTTAAGTTAGTAATTTTGTCTTCTAAATATTTAATAAAATTGCACTTTGTTTATTAAGTCATTATTTGCATCCTGAAAACAATAATTTTAGTAATTAATAACTAGGGTCCCACTGTGTATGAGAATCAACAACTGCTACAGTTTTAATGTCACGTCTTGTGTTACTTTGTAGAGATGCATTCAAAACGTAGTTTATTGACGAAGGAAATGTGAATACATGTTTACTTTCCCTACTACGTATAGTAAGTACCTAGGGAAAGCACTGCATTCCATCCAAAAATTCGATACCACGATTTCACCGGAAATACATGTTTTAAGGTGCCCTGAAACCAAATAAAGCATTTTCGAAAACATGTCCGTGTGTGTGTCTCTGTGAACAGCTTAACTCAAAAACGAAAAGTCGGATAAATAGCAAACTTGGTATTTGAGTTTAGTATTTTCCAAGGATGCGACGCGAAGATTTTCAAGAAATTACCGCACACATAATTACCCTTTATATGGAATACTTTTCCAAAATTTCTATTTTCTCAAAAATGGCTCTAACTTTTTTGATTAAAATATCACATGTTATCACAAGATATTTTCATGGCAAATGAAATGTATGTCTTGAATTTTCGGAGAATCTCCCCAAGAGTCCTCTTCATTCTGAACGACTTTTGCATAACTGGTAAACCGTAAGAGACAGACAAAAGTTTACTACACAAAAATGCAGATCTGGTTAAAACACAGACAATTTAATGTCACTTGAATTTTCCAATATTTACACTTTTTCTCAAATGAGAATTCATTATTCGTTTTTTTTAATATCGTGGACATACAAAGAGAATAGAATGCTCCACATAGCAACTAGCTCTTAAAATATTTGACTTGCACATTCCCCTTGCACCTATAAGAAAAATAGCATTAAGATAATTTGTGCAAATGTTTATCTCCATTAACATGAAGTAGATGGAGAATAAGCGTTTGTAAAAATAGTTTGTCCAAGAGTAGAGAAAGTCATGTGAGTGTAACACATCAGATTTTTCAGTATAGACATGACATTCTCCAAGGCATTAGTGAAACTGGGAGATTACACTGCTGGTGGAAAATTAATCTAAGTTAATGATAGAAAGGAGAAGTGCATTCAGGTTCCAGAACTATGCTGTTTTGAAAACATTTTATTAGGAATACATAAGATATTGATATATTAGAGTTAGGGGTAGACAGACAGTGGGGCCTCCGTAACTAGAACACAGCACTGTGGTTCCATGTTTGTGCCTCCAGCGTGATCCCTGAGAGAAACGAATGAAAGGGAGACTCGAAGAGCGACCAGATCGGCTAGCTCTGCCTTAGTCACCCGCACCCTGATTGTCCCAAGAATAGAGGAGTACACTCACAGGGAGGAAATGGTGCCAGCACTCTCACTAAGCGCAAGGGAGGAATCATTTCATAGCACAAATTCCATCGTCCTGCCGCAACATACCAAACGCCGTCGCCTGGTCCTGCAACGCTGAAACAAATGAGGTAAAACAAATGAAAGGAAATTGTGAACAGGAAATTGGCGGTAGAAAAGGATCCGCCCCCTACCAATCCGGGACAACTACGAAAAAATCCGTGGTCAGCGTGGCTGGCTTGACGGGAAACGAAACCAAGACCTCCCAAATACAAGCCTCACACGTTACCGCAGAATCCTCTCGCTCGGTGATGTTGGTATACGGCAGAACTCCGGTATTCCGCACTAACTGGGGGTGTGGTCTGTATGGGTTATCCGAAAAAAACATATGTGTATAAATTCAGCTCTAGGATCAGCAGCCAATGCAATACAGCGTAGCGATGTGAGGAAGTGGCAATGCGATTATCAAACACAATGGAACTACATACATTGCCGATCGCATGTGATAGTGGCGGTACATAGTCCAAAGCACAGTTTTGTATTGATATCGGTTATTCCATGTATAGGTATGTAAAATAAATTGGGTAGTACAGTACGATGTCAAGCAACCTAGCGAGATGGCTCAGGCGGCAACGCATTCGGGAGGTACCCCGCGATTGTCCATTCTGCTCATGGATTTCTTGTGATGTCCCCGGATCAGAGGCGAATGTTGGGTGGTTCATATTCTACCAGGACTTCCTCCCCCTGATTTCCTGTACCCATCATCTTCCTTGACATTTTTTAGGGTTGTAGGAACAGGCGAGGTGTTCGGCGGGTTGCGGCTGGGCGGTGGCTTGCGTTCTGTAAAGATTTCTTACTAGACGTCGCTGGGGTAACTCTCAGTTAGATCTATCCTCCGACTGGGCTCCGCCCCGAACAGCCTGGGACTTGTGGGCAGGGAGCGGGTGGTTTCCGATGTGTTCAATCTGGAAACGTTAGGGACCTCTTCCTTGCCTGCACCCTTCGTCATCCGGATCTGGTCGCCGTTTACGTATCTCCCCTTAGTCCTCCCTCCAGAGGTCACGATGGGGGGACGTTACGGCCTGCTTGTGCTCTGCCCCGGTTCCGGGGGCCCTTCAGCGAAACGTAATTTTACGTTTATGTACGATGTCAAGCAAAAGAAAACATAGTTCCTGTACATTAAAAGAAAAGCTGGAATTTCATAAGCAACCTGACAATGGAGAAAGTTCCATAAAATTGGCCATTGAATATGGTATTACCGAGCGGCCATTCGCTCAGGCGGTAAGGTCTGTGGCCCGGATTCGGAAGCTCTCGGGCTGAAACCCCGGGCCGACCAATCTGACAAGGCTTTTTTGCGGCTTTCCTCGGTCGCTAAGCGAATTCTGGGTTGTATAATTTGATCTGCGAATTTTCCTGTCATCCCTTTCATCACTATATTTTATTTCGTTCTTCTTCATCGCCATACCCGATACTGATCACCCATCCTGGATATGCTAGGATCCAGAGTTTGCTTGTTCCTCGTCAGGTTACTGACCCAAGGCATTGGCTTGTATGTCTTTGGGGACGTAAGTCCGAAAAAGAGGAGGGTAATCCGTTAAAGAAGAAAAAGAAGAATTTGGTTTTGAGAAAGCCGCTATCAGTGAAAGAAAGAAAAACTCTGGGAAAAATTGAACGCTTCTGCAGCGCAACTAGTGGGAAAAAAACACTGAAGCAACGCCACAACTCCACAGTATTGTCGTATAATAAAATTGACGAAGCGACTTTCTTGTGGTTTACTCTTGTGGTTCCTATTAGCGGCACAGTGATTCAAGAAAATGCATTGCAACTGAACAAACTTATGGTGATTCAAGATTTATTGTCAGTAATGTTGGTTACACCGTTACACTACAAATAAGCTTTGTTTTAATTTTTTCTCCATTACGGATTTTGTTCGAGTTATCCAGAATTTCGGATTTGCGGGGTTCGAATTAGCGGGATTCTGCTGTACATATATTAACGCAAATTAAACTTAGAATAAAAAGCATGAAGTTCTTGGGTCTCTCCTAGAAAATGTCGGTGTCTTTCATTTTGAGTAGTCATTTTAGTATTATTATTATTCAATATTTACGTATTTTAATACGCTATTTATGGCACGTGTCAGTAGCAGAGTATAATCATTCTATAGGCCCAGAGCGAGCAACAAAACGAGGACGAAAATAGGTTGTCGCGTAGTAAGTAGGTAAATAGTCTGCTACAGCTGGTGACAAGAGCAATAAATCTGCTAGTGGACGGACATATCAAAATAGAAACGTACGCTGCGTGCGTGACTGTCAGACCTTTAAGCCGACAAAGGCTTCCTCCACAAACTGGGCCACACGAATGACCCAGAACGACCTTTTTACGAGACTCTGTGTTTTGCATTAACGACGATTATGATTAAGACACCATAATTTATTTCCGTTTTCTGGAACAACGGTCATATATTACATTCAACTGCAATTGTGCCGTGCGGATATAATATTAGGGAAGCGTGTGTGATAAAGCTTTACTGTCGGATGTCGAGTTTATCGATTCACTTCCCTGATGTGTATAAGCTGTTCTAACACTTTAACACTTAATGTGACATTAAATCAGCTTACGTTAAGCATTATGAAATTAGCTCCCAAACTAGGGGACGTGAGAGATATACAGGAGCCAAAGACAAATTAATCGAACAAAGGACATACGAGCTGACAGATTATTATTAATTATTATTATTTATATTTATATGCGAATGAGCTCCTGTAGGACTATACAAAGTACTTACAATCGCTCCACTCTTAGAACCCAACTTGATGTAAAGGTATGAGTCATTAACTAGTCCGCGATGCGCGGGAAACCAAAGCACACAATAACATATAGTCAAGAATGGGAATTGACAATAGTAATTTATGCAACAAGTGGATAATCTTGATGATTATGGCGCGCGATTATCTGTGAGTTTTCAATAAGTGTGTAAATCAAAAGAGTTTTAAACTGTTCATTAATATGAAATTGTAAATAACATGAAGAGTAAAACTGAAGAAGATTGTAGCTTCCAATTTGTTATAACGATTTTGATTAAAATAGCATATGTTTAAGACATTTTCATGGCAAATGAAATGCATATCTCGAATTTTTTGGTAATGTTCCCAAAAGTCCTCTTCATTCTGAACGACTTTTGCATAATTGATAAAGCGTAAGAGATAGACAAAATTTTACTACACAATAAATGTACATCTCGTTGAAACACAAAATTTATGTCATATACTTTTTTTTTTTGGTCGAGTGAACCATTTCCGAGATATCTTTTGTTATTTGTTTGAAATTTCCAATACTTCTACTTTTTTCTCAAATGGGAATTCGTTACTCGTTTTCCAGCTCTTAAAATATTTGACTATCGCTTAAAGCCTACCATATTCCCCTTGCACCTACAAGAAAACTAGCAATTAGATAGTTTCTGTAAATGTTTGTCTCGATTAACGTGAAGCTTATTGAGAATAAGCGTTTGTAAAAATAGTTTGTACAAGAGTAGAGAAAGTCATGTGAGTGCAACACGTCAGATTTTTGGACATATTATGCATTACAACTATATAAAAGTTTAAGCATATGAATGCATCACGTTATTTCATTTGTCTTTGTATGTGTACCAGACTTTTATTATTAAATTAAAATTGAAAACTAAAATGCCTATACCTCTAAACAGTACTTTTAGAGATACTGTGTTCTAATCAAATCCCATAGATAACTATTGTAGTGTACTACTACTGTAGATACCCTCAGGTAAGTACCGAGCGAGATGGCCCCGCGGTAACGTGTGAAGCTCGCATTCGGGAGGTTCCGAATTCATTTCCGGTGACTGTAAACCGGGTTTTTTCGTGGTTTCCCCCGGGTCGGCAGGCGACTGGTGGGATGGTTCCTCTTCTACCACGACTCTCCTGTCCCTCATTTCCTGTATCCATAATTTGCTTTATTGTCATCTGTTTCAAGGTTGTAGGACCAGGCGACGGTGTTCGGCGTGTTGCGGCTGGGCGGTGGATGTGCCATTGTGGCGGTTCCTTTCTGGGGTCGGTCGGTACTGCCCAGTCAGAACCCGCCTTGGATGTGAGGCGGATTCACAAGTTGGGGGTTAGGGGCTGGTGAGTGGAGTTAGGGATTGTCGGATGCGTTCGAACTGGAACCGTAAGGGACTCCATCCATGCTTGCGCAGGTCACCACGATAGAAGCACGAAGGGGCAGGTATGCTAGCCTCTGGTTCCCGAGATCGCGGGTTCAAACCCAGCGGAGGGCGATGGATTTTTCGGGCGTAAAAATTCTTAGCGTGGCTTCCTCGGAAAGGAAGTAAAGCCGCTGGTCCCGTGTCGTAGATTTACGGCACGCAAAAGAACCTCAAGCCTGATAAGAGGCCTCTGAGCAAAATTCCCGGTCTTTCACGCCCAATATAGAATGGGACGCTACGGACCACAGCAATTAAAGAACGTCCATAAATAAAACTCAGTTTAATTTAAAGGGGCAGGAGCCTACGTGTGGTGCTCTGCCCTGATTGCGGGGTCCCCCCGTTCGTCCTTACCTTTACCTTCATCTTTTACCCTCATGGAAATGAAACGTATAAAGCTAGATACTGCAGTGATGAGACGCAAGACTGTTGCGCACACACCTGAAAGGTTTGCACTAATTATCTTGCATTAAATTGCTTTTAAGTATACAAATATACCTATAGTCCTATGACTTTCTCTACCACCTATGTAGTACGCAGAGAAGGTATTGCATTCCACCCAAAAATTCGATATCGAGATTCCACGGGAAATACATGTTTTGAGACCCCCGAACTAAAAAAAGAAGAAGCATTTTTAGAAATAAGTCTGCGTGTATGTGTCTGTGACTGTGAACAGCATACTTCAAAAACGAAAATTCGATATTTAGGTTTAGTACCTTCCAAAAATGCGACACGCAGGTTTTCAACAAAATCCCCCCGCCCAAACTACCCTTTACATAGAAGATTTTTCGAGCTTTTTATTTTATAAAACATGGCTAACGATTTTGATTAAAATACCATATATTAAACACATTTACATTAAAAATAAAATGTATATCTTGAATTTTCTGGGAATAGCCTGTAAAGTCCACTTCATTCGGAAGGAATTCTGTATAATCTTGATTAACTGGTAAACGTTAAGCGATAGATGAAAAGAGGTACTACACGAAAAATGTAGGTCTCTTTAAATCATCAATTTATATCAAACAAGTTTTTTGGGGGGCATAAACCTTTTCTGAGATATCCGTTAGTAATGGTTCGAATTGTTCATTACTTTGCCATTCTCTTGAAGTCCTGTCAACATTCAATTATTTCTCGCGATTTCATGGAAAGCGTATGGAATTTTAAGGTCAGATACAGCGTCCCGTTATTATAAGATTTGACTATCCCGATTCCCTTTGTATATATAACAAAATGTGTAGTGCAACTATTTCTGCGAAGGTTTATTTGGTTTAATATGTAATAGATAGAAATATAAGCTTTAGTAAGAAAGTTTCTATACCCACTAATAAACGATAAATAAAGTATGTAAATATATCACATAAGATTTTTTTCTTTTAGAACGTTTACGAATTGAAAGCGAAAGAAGCCTTGACGGACACTAATAATGCGAGTTCCCAAAGCGCTTAGAGAGATTACTTGGTTGCCCATTTAACTTAAGATGTGGAACTCCAGCGTTTCATTATATTTTTGCTGTCAACCAGAACTTTGCAATTTTGTGCATTAAAATTCATTACATCGCATATGAAAACTGGTTCCTCAAGAAGCGTTAATTGTGGTCTTCCCATGCGTGGGGACGGATCTATACAATGTATCTATGTAGAACGAAAAGCAATTACCGGTAAAAATAAATTAGAAGCCTAAAAATCCAATGCATGAAGTGATTCGGGTAAAAAGGAGTCAAACCTCATTTAACGAAATACTGGAATGACGGTTGCTCTACAATTTGTTAAGAGTTACAAGTTAGGAGTAATCAGACGGAGGTGCCTCCAGTAACTGGAGCGCAGTAACGCACTTAGATCATAGTGGGCTCTTGTATTTCCAACATGAAGAAGAGATGAAGAGAGACCCGAAGGGCTACCAGATCTTGACGACGATGTGCGGTAGCAAGGACGGGGTTCCCAACGATTCCAACATGACACAAATCCTGACGCCGGCTAGTCTTCTCTTAGCCACCCGCAACCTGGGAGTTCCGGAAATAGACGAGATACTCCCAGGAAGGAAGGAGGTCCAGGACAGGGAGAAATATTTTCAAAGCGCAAATTCCATCGCCCAGCTGCAACACACCAACCGCCGTCGCCTGGTCCTACAACTGTGAAACGCTGAAATGCAACAGTCGAAAGGAAATGTTGGGCTGGGAATGACAGAGAGGAAATTCATGGTAGAAGGGGAAGCATCCCAGCATTCAGCCACCGACCCGAGCAAACCACGAAAAAACCCATGGTCAGAATGGCCGGCCCGACGGGAATCGAATCCGGGACCTCCCGAATGCGAGCTTCACATGTTATAGAGGAGTTATTTCGCTCAGTTCTCCAATCTGTACTGGTTGTTCAATTATCACCTTGAATTGTGTTCAAAGTGAAGTGTTAAACCGTAAGAAAAATTTTCTAGTAATAATAATAATAATGAGATATCAAATGTTAAGAAACATTTTAGATGCCTAAAAGCAGCAGTAAATTGTTAACCACCAAATTGCCGCAAACCGGATAAGGAAAAGTACCAATCTGCTTTAGTTAACTTTAATCAAGTGGGATGGCTCAGGCGGCAACGTCTGTGACTCGCATTCGGGAGCTCGTGGATTCGGTTCCCGCGGCCGACCTTCCTGACCGATAGGGTTTTGTCAGGGTTTCCCCGGGTTTTCAGGCGAATGTTGGGAAGGTTAATTACATCTCCCGAATGTCTTGTCCCTCCATTTCACTTTACCTTTCATCTGCTTGGCTATTTCAGAGTTGCATGCCAGGGAAAATGATGCTCTATGCAATACTTCGTCCCTGGAATGGGCCCCTCAGTGGGATGTACAAACCTGCAGAAAGGAAAGGAGCCAGTTGTAGCAGCTGGCACTGGGGAGTTTAATCTGGAAAACGTACGGACCGTGCCATCTACCCTGCTGTGCCTCCTGATCCGACCTCCCTCTGTCTCCTCTTAACTCACCCCTCCCTTCTGGGGTCGTCCTCCGTGGTGTAGTGGTTACAATGATAACCTCTAGTTCCCGAGGTCGCGGGTTCAAACCCGGCGAGGGCGATGAATTTTTTCGGGCGTAAAAATCCTTATCATGGCTTCCTTCGGAAGGGAAGTAAAGCCGGTGGTCCCGTGTCGGCACGTAAAAGCACCTCAAGCCTGATAAAGAGGCTTCTGAGCAAAATTACCGGTCTTCTGAGCAAAATTAACGGACTTTTACGCTAAGGACCACAGCAGTTAAAGAGCGTCCACAAATAAAACTCAATTTTTGCTCCCTTCTGGGGGCGCGCCGTTAGGGGCCTTGGCATAAAAGCTCTCTATAGTCGGTCCGCTACCAATCCTTGTTAACTTTACCGTTATTTAACATTAGTAAAGTATATTTTTGTGGGAGAAACCACAACATAGCTTAAGGGAAAATGAATCAAATCATAGCTGTTTGGGTAAATCACTGACAGAATATCATGACGATTTATGAGCCAGCTAATGTCAAAAATGATTTCCTCTGTTTCTTCATTTGCCGTTTCAACCTTTTTATTGAGAATAGTTCATGACGAAACGCGAATGTTTACGAGTGGACTAACCTTAAACTTGTTTAATTATGAATATTCGTTCGTGTATCCTTTTTGATAACTATAGATATGAGCAAAACCTATAGGGGATGCAGGTATTTTTATTCCTGCTTTATTTTAAATACAGATTTATTTTACCAGACTGAACGATTGAAAGCTGATGTCTGTTTACTCTCTTTGGCTCTGTACCAGCCGTGTCAGCGCCATCTCATAACCTTTCTCAATATTATTGTTCTACGTCGTATGTTTAGGAGGATACTTATTTTACTTTAACATATATTAATATTTAAAGGCTTTTAATATATTATGTGCACGGGTCATAAAAACGAACCCTTGTTATTAAGCTTTGTTTTGCCTTTAGTGGAATATGTTTTGTTTACCACTCTTTTCTTTAATCATGTTTAAGGCTTTTCTAATTTTCGTTCTTAGCTTTTATTATTATCATTGCCACGCACATCAGGTTAACATGCCACGCACATTGGTTATCACGTAGAGTTCGGATTACTGCAGATAATGTTCCTACCGTAAGATGATTTCCTTAACTCCGTGAAGTCGAAGTACACTGTTGCCACATTTTTTCTAGCCCTTAATAATACGCTCCATTTCCTTGAACTAAGAGCAGAAAGAAGTACGGCAATAGGCCACTCTCAGTCACTAGACAGATAGTTTAAGTGTGAACAAATACGCGGAGTTCGAGGTACCGATGTTAGCATAACGAGCACGGCATTAATACGTATTCTTAAACAAATAATCAACAACGTGTGTTTTCTTTTTAATCGAAATGCGCAGCGAACAGCGATGACAAGGGTAGAAAGCATGGTGTCTATTCTGCACTTAATTAAGTTGTTTTAGGTATTGAAGTCATGCAAAAATACACTCCACCAAAGTACATTGTGCAAGCATTTCAAAAAATTTCATGTTTTTCCCTTCAAACAGCGCTGTGTACGCGTATCTTTTTGGAAATTAAGAAAGCAGTAGTTTTATAATATAAAGTAAGACTATAAAATATTATACAGTGCTTTTCCTTCACACTGTGTCCACTACACGGCGGCTTGCGCGCCGGCCACCGCAGCCCACACTCCCGCCGAAACAGTTATAATATCTCCGCAACCTCCTCACGTTCTCATAGTTACTATTTACAATTACAATGATAGGTAATAGGCACATGCCTTATAAGATGTTAGAAATTATCCGCATATTTTTGGCATCTTCTCAGGAAATTTTCATTCAACTCGAGAGTTCAGTATCCGAAACTGAGTGAATTCCTCGACTAATGTTTTCTTTTAGTGCTTACAATGTATGGGGTTTGTTGCACACGCCTTATTTTTCGTGTAATCATCAGAGTGGGATAAATTTCTGTAATTTGTTTTTTGTGAAATGATAAGAGTAATTGACCCACAATTAATATTCTTCTCTGGCAGAGCATTTATATGGCTATTTCGTCGAAAATAACAGATATTAGAGCACCGAAAACCGCGATTTTACACACGAGATTCCCTTGCATGACGCAAAAACTGATGTGAAATAAATGCATATAGAATAATAGGACGTATATTTATTAATAAACAATAAATGCAGAGAGGTACAGGAGTGGCTTACTCACACCTTTTGAAGAGCTGGCTGGTGATGAATGTCAGTCTGGATTTTTTCAATAAGTCTTTGCTCCCGCGCATACAGCATTGAATTGAATTCTATTTTTTCTAAGATAGGGTATTAAGTAAGGAATTAGGATCCTCACCATCCTCTGACTTAACGGTATGTAATTCTTATCTATTGAAAAGCTTGAAAAAGAAACCAACCCCATATATTTAGGAACTAAAATAAAACACCAGGTGAGAAATTCTCCCAATTTCGGATATCGAACTTTTCTGTGTGAATGAAATTTCCTGAAAAGATGCCAGAAATATGTATCTTATGATAAGGCATGCTCTTATTATCGCTGAAATTTGAGGCAGCATTTTAATGCCTGAATATTAACTGTATTTTATTATAATTAAATTCAATAACAGCCCACCTTGAAAACAATTACTATTTAAATTGTATGTAAAGTCATTGCAGATATTTATTTTTATTGTAAACGTATTTATTAATGTTATGTAAATGTTTATATACTCTAATAGTGCAACAACTGTGAGAATAATATGTTTTAGGTTGTTAATAATGAGGCAATAATGTAATCTTGTGACAATAATGTGTTTAGAGTTTTGAAAAGTACTGGTCATGAAAAGATCGGTAATGACATAGTTTCGCTTACAGTTTTGAATTAGCCAATCAACAGTAAAGAAAAGTTTTAGTTTGAATGCTTAAATTCTATTGGACTAGAATTACCCAATAAGAGACTGGCAATAAGAGACTGGTTAAAATTATTCAGTCGCGGACATGATATGATAGAGTGCAGATGGAAAAGTCACGAGCAAGATTTTATAGTAAATACATTAAGAATGTGTAAAGTTTCTCACAGTTTCTTTTATTAAGTGCAGTGTTTTATATATGTGCAAGTATAAAGAAATAAAAAGAAGTGAAATTTAAAAGTAATTCTGTGACGTCTTTAATTTTTGTCATACCACGACCTGAACAAGACATTATGTCTCTATAATTCGACTAAAGCAGCCGAGGCAGATTTAAATAATATTACAGAATAATAAATTGAAACCTACGCCCAAAGCAACAAATTAGATACATATTCTTCAAGTTTCTGCGTAAAAATTACATTACGCAACATTGTGTAACATTGCGTAACACAAGCACTACAAAGCGTGGCGTCCCAAGCAATTAAAACCAACTCCAAAGTAACGTTCATACGTGGGGCAAACGCATTAAAATAACCTTCTTCAAAGTGCATCTCCAAGCGTGGGACATCTTCATAAGTTTGAAGAACATAACTTCTTCAAAGTGGCGCCGAAACGTGGGGCAAATGCTGTTACAAACTATAAACTGAGAAAACCTTACTACTTCTTCAAATTGTAACTATGAGAACTTGAGGCGGTTGCTGGTATTGTGGGTATATTATAACTGTTTCGGCGAGAGTCCGAGCTGCGGCGGCCGGCGCGCGAGTTGGTACAATGTGAAGGAAAATCATTGTATAATATAGCTTACTATAGGTAATATATCTTATAACGCAATTTATAAAACTTTTAACACCTAGCAGAATCTGTAATTGCTAGTAACAAATGTTAAAAATATTAAATCAAATGAAAGGCAGCAATGAAGCCCTATATATACATGTTCTTCTATTTGTTCCATTTAGATATATGCTGTCTTTAACATCTAAGGTCATATCGACGGCTTTGCCTTTGGGACAATTGCCTATCGGAAATTATGTTCACTCGTTTTACCGTTTTGTTTATCTTTGTGTTTGTTTACTTTGGGTTTTCTATTTAAATATTAATTTCACACACTAAACACATTTATACTCTCACTCATACTTTCCGACTCTAGGGAAGATGGGGAATAATCCTGGCTAAAGAAAAATTCGCATCCTTAATAATATTGTTGCTTAGAACTGCAACTAAAAGCTACTATTAAAAAATAAGCACATAATCTTAATTTTTAGAATGTTTAAAATTGAACTTAGTTTTTCTCAAACTAATTAGCTCTTTTTCTATAGTTCTTTAAATATTTACTTGGAAGACTTTAGCGTGTTTAATAATGGTAAAGACAGGTAGTACATGACTAAAAAGTGAGAGAGCCCGCTGGTCGTGATGTTTAAACATCAAAAGCAAAACCAAACTCTGTGCTTTCTTTCAACTAGTAATCTACAGCAAATTTCTAAAGCATATGTTTCTTTTGAAATTTGCAAACGCTTTAGGAGCAGAATGGTATCAGTTAAAACGTTCACGTATTCCTTTAATGTCTTTAACTGTCAGTACGTAGTTGATTGTTATTCTGGTTTGGCTCCGATGGAAAAGCAAATTCGGAGCGTAACGCCCACCCATTATCTTTTAAGGTTCTCTTCCGGTTATTTTCGTTCAACTATAGACTCCAGTTTTAGGAGATGACCTGTAACCATTTACAGTTTGTGCACAAGGGCAGCCAGTAAATACTTGAGCGGAAGACGGCCATTTCCTAAACATAAAGCGCCATTTTGTCGCCAGGGTTAAATCAACAGACTATGTTGTCACGCACGACACCTACTCTGTAATAGGGGCTAAGTACGATCTATTTGTCTAAACCTTATGCAAAATTAATGCCATTTGGCTAATGCTAGATGCTGTTGTGATACGAGCATTCAGCTAAAATCAGACGTAGTACTTCTGCGTTAGCAAGCCTATTCTGCTAATAAACTGTTATAATGCCACGCAGGATTCGTCACAATAACAATGTTATGCACGCTTTAAGGAATGTTATTAACAAATAAATGTCACGCTGTTGAATATATGGAATGGAATGGAATAATAACAATTTCTTTTAGTACAACGCGTTTGTTATTACCAGAGCGTTAGTGGTACACAGTTGCAAACATCGGCCCGCACAGAGAGTTTAAGATACACGTGCCTTCCCAAATACTGATATCTGCGGTAGTGGCATGAAACAAGATAGAATGCGGACCTCAGACTCCTGCAAAAGTAATAATGGTTAGGAATAAATCTGAAGAAGGAATGCTTTCGGTCGTGCAACACAAGCTTAAAAATGTTATAGAAAAATGTAGCTCAATTAAATAAAGCTTATACTTAAATATGCACTAAATTCCACACTCTAACGTGGTATAGCGTATTTCTTCAATGACTGCAGATACCCATCCGAAGCAAATATATTCACGAATTTTACTAAGCAGGTAGGTACGCATTTCAGATACAACCTACATAAGAAAGTGTATTTGACATTTCAGTACCTAAATGCTTAGGAGGACAGCTGGGACACTTTTATACAGACTTAGGAGAGTATTTGCTGTGGACGTAGAAATTCTTATATCGGCGTTTACAGGAAAGCTTCGCGTAACTCTGTTCTTTACTAATTTGCAAACAATACATTTTGGAAAGGTAGAATCAGATGACTGAAAAATTCAATGCCATAGCCATCTGATTCTACCTTTCCAACCCTGTCCAACACACGGCTTGTGTGAAAGAACAATTAATTCCAATACATTTTGGCTTAACTCCGGGGATTAGGTTACATATTATATTGCATTATTATACTACGAAAATAAACGAAGCTTCTGCTTTGAATTTTGTAAAAGTTATTCAGGACTTTACATGGTTAATTTCTAATATTATGAAACGTAACATTTATTATGTAGGTATGTTAGCTCGTATTTTTACTTTCTCTACTACGTATAGTAAGTAGGGGAAGTATTGCATTCCACCCAAAAATTCGATACTGAGATTTCACCGGAAATACATGTTTTGAGACCCGCTGAATCCAAAAAAGCATTTTTGGAAACATCTCCGTGTGTGTGTGTGTCTTTGAACAGAATAACTCAGAAACGAACAGTTGGATAAACACCAAACTTGGTTTTTAGGTTCAGTATCTTCCAGAGATGCGACACGAAGGTTTTCAAGAATATCCCCGCACCCCAGATTACGCTTTAGATGGAATATCTTTCGAAAATTTTTATTTTCTCAAAAATGCCTCTAACGATTTTGATTAGAATATCATATATTTAAGATACTTTTATGACAAATAAAATGAATATCTTGAATTTTCTGGGAATGTCTCCTAAAGTATTCTTCATTGTGAACGACTTTTGCATAACTGGTAAACCATAAGAGATAGACAAAATTTTACTACACAAAAACATGTAGATCGCGTTAAAATACACAATTTATGTCATATACATTTTTTGTTGAGTGAACCATTTTCCAGATATTGCTTGTTATTCTCTTAAATTTTCCAATACTTATACTTTTTCTCAAATGGAAATTCGTTATTCATTTTTTTGTCCTGGTAATGCAAAGAAAATGGAATACTCCACATAGCAACCAGCTCTTAAAATATTTGACTATCGCTTAAAGCCTACCAATTCCCCTTGCATCTACAAGAAAATTAGCAATAAGATTAACATGAAGCATATGGAAAATAAGCCTTTGTAAAAACAGTTTGTACAAGAGTATAGAAAGTCATGTGAGTGTAACACATCAGATTTTTCTACATTAGATACTTATGTTTTTTTTTCAAACCCATGTGTATTTTATTTCTAATGGTTTCGTCACAGTTTTAAGTCAACATAAATTTTGTTGCGGTTTGTATATTTGTCAACATATTTCTAGAAACCTAGTTTTTCAAAGTAAATTCGTCATTCCTCTCACTCAAGTGTCACCAGTCACTTGGCGGCAGGGAAATACCAACTTTCCATTGTTTACTTGCCTGCTAAAGAAATTTGCAGACAGTGTGAATAAGCTTGGGGTAAAACACTTTTAACAATAATAATTCTTAAGAGAGGTATAGGTTTACTTTCTGTAGTATTGAGCAAGAGGTCTAAGTAATTCACTTCTTTAGCACTTCGACGTACACAGCCGTTTTCATTGAGAGTGAGAACTGTATTACTGCAAACTCTAAGTAACGGATCAGAATGCCATTTTTATGCTTAGACACTTATTTAGTCTTTGAAAAGTATCACTGCAGTTCACTACAAAATACTTTATAATTATAGTTAGTATATTGTAACGTAGACTTCAATTAATATATGATCGTATTTTAATATATTTTAAAAGAAAATTTTATGTTTTTCATGTTTAAGACTAAGCCTTTTGGAAAATTGTGTATATATTTTATCAGCTTTTGAATTACAATAGACTAGAATGAGAAAAGTTTAAATATATTTGCCAAATAATGCAAAACAAAGAGAACGTATATAAAGGATTATTCTAGAATTCGTATGTTATACACTACATCAAGCAACAATTCAAATGCATCTACACAGCAACGTAAGCTACGTTTTGCAATTTGTTAGATAGCGAAATTCAAAACTGGAGGTAGTTTATCTGTATGCACGGTCCTTTAAACATCACGTGCCCTATTGGGAGTTAATGCGCTGGTGAAATTCAATCATCTACCAATGAAAAGTCGTTAACAACTGATTCAATTCAACCTTGTTTCGCAGTGCATAAATCTTTCAATTTAAGATTCACTCAGCTTTATTCTGAAAATGAAACACAATTTCGTTCAACTGTTAGTAAAGCTATCACTCTTTTAAAATAATGAAATTAGATTGGAGACACTAAACTGGATCCGAACACAAACGTGCTTATTTTTCGTGGTTTACTGAACCAAATTGCATATTTCCCCGTTATAGAAACGCACATCCCTCTAGGAGAGTGTTTAGTAAATGCCACATTCTACTGCTACCAGTCATCTGGAAACTCTAGCACCCTAAGGTAGAATCACATTATTCCTACGACACCGCACGAATGAGATCACATAAACTGGAGGTCACAGGTCGTGCTGCTCTGTACGCACATTGACTTGTCTCTTTACAATCGTCTCAGACATGGAAGGTGTAAGAGTTGATATTTCCAGTAGTTCTTCCGAATTTAAGAAGACATCACCCAAGAAAGGAAGCGCTGTGAATACATGATAAGAAACTTGAAAAGAGAGGAATTTAGTGAATTTCATATCTTGTTTAAAGAATTGGAGCAAGACCTACAACGCTTTCACGTCTTCTTTAGAATGAGTTAAGAATATTTTGAAATTACTCATAATCTAATAAAAGAGAACCAACAAAAACAGAACACTCAATTTCCAAATACAGTTAATAAAAAAATAACTGCCATTATGAGTTGCTGTTTCTAAAATGGTAGATTACAACGGGAGAAAGAGCCATTTTTGCTTCATAGTTACTACACACTCATGACAGCTTAAGAGTGAAGTGAAGTTTACTGTGTATCGAGTTGGAGTGAGGTGGTGCATTTACCTGTGCCGTGTACAATCCGTGCAATCCGCTAGCGACTGGAGGTACTCTCGCTCCCATTTATGCCGTCACCGCAGTTCAGGCGGCATTCTACTGCCCTTCACAGGTGGAGTATGTTACATACGAGTAGCAAGGAGGAGGTGTGTGTATCTGTTTACCTTTTCGTGCATGCAGTAGCGTTCTATTTTACGCGCATGTGAATTATTGGCATATGAATACTTATATACCTATGACTTTGAACGATAGCTTTACTCGTAATCACTTATAATAGCCATATTTAAATATATAACTACGTAAAACCTGTTTTGCACAATAGCTTCACGAAAAATATTCTTAATGGCAACATAATTACAACTGAAATATCTTATACTTTTTACTCTCAAAGAGGACACATCTACTACACGCTATTTTAATAATCTGTCCATGCGAATGCTCCATGGAATTGCCCTAGCAATGTCTTCAAACGGCAAAATGGCTTCCCACATACCCACAATTCTTCTCCGATGCACCTCCGGAATATTTGCATACATCGCGTGACTGCTTGGTCGAACAACAAAGGCAGAACCTCCTACTTGCTATGTACGAGCCCGCTGAGAAAGTTGAAAAATGCCTCCCGAAGCTGTGGCGACGGCAGAAATGGAAGTGAGTGTACAATACGCTTGTGTCTCTCATCCCGATATATGTGTCCTACTACATTTTCCACCATCACTAGACCGTACTGTTTACAGCAGTAAATAAGGCAGCGCATTGACGTCTTTGTTTACAGAAATAGTACTGTGTTTACGAAATTCTATATACATTACACACACATTGGTTACTATTCTATCCCGGATCCTTAGCCTGATCATGATTACCATGGCAGTGACTTGTTTTATTTTTCTTAGCAAAACAGACACGCTTTTATTCATTTTTATTCCTAGGAGAATAGCCAGGAACTACGTTAACATCATACAAAAATGCTTTCTACTTTTCAATAATGAATTCTTGCACAATGAAGTGCACGTGCTCTCACACTAGCCACAATGACCTGTGCAACAGAAAATCTAAATGTGAAGGCACGGGTGCTATACGAGGGAATCGCGTGCTGTTCGTGGCGTGGTAACAGCGTGATTCTAAGCAATATGAATACAGAGAAAAACGAACATCACACTCTGGAAAGTGATGCCATCGGAACTCACATTCCGTGCCGTGCCGTGCCGTGCCGTGCCATGGGAATGTGATTCTACCTTTACAATCGGTACGGCGAAAAGGTGACTCGCAATTATGGACTCCTTTCGCCGATCCTTTTCTGGCAAGCATTCAGCCAAATTTTAATTTGTATTTGCATTTGGTACTGCTAGATGGTGTTAGTCTCATTCCTGCGTCTGTACAGTAAATAACCGCGGGACGGGCACTTCCACTCTGAAAGTTTGGAGTACTTACCTACTCCTTTCCCATAGCTTACTTGCAGTGCTCCTAAAAAGGAGTTAGCACGAAATGGCGGCAATACATAACATGATGCATCAGAAGTGATGTTTCAAACTGAAGAGTAGTAGAAGTAAAAGCATCTTGTTAGATATGGTTCGGAAATAAACTATTAACGAAATAACTCTCCATATGTATGGTTATACCAGAGGCTGGAACCTCGATAAAACGCATTTTTAAGGATACCCACTTGGGAAATTTAAAAAATTTATCATTTCAGGTATATTCATTTGAAGTTTAATACAGCAATCAGGGTTAATGTTTAACATTTGGACCCATTTTCATGCATATTTTAAAATTACTTCCAGAGATATTTTTATATTTAAACAATATTTCTATTGTTTTGAAAAATTGCTGTATACGATGCAGTTATGTTTTGAAGAAATTGTAATTAAACTCTTTAATAGTATATTAATAAGCTTAAGAGATCAATTTTTAATAATCATACTAGATTGAGAGTAAATACATTTTAAATGTGAGGCTTCAAGTTTGTTGTTAAGCTTTTATACAATATGAATATTATTGTTTCATGACGTCACAGCTACAGTACGTGAGGTTTAAGTTGAAAATGACAATTTTTATGCTACCTGACGGGTCTAGCAGGAGAGTGGGGTGAGCTGATGGCGGTCCTAGAGCTTGTTACAGTCACCCTTCACTGCCTAATCTTTCCCTTCCATTTATGCCATTACCGCAGCTTTGGGAGGCATTCTACTGGCCTTCACGGTGGAGTATGTATAGCAAGGAGGAGGTGTGTGTACTGTTTACCTTTTCGCGCATACAGTGCGTCCTGCTTTATGTGCACAATTCTAGGTTATTCACATATGAATATATAACTAATAGATTTACTCGTCACCACTTATAATAACCATGTATAAATATGTAACTAAATAAAACCCGTTTTGCAACATATCTCCACGTAAAATATTTTTAATGGCAACATAATGTAAAATTGAAATATATTACACTTTTTACACTGAAAGAGGACACATTTACTGCACATTATTGGAATCATCTTCAATCTAAATATACAACGAAATAAAATATTGTTTTGCACAGTTTCTCCATGATAAAGTACTTTAATGAAAGTAAATTATACTTTTTATTATCAAAGAAGACACATTTACTATATATTAATTTAATAATCTATCCAATCTTGTCCAATTAGCCGCCTAGGCACTGGCTCTCTTACATATGTGCTGGAATAATTCTGGCTCTAAACTCAAATGTTCACACATTTCATGAACTTCCCAGAGGACGAGTGACTCAGCGCCTAGGCGGCTAATTCAGGTGTTGGACAAGAATGGAGATTGGACAAATTATTAAAATAATCCATTAGGACTAGGACTAACTGTAGGGAAATTAGCACCTCGATCTACAACAGCTTTTATGCCTGAAGGGTACCCCCGGGAAGGAGAGGTGAGGTGCAAGGAGAGCCACAGACTTGACCGCCCGAGCCATCCTCCTCGATATGCGATTGTTCTAACCCATACGTACTAAACTGGTACCCAAGTATGTCTAAGACAAAAGCCAACATTATTCTGCTTCTTTAAATAGAGAATAGACGACTAGCGCTATAATAATCTTGAGACTGCCTCTGTTGTCTGGTGACCTCCTAATACAGAGGTCCCGGATTCGATTCGCAGTGGAGAGTGAGCAGTTTTCTTTCGCCAGAATTATTCTCTAAAAGTGTGAAATAGAGTGTGAATGTTTGTGTGATAAAAAAACAGCCCAAAGGTAAACACAAACAGTAAACGAGTGAACACCATTGTCATGAGCAATTGTTCGGAAGGCAAAAGCGCCGATTCTGACCTAGATGTTAAAGGCACATAAATGGAACAGAAGAAACAATAGTTTTGAATCAGTTTAGTTTTCTCGAGTTTAAAAAATGTGGCATTCAAAATATTTTCTCTTTTCCTTCTTGTACTATGTTCTGTTTCACAGTGATGCTGGAACTCTGGACCCTACGCGATTGCGGCTTGTGCGATGCCATAAATCAGTCACTATAAGGAACAAAGCACGTTCTGCTTCGAACATTGCATGAAGCTGATATAAATGAAGGGCTCAGTATCAACATGTGCTGACAAAAATAAATTAACGGAAAACTCATGAGTTTCTCAACTTGATGGGATTATATTTTCAAGATGGATTTTGATGCAGAGTAATTTGCATCCCCTTTTTCGTTTGTATAGAGTCTTCGTCTAGCTATATATGCAAATTAGTTGTGAGGTGGAAGAAGAAGACGTCCCTGCTGCCTATTAGCTTGAAAATTTTTATAATAAATTAAAGACGGCTGATTCATCCTTTTAATCATATAATATGTACGTATATTTTCATTTCTCACAGGCATATATGTGTTAGCTTACTGGAGTTCTGAACACATCCTGTCTAATAAAATTAGTTATCAAACTAAAACGCCTTCAAATGAAACTAAATGATTAACAGGCATAGGCTTCAAACAACTCAGCCATTATCAATACAAATAACGTAAACAATAACCACCAAGGTTCACTGACAGGAAGGTAAAAGCCGGTCTGAGTGCTGTCTGCAAACGCCAGTAGACTTTACGAAGTATGGGGGCTGGCTTTATTATTTGTGACGCACACACACACTCTTTATTATGTTTCTAACTATATTTGATTAACATACTTCTTGAAAACTCACATATAATCGCACATATTTAAGGTATTAAATGGTTATGGTGTGCTTTGGTTTCTCGTCTATATCGCGTCTAGTTAATAACATCATATGTTTACATCAAGTGAGTTAATTCCAGTAACAGTTCAACTTAATTTCCTTTCGTGCTCGCTTTAATGCTAAAAATTCCTATGCCTGATGATTAATATTATCTGTCTATATTCCTCTCCTAAATTGTTTCATGATTTTTGTTACGCTCATGGAAAGCTTTCACTTTACAATAATTTGATTGGTTGGTTGGTTGGTTTACAACGCTCCCCAACGCTCGATGATCTCCGGGGAAACCTCTTTCCACCAAGCGATGCGTGGATCCCATTACCATCCATTGCCTCCGATGAGGGGGTGATAATGTTAAATTGCGATGGCGCGAGGGGACCTACAGCGTTTAACGTAGACACCGAATCACGTTGGGGCTTGGGAATACCTCACATGAGCTAGTCAGAGGCAAAGATTTGGATAAGGCCGACTTAAAATCGCCACCCCAGAACCGGAAATCGAACCACGAGCCGTTAACACAGAGCCGCGAATAAAGCCACTGAGCCACCCCGGCATTTCTTTACAATAATTTTAACATGAATATTTTTCCTATTTAAAATTAATATTTCGCTGGTGATTTTGTTTATTGTTGTTTTTGTTTATACGAATGAACGCTGTTGCTAAATTTAATTTATTGTATTTTCAGTGTAGAAGTCTCTCCTTTAAGATAGAAATTCCAGACTGTCCTTGAAACAGTTCTACAAGATTCTTGAAACAAAAGTTGCACTTGCTGTTGTGCAGATAAGAGACATTAATATTCACATAAAACTGCGTATGAATGATGTCAGGCAAAGATCGATAAGGTTTAATGCTAAGCGGCTGGTGGGCGACAGAGCGTAGCAAAGATATGAAGGCCTTTTTAAAAATAAACGTCCTTTGTTTTTCTTTTTGAAATACAAAAAACCTTGAATAAGTCAAGGCATTTTAATCTTGATTTCTCTACGCATTCTTCAGAAATGTATGAGACACATTGGTATGAGACACATTTTACTCTTAACGCGCATTAAACCCATAACACGAAAAAGTAAATGTAATCGGAATATAAACACAAACATTGATTATAATTTGTTTTGGCACACAAACAGCAATATAAGAAAAATAGTGACGACTTAGTGACCCTAATGATATGAATGGATAATTATTACCTCAAGCGATATTATTGTGTTACCGTTTTATATAAACGTAAATAATTGTAGTTGTAAAAGCTAATGTGATCGCAAGTTTTTGTTTATAACACATTTCGTTTTGATTACGAATGACGATTAAGCCGCAATTATTTCTTCAAATCATAAATTGTTTCATGTCGTCATAGAAAAAATAGAAAACGAAACTCATAAACAAATAGTCTTCAAAATTGGGAGTAAATGACAGTGAAATGTTCCCATAAATGTTTCTCCACCCAACCTGTATGACAATATTATTAAATTTGTCCGAAGGATAGAGATATGGTTAAACTAAACATGAAGATGTTCTGTTTTCTAATATGTACAGGGAGAGCCAAAAAACTACGAACCGCCTGCGCGGTGTTTTTCTTGTCCGCGACCTTGGCGCACGTTGCCGTCTTCCGCTATCATAGAAAGGCGCGGATGAAACCATACAAAAATTTTATACAAAAATTTTAAAACTACTTTTAGAGGCTTCACTTACCAAATTTATGAAAGGAAATGCTGAAACTGGTCACCGTCGTTGTCCATACATTTTTGGCACCCCTTTAGGAAACTAACCATCATGGAGGAATCGGACAGGAAAAAACACCGCGTAAGCGTTTCGTAGTTTTTAGGCTCACCCTGTATGATATTAAAGGTAGGCGTACTGGTGTCTGCTAAATTCAGATTATTAAAATTAATACTTTATTGAGTTTTCTTTCTCTACATATTAAGTATCTTTAGAAGGGGAGGTGCTGCATTGAAATAAAAAAATAACACCACAAAAAATAACAACTTTGCTGTCCGTTTTCAAAACATCGTATGATATTTAAGTTGCACAGAGAGGAGAGAAGGGGTGGGGTGATGGAGAGATAGAGGAAGAGAGAATGAGAAAGAGTGGAAAAGGAATTAGCGAGAAAGAGGAAGAGATGAAGGGAAGGCAATGGAGAAGTAGAAAACAGAGTTGTAGGGAGAGGGAGGAATAGTGGGAAAGACAGAGGAATCTTCGGCTTAATGCAATAACGTGAACAAAGCTCTGGATGCGGCTGGAAAAAACATTGATGTGTTACATTCACATGACCTTCACTATTCTCTATTGTTTGTTAGTGGGTATGCAAACTATTCTTACGAAATCTTATTTTTCTATCTACTTTGTTATAATCGAAATAATCCGTTGCAGAAACAGCTACATTATACATTTCATTATAGATACAAAGGGAAAGCGATAGTCAAATGTTTAAGAAGTGGACGCTATACGCTGAACTTAATATTGCGTACTCTTTCCATGACATCGCGATAAACAACTGAAAAACGACAGGACTAAAAGAATTACGAAATACTGAACAATTCGAACCATTAATAACGGATATCTCGGAAATGGCTTATGCCACAAAAAGTTATTTGAAGCAAAGTGTGTGTTTTAAAGAGGCCTACATTTGCTGTGTAGTACTTTTTCGTCTATCACTTAACGTTCAGTTACACAAGATTATACAAAAGTCCTTCCGAAATAAAGAGGACTTCACAAGCCATTCTCAGAAAACTCAAGATATGCGTGTTATTTATTATCTTTATTATATGGAATTTTAATCAAAATCGTTAGAGCCATTTTTGAGAAACTAAAGCATCTCGAAAAATGTCCAACGTAAAGGTAGATGGGGGTAGGAAATTTTCTTTGGAAGATACTGAACTTGAATACTAAGTTTGGCATTTATCAATTTTTCGTTTTTTAGTTATGCAGTTCATAGACACACAAAAGGACCTTTTTTCTAAAATGCTTCTTTTTTTACTCAGGGGTCCTCAAAATATGTATTTGCATGAAATCTCGGCATCAAAGTTTTGTGGTAGAAAAAGTAATAATAAAACCTGAAGGCTAAGGCAAGGATGGCGAAAATGCTTCCTCGGGTCATAAAATATGCAACACGCACTTAACAGCATATGGAAAACAAATGAACATACAGCTAGAAAAGGAGTGGCGCCTGCGAGTCACATTGCCCCGCGAGTCCCGTTTTCGCCACCACTGGGCTTAAGGTATGGGTAGGACATTAGCGAGATATAAGAAAAAATAATGGATAGGTTAGATTGACAACTCTGAATCCGGGAAAACCGTGTTGTCAAATATACGAATATCAACCGCTTTGCATTATCTTACTTTTTACAGTAAAGTCTGCGATGTTGGCTTTATTACCACTTATTTAGCATTCGGGAGTGTTTGCAGTGCCAATAGTATACTTCCATTGGACATAAGAGAGTTCATCGCACAATTGCTTAGGAATGTTTCATTACCTGAATATCAAACAAAAATTACAAGTTGCGGTGAGCCAGGTATTTGATCAAGGCAATGCAGCGCTATAAAAAGCGCGAATTAAATTTTCGATCACGTACACAAAAACATCACCAGAAGATGGCACGGCTGCTTCCCGTTTTTTGGCAATAAAACACGTTTTTAGAAATTCAAGCTGAGTTTAGAGTTAAGATTCGTTGTCATTCGACGTTACGTTCTATGAATCACACTACCCAGAAAGGCATCACATACGCATTGCTCGCATAAACCAATTATTCAGCATTCTGACGAGTTGAGTGTAAATCGATGACAAAGAATACTATTTGTTTGAAGGTCAAACGTTGCTGTGATTCGCAGCGTTTGCAAAATACTGACTTTAATCTGCTACTATAGCAAAACAAGCTAATGCCTACGGTAAATTGGTTCTTAAACGATCAAACAGAAACTGATAGAATCGATCAAGACAGACTCGGATTTGGAACAAATTTTTACAGGTTAGTTCAGGATGTGACTAAAAACGAAGCTAAAGAAACCATATTCTGAACCATTACATATATCTCAGATTTAAACTTTTCTTTTACATTGCTGGTGGTTATTCGAGTGTATACCTTTTCTGCATTAGGGGGTTAGTTCTGATTACAGGGCTGTAGAATCCACTTTACAACTTGGCATTACTTCCCTGTTAAAGGTAAGAACCGATTGCAGCTACAAGATCCGCTTGCTTCTACTCGGCCATGCACTCGATGTTTGGATTAGAGCTGGCCATCGAAAGAGTTTTAGTCATTAATAGAGAACGGATTAGTGACCTGGTCCGTGATTTGAGTTACCGATGGAGAGAGCATAATGTCTTGGCACGTGTTCCCTGGGTACGGAAGGTGGGTAAACAAATATACCGTAGTAGTCATGATGTTACGCTTCGCAAACAGAGTAAGATATATATCAAAAGTGATATAAGTGCATTATTCGTATGCACCTATTACCTCTTGCGATGTCGAAACGAGTTTCTCACCGATATAGCTTTTGTTTAAGTAACAGACGGAGAGTGTTCACTTTCGACAATCGCCGTATGTTCTTTCGATACAACCTGTACGATCACTGCAGGCATGCGCCCGTTGTTTGCATCTGGATTCACCCTCTATCCAGCATAAACAGACCACACAGTACAAGGTAAGTTAACCTCGTGAAAATGGTCACGATGATCCGCCACTTAGTCATTGATTTGTACCATCCATACCTTCGAACACAAATGAGCTCCTGCGGGCGAGTTGGCAATACTGAAATCCGGGCAGAGTCCTGCTCTCAGCATATTCCGTTTGATATACCAAACGAAATGGTGTATCACTTCCAGTTGGAACGCCCAGTGTGACCAAGGCTCAATCTGTTTGCTTCACTGACGTTGTTACCGCAGTCCAAGTTCGCGTGATATTCCGGTATGGAGTGAGTGACACAAGTGAAAATGTTTTCTTGAAATTAAATGAAGGAGTTTATCAGTTTGAACATAAAACCAGAACAAGCAATGTATAAAGCGCTTAGACTTAATTTTAAGAAAACTCTCTTCGGCTTTATCCTTTTTGGGACTTCATATTATAGAACATTAAGGTGCTCTAAGTACCTTAGTTTTGCATTAAAATTCTTTGTCATCACCAAATTTATTATCAGGTTTGTTAATTTCTATTTCGTTAAAAGAGAACTCAATTTTAAGTACAACAAACCTTTTTTCGTAGCGGACCTAATTGTATATAATATTAATGTAAAGCAACAACTGTTAAGTTATTAAACTTATTTTGTATTAAACGTTCGTAGTAACGAACAGTAATATCATACGCGCTTAGATTGCGAAATGTCAGTGAAGGACTGAGCCTCAGATCCATAGAACCCAGAAAAAGCATTTTAGAAAATGGTCCGGTGTGTGTCTGTAAACACATAACACAAAAATGAAATCTGGAATAAATACCAAACTTGATATTTAAGTTCAGTACCTTCCAAAGACGCTAAATTAAGGTTTTCAAAAAAAAAATCCCCCATCCCAAATTGCCCTTTACATGGAGCATTTTTCGAAATTTTTTATTTTCTAAAAATGGCTGTAACGATTTTCATTAAAATAAAACATATTAAAGATATTTGCATGAATAGTAAAATGTGTATCTTTAATTTTCTGGGAATAGCCCGTGAAGTCCTCTTCATTCAGTAGGAATGTTGTAGAAACTTGTATAACTGGAAAACGCTAAGGGATAGACGAAGACGTACTACACAAAAATACGATCTCTTTAAAACAAATCATTTATTTCAATTAACTTTTTTGTGGCATAAGTATTTCCGAGGTATCCATTACTAATGGTTGATTTGTCCAATACTTTGTCCTGTTGAAGTCCTATAGATTTTCAGTTGTTTCTCGCGATTGTACTCAAAGAGTATGGAATTTTAAGAATTTTAAGGCCAGCGTATAGCGTCCAGTTTAAACATTTGACTATCGTTGTTCTCTTTGTATCTATAACGAAATATTTCTGCAAAGATTTATCTCGATTAAAATGAAATACAAACTTTAACTTTCATAAGAATAATTAATTTGTATAGCCAATAATAAACACCAGAGGGTGGAGAAAGTAACGTGAATGTAACAAATCCGAATTTTTTCCTGTGGCGCTATAGCCCGTCAGGGCAGCAACCCGACTGCCGGCGTCACGCCCACTTATTCACGGCAGAAGTGAACGATCACACAACCGATAGGAGGGCCAGCATCACGTTTCCTCCCAGTTGGAAAGTTAGCTCAAGAGGTCAGGACCACTGCCTAACGCAGCTCCTCACTTTCCTCACGATGCTGAGTGGGCACCGGTCTTATACCCAGGAATTAAAATCCACAACCCATGGAGTAGGAGGATCCCGGGCGCACTTCGTGGCCGGAAACCAAAGTTCCACTCTAACCACAGCGCCAAGGCGCAGGACTAGTTTGCTACTACAAACCACGTAACTTACATCAGGTAATCGGAATGTCGACTCTTTGCTCGGTATTCATCCCTTTGACTCCAACGGCAAATTCGAATCTAAAGTATAAACTTTGCTCGTACTAAGAGAGAATAATTAGCGTATTTTCTAATGAATCTCTTGCGTTGCGTTTTCCAAGTTATATACTTAACAGTAACTTCGTAATTAAAATGCGTTGTTTTAAACCGTACCTCATTCTTTGGTTAAAAACTATGAACACGAGGCTACCCATAAGAATACAAATGTACTTTGTATTATTGACAACTCACCAGTGCTAGCAATAGAAAAGTTAGCAGGAACCAGCGGCTTGCTTGGCGACACTTTGAATTTTCCAGCACCCGTCGCGCTCCTTTTTCCTCTGTGAAAACAAATATATTAGGTATAAGAAATTATGAATATTATAAGAAATTATAAGAAATGCGTGTCATCATAAGAAAACAAATCAGAGTTGTAGAAATGTATCTTAATATTAAAATGCATTTTCATAATACATATAACCTAAAATAAGAGTCACTGAAGTGAAACTATTAAAATCGTAAATGTTTCTTAACACTGGATTCTAACACATAGGATTCGCTACACTTTTACTGTAAGTATGTAACCTGTGCAATGCAAAAACTCCAATTTGCAGAATTCCTACGAAGTGCGACATACAGATACGCCATTTTTGCTCATAAATTTATGCTAAGTAACTTCTCATTTTATAGATGCTTTATTCTTATCTCCGAAATGAAATACCTATGTTTGAATCACAGCAGTCACTTTTTCTAGCTTATATAATTAGGGTATAGGTTATACAACAGAGGACACCTCGCGCACTGCGACCTACGTGAGAACTGTTATGGCTACCACCTTCAGGAGGAAGGGATGAAGTGAAGGAACCATAGGAGGCTACAAGACTCGGACAATTAGACGCATGGAAGTCCCTAACATTTCTGGCTCGAAGACCCGACCCATTACTGGAGCTGTCCAGGGAGGGCGATGAACGACCCGTTCAACCAGGCAGCCCTCTAATGTCCACGGATAATACTTTTTCCTTGAAGCAAGCATCCATGCCATCTATTTGGCACAACCCCACACTTGAAACGCCAGAAGGAACAGGAATGAAAGAAAAATGAGATAAAGGAAATCGTGGTAGGTGAAAACCACCCCAACATTCGCTTACCGACCAGAGAAACGCACGAAAAACCCAAGGTCGAGTGGGCGGTTGACGGAATCGAACCCGGGATCTCCCAAAAGCGAGCCTCACACGTTACCGCGAAGCCAACTCGCTAGATAACCGATATAATTATTTTCATAACTTAGTCTACAAATTATTCATAAAAGCTTGTTTTTGTGTTAACTTCTTGTTAATCACGTTAACAGTCAAGTGTTTAATACGCAGGTTGCATTGCTAGCTCTGATATTGTATATACTTTGTATGGGTTGGTGAGAAGCAAACGAACGGGACGCACCACAGGGGCAGCCTGTATGCCTCACATTCAAGAGGTCCCGAGTTCTAATCTCGGTTAAGGTGAGTTACCTGCCCAGTTCTTTCCTCCGGAGGTTTTGCTTTACCCTCAGAAGACGAATATAGGTAGTTCCAAGCTCTATGGACCCCAGGCTTATTTAAGTACCAGTTCACGCTTTTTGTTCATTTACCATCCGAAATTACTTACTCAGTTCAAAGAAGCTACACGCACGCACGAACGCGCCCCCCCGCGCGCACGCACGCACACACACACACACACACACACAGTCAAAGCCCAATATGGTATTTTTTTAAAAATGAGAAGCGTTACATTCACATGACTTTTTCTACGTATCCTAACAGTGGTAGTCAAATGTTTAAGATCTGGACGCTATATGCTAGCCTTAAAATTCCAGACTGTTTCCATACAGTCGTGAGAAACAACTGAATGTTGACAGGACTTAAAGAGACTGGCCAAGTAATGAACAATTCGAACTGTTGTGATTAATATAACATTGATACTTTAGGAATGGCTGATGTCAAAACAGTTATTTTAAAAAAATTGTGTGTTTTAAAGAGATCTACATTTCTTGTGTAGTACGTTTTCGTCTATCTATCGCTTAACATTTACTAGTTACACAAAATTAACTCAATTCCTTACGAATGCAGATGACTTCAAAGCTATTTACAGAAAATTCAAGATATACATTTTATTTACGTGAAAATATCATTAGTATTTGGTGTTTTAATCAAAATCGTTAGAGCCATTTTTTAGAAAATTTAAAATATCGAATAATCTTCCATGTAAAGGATAGTTTGGGGTGGGCAGATTTTCTTGGAAACCTTTGTGTCGCATCTTAGAAGACATTGAACCTAAATACTAAATTTGGTGTTTATATCCAAATTTTCGTTTTTGAGTTATGTTCACACACACACACACACGCACCTTTTTCTAAAAAAAATGTTTTTTCTTTATTCCGGGGGCCTCAAAGCGTGTATTTCCGGTGAAATTTCGGTATCAAATTTATGGGTGGAATACAATACCTTCTCTACCTACTAGTGGTAGAGAGAGTAGAAATATATACAACATAAAACGTTGCAGAATTCGAGTTCTACATTTCTTATGCACTAAGTTTTTGTCTCCCTTATAGTTTCCTGGTTATATGGAGTTATAATTCAAGATGTACATTTTATTTGTCATGTTAACGTTCGAAACATTCGGCATTTTAAAGAAAATCGTTGACTAAACAACATTAACGAATAATTTTCCATACCAATAAAAACTTTAAGGATTGTTTGAGAAAACCTTCGATCTGCATCCTCGAAAGTTGCTGGGCTTAAATAGGAAATTTGGCATTTGTAGCTGTTCATATACATGCGCGCACGTGCGCCTTTTTAAAAAATCCTTTTCGGGGGAGATTCAGGGAACCCCTAAAGGTGCATTTCCGTCAACATCACATATCCAATGTTTGGTTGGAATACTGTACGTACTAGAGGTATAAGATGTACAAAGGGCATGTTTAAAACAAGTGAGAACCGGCTTATGTGGCAACTTTATTTCCACTGCGAAGATGTGTTTACCTTAAAATGCACTCTGTCCTCTAAGAGTTCTTTACTAATGCTACAGTACTTGGTGCCAATGCTCTCTTCGGGGAAAGCCGACACGTTAGTGGCGCTAACCGCATTCCTGAGGAGAGACAGCTATTGTGGGAACGAAACGAACACGCGTCACTCTGGGAAAGAAACGATACGTGATGCAGCATCTTCACTGCTGTCTGTGAGCGTTTTTCTTCGGTTCTCTCATCACCTGAAGCGAAATGCTGCGTAATTTGCAGGCTATAATGGTGCAGATCCGTCTAAAAATTTTATTGACCGTTTTATTTCCAACTGCAACATGATGTTCAACATTCGTTTAATAACACCTCTTGGCTGTCTAAATTGTCAGTATATAACGTACTACCAACTATCTATATTAATCTATACGATGAAAAAGGTGTTATGGAATGTTGCTACTTCTTAAAAGCATTAAATGCTGCTTTGTTGCACGGATGCCATTTAATATTTTGCATGCGCACGTACGCACCACACACACACACACACACACACACACACACACACACACACATATGCAACTTTATGCAACTCTTTAATATCAGTGTTCAGAAAATAAAAGGCAATTCTTCTTCACTCTACCCCTCTGAGGTAGACGAAAATGTGGTCCCGACCAAAGCGTTTGATCCCCGGGCCAATGCAAGCCTTCATATTTGCATTGCAGATCGCTTGCGTGTTGGAGAAATAACCTCTCCGATTTCGGGAAAGTTCACCAAATTTACTGTTAGGCACAAAATAGGAACATGAATGCAGTAAATTGCACCCATAATGTGTAGGAAATCTGCAAAAGTGAAGAAGAATTGCCTTTTATTTTCTGAACACTGATATTAAAGAGTTGCGTTAAAAGAGTTGCAGAGCTCAACGGGGCAATTCCAAGTAAACACAGGTTAGCGAGGAACTGGCGCAGTAGCGTGAGCGACCTTCGTTTTAATCCTCTTGCTATCAGCGACGACGATGAGTAGGTCGCGCTCATGAGAGGCAGTTCCCAGGCTTGCTCTAGAGAGTAGAGTCCGTGATGATAGACAAGAACAGTGTAAACAGTCCGAAAAAGGTCTTAGAATACTTTCCACTTCAGTTACAGATACTTTATTTTCGAGAGAATAAACTCACCGTTTAGATTGACATAACTAAAACGCCTTTATTTGACCACAAGTATTTTTGAAATTGTGAGTTACCCTGTTCTTATCTAATATTAGTCTATACATCTTTTTGTTCCATGTATATGCCGCCTTTGACATCTCAGGTCATATCCGTGGCTTCTTATCTTTGGAACAGTTGCTCATTAGTACCGATCGCTATCGCTCTGATCAGGGTACGACCAACCAGGTGCGACGTAATCAACGCAAAATGAACCTTGCTCACATTATAAGTAGAACAATATGTTATTTACTCAACGTCTTCCGTAATACTTATGCGACCCTGTTGCATGCAATTAGGGTTGTTAAGATGGACATGCTGCATTCTAAGCAGACCTTTGGATCGCAGGTCAGCAGTTTTAAATGCACTTGGTAATGATGTTAACTCGTTTTACATTTGGGTAATTACATTAAATTCATAAACACATTCATGCCCTTATTCACACTTCCAGACTCTAGAGAGGATGGGGAATAATCCTGCCTAAAGAAAAATTCCCACTCTCCAGCCGGGAAACGAACTCGGGACCTCTGAATTTGAAGCCTAGCATACTAAGCACCAAACCACAAAGACACTATACATTGTAGAGTTAATTCAAAAGCGCCATAAAACGTCAAAATGAAAACCATGCAAACATGAGAGCACGTAGTGCTTCATTGTCATTTTATTTATTTATTATTATTATTCACTATATGTAGGTATATGATGATGATGATGATGAGATGGGGCTTAAGGGCGCTCAACTGCTAAGGTTATTAGCGCCCTTACTATGTTAAAATATAAAATGTAAAAGTCAAAAAATTAAAAAAAAACACACACACAATGTAGGTATAACAGAGTAAATCAAACATTAAGGCGCCCATCGCGCGTAAGCAGGTAAACAGAATAGGAGGCAAGCTAGTACTTAAGCAGTTCATAGCTTTAGTATGCAAAGACGTTATCGGTTCTTTACTTAACTCTACAGTTTTTTTTACTCAACGCGATTTCAAGGTCCTTATTAAAGCTAAGGACTTACTGTTAATTTCAGAGTACATTTCAATCATGAGTACCCTGGGCATTGAATCGACCGAGGCTGTCCCTTATCTTGGCCACCAAGATTTCCTGATCTAACATCATTAGAATTTTTCTTTTGGGGACACATTAAGAATATTGTGTTTCAAATAGATCCCCTCAATGTAGAGGTCTTACATCAAAGGATCATTGAAGCATGTGCATCTGTCACAGCAGCGGCTCCCAGAAAGATCCATATGGATAAGGTTGAAACATTTTATCAATCAACGGGGGCAAAATTCCGAACTCCTATTTTATGAGTGAACTGAGCGTAACAGTACCGTTAGATGATGATAATAAGAATGAGGATGATTATAATGATGATAATAATAAGCACAAATGCTAGTGAAACAATACGTGCTCTCATGTTTGTATAGTTTTCCTTGCGGAGCTTTAATGCTTTGATTTAAAGCTACATGAGTATAATCCGTAATATTACACAAGAACAGCGTAAACATAATTAAAAGTAGTTATGCGCACATACTGACAGGTAAAGACATTTTAATTATTTGTCAATCTAAAAAGTGAGTTTATTCGATCAAAAATAACGTCTCTGTAACTAAAGTGGAAACATTCTAAGACCGTTTCGGTCTGTTTTTACACTGTTCTTGTCTATCATCACGGACTGTGTACACTCTAGAGCAAGCCTGGGAACTGCTTCTCAGTGAGGGCGATCTGCTCATCGTCTTCATTGATAAGCAAGAGGAGTAGAACGAAGGTCGATCACACTACTGCGCCACTTCCTCAATGATCTGCGTTTGCTTTGAATTGCCCCGTTGAGTTCTGCAACTCTTTTAACGCACGAAGGGATATCTGCACATATGAAATACGAAGCTGTTGATATAGTGACTCCAAGAAATATTCAGCTCTACGTTATTAAATTTTAGCAGAAAAATTAACTGAGAGAAAATTTTAATACATACTAATCTTATTAACAGAGAAAATTGTGTTTGTGTGTACGTGTGCTTGTTTGTGTATGTAGGTTAACCTCGAAAACCACTCAACTGGTTTTGACAATTCTTTCACCATTGGAAAGCCCAATTAGTTTTAACGGACATGGCTATAAATCACTTTCTAATTCTATTTCATAAATTACTAAAAGATTGATTAAAAAGGATTTACAAAGCCCTTGTACTTGAACACGAAAAAACTTTAGTTATAAAACACATGCTTACAAAGAAGGCTTGAATTTTATTGAGAATGCCATGGAGTATAAAAAATGGTTGTTACTCCACAGAATATACATAGTTGCTGCAAAGTAAACAATTTTCAAAAAATAAAAATCGAGTTTCATGTGAAATACTCCACGTGATGAATATTTGAAAACTTTAAGCTTTTACACTGTGTATACAAATTTTCCTTCGAATGTAGTTATTTACTATTAATTAACTTATGAGTACCATAAAAACCTTTCCTGGAAACAAATATTAAAGTATAAAACATTTTTTTAATTTTCAAAAGTCGACAATGTATTAAATCGTTAAAACCATAAATTCAAAGCTATACTTCATATCCAGAAAAGGGTCTTTAGATCTCGTCTACCGTTCAAAGAACGTAGGTATACTGAAAATCTTAAAATGAACAAAAACTGCACCATGGGGAACATTTTAATTTGACAAACACTTAAGAAAAGTGGATAACGATAAAATAAAATTTTTAAATTTTCGCGCTATTTACAAATACCAGCGCACGTCCATTTAAGCCTTGCATTTGAGCACTTACATGATCTGGGTCGAACGAGTTGGCACAGGCGGTAGCGCGCGAGACTCGCATTCGGAAGTCGTGGGTTCGATTCTCGCAGCCGACCTTCCTGACTCATGGGTTGTTTTCGATTTCGCCAGGTTACTGGGCGAATGCTGGGAAGGTTAATTACATTCCTCGAATGTCCTATCCCTCCATTTCACCTCCTTTTTCATTTCACTTCACCTTTCATCTGCTTGGTTGATTCAGGGAGTTTCGGCGGGAGTCTCGGCGTTGCATGGCAGAGAAAAAGGATGCTCTCTGTAAAACTTCGTCCCCCAGAATGGGGGCGGTCTCCGAGCCCCAGGGTCGTCCTCCATGGTCTACCATGCTAACCTCTAGTTCCTAAGGTAGCGCGTTCAAACCCGGCGGAGGGCACGGATTGTTTTCGGACGTAAAAATCCTTAGCATGGCTTCCTTCGGAAGGGAAGTAAAGCCGATGGTCCCGTGTCGTAGATTAACGGCACGTAAAAGAAACTCAAGTCTGATAAAGAGGCCTCTGAGAAAAATTCCCGGTCTTTCACGACCAATATAGAATGGAACGCTAAGGATCATAGCATAAAACTTAATCCTTTTTTTTTCCAAATCCCGAGCCCCCCAGTGGGATGTGCAAGCCTGCAGGGGGTGGAGAGCTGATTACACCATCTGCCACCGAGAAGTTTCAACTTAGAAACGTAGGCACCCTGCCCTCTGTCTCTTCCTCCTCGTCCTTTCTTCCCGGGGGCGCCCTGTTAGGTGCCTAGGCACATAAGTTCTCCTTAGGCCTATTCTTACAAAAGCCTATTCTTCTGTCTATTTGTTAATAGAGATAAACTTTCATTACGCATTTACACATTCGTCGTAGGTACAAGGATAGAGTAGGATAAAGCGATAGTCACATTTTTAAAATGTGGGTCGCTATGTGATGGTTTGAAATTCCATGCTCCTTGTATAACCACGAGGGGAAAAAAGAGGAAAAAACGACATACTACTTGGAAAAAGGAGACGTATTTGAAAATTCAGGTCAATAAATGGTTAACGTCACAAAATAAAATAGAAACAAGCTGCGTTCATTAAAGTGATCTACATTTTTTTTGAAGTAAGATTTTGTCTACTTCTTATGGTTTACCAGTTATATAAAAGTCATTCCAAATGAAGAGGACTTCACAAGCTATTTCCAGAAAATTCAAGATATACATTTTATTTGTTATTAAAATATCTTAAACATATACTATATTAATCAATATCGTTAGAAGCATTTTTGAGAAAATTAATCATTACCAACATTTTTGCATGTACAGGGTAATTTGGGGTGGAGCGATTTACCTGAAGATCATCGTGACTCATTTTTGAAAGATTCTGAGCTTAAATACTAAACTGACTTTTTGTTTTTGAGTTATGCAGAGAGATACACACACGATTTTTATTTTTCTAAAACTCGTGATCTCTTCCACAGACTATTCTTACAAAAGCTTATTATTCTAGCTACTTCTTGTTAATTTGGATAAACCTTGAATTTACCTGCGTACAGTAGGTGAAGCGATAGTCGTTTTTTTTTAAACAAAGAGTCACTTTGTGGTGGCTTTGAAATTCTTTGCTCTTTGCACGACCACGATAAAAAAAATCTGATGTGTTACACTCACATGACTTTCTCTACTCTTGTACAATCTATTTTTACAAACGCCTATTCTCCATATGCTTTATGTTAATCGAGATATCGAGATGTCAATCTTATTGCTAATTTTCTTGTAGATGCAAGGGGAATATGGTAGCTTTTAAGCGATGGTCAAATATTTTAACGCTGGTTGCTATGTGTCGAATTCCATTCTCTTTGCAAGTCCAGGACATAAAAAAATGAATAACGAATTTGAGAAAAAGTATAAGTATTGGAAAATTTAAGGGAATAACAAGCAATATCTCGAAAACGGTTCACTCAACAAAAGAAATGTATATAACATAAGTTGTGTATTTTAACGAGATCAACATTTTTTGTGTAGTAAAATTTTGTCTATCTCTTATGGTTTACCAGTTATGCAAAAGTCGTTCACAATGAAGAATACTTTTGGAGACATTCCCAGAAAATTCGAGATATACATTTCATTTCTCATGGCATTATCTTAAACATATGATATTTTAAACAAAATCGTTAGAGCCATTTTTGAGAAAATTAAAATTTTCGAAAAATGTTCCATGTAAAGGGTAGTCTGGGGTGGGGGGATTTTCTTGAAAACCTTCGTGTCGCATCTCTGGAAGATACTGAACCTAAATACCAAGTTTGGTGTTTATCCGACTGTTCGTTTTTGAGTTATGCTGTTCACACACACACAGACACACACACACACAGACACACACACACACACACAGACACACAGACACACACACGGACATGTTTCCAAAAATGCTTTTTTTGGATTCAGGAGGTCTCAAAACATGTATTTCCGGTGAAATCTCGGTATCGAATTTTTGGGTGGAATGCAATACTTCCCCTACTTACTATACGTAGTAGAGAAAGTAAAAAGGATGGGGGAGAATATCGACTTCCCATTTGAGAAATGTGTATGTATTTGAAAATTCAAACCAATAACAAGGAATATCTCAGAAATTCTTTACTCCACAAAAATGTTTGACAAATTGTGTGCTTTAAAGAGATTTTTGGTGTAGTCAGATGTTTATCTCTTACGGTTTACCAATAATAACAAAAGTCATTCCAAATGAAGAGGCTTTCACAAGCTATTCCCAGAAAACTCAAGATATACATTTTATTTGTCACGAAAATATCTTACAACATATGGCATATTAATCAAAAGCTTAAGAGCCGTTTTTGAGAAGGCCAAATTAACGAACATTTTCCATGTAGGGGGAAATTTGAGGAGAGAGATTTTCTTGCAAATCTTAGTGACTCATCCTTGGAAGATGCTGAGCTTAAATACCAAATTTAGAATTTAAATTAGTACTTTTCGTTTTTGAGTTATGCTGACAGATAACGGGCACACGGAACTTTTTCTGAAAATGCTTTTTGAGGACATTCAGGGAGTCTCAAAATGTCTATTTTAGGTGAAATATCAATATTAAATTTACTATAGACTACTATAGGTAATTAGTAGAGAAAGTAAAGTTGCCGTTTTCGAAATTTTATAGGAAATTTAGTTTCAGGTGACCTTAACTCGTGAAGTAAAGTTTATAGGTGAGGTGCTTTTGCAAAACCCTGTATCATAATACCTACAGTCGCAGTTCGCCACCCCAGACGATAGAAGTATTCTCATTCTTCTCGCTCCAAGGCCGGTTGTGAATACCTTTAACTCCGGAATGAAAACAAAAACTGGTTCGCTAAGCTACAATAACAGCTCTGTTAGCTGAGGCGTGTGCAATAATCACTGGGTGACAGTCGCGAGCGACATTCCTTGCCAAGTCCCCAATGAATCTTTTGTTTACAAGGCCAGCTGATGCGGTGTGACCAAGGTGGACCAAATTAGTACTAGCCACTCCGAGCTAATTTAAACTTCCAAGAAGCATATACATCGCCACATTCTTACGCAAATAAACATTACCGCATACTCAAGTGCTAAAAGAGTCAGAATGCACTGCCTGAACTTCACGAACTTAAAAGTTGTAAAACGAAACTATTAATGTTTTTTCTAGGCTCCTCTTCCTGTATTGGGGAATAATAAATACATTCTCTATATTTACTTTTTCTGAATTGGTCATCATGCTACTATTTTGAAAAACGTTCTGTAGTAATATGACATGGATCGTAACCTGAGAAAGCAAAATGTCAAATGTGAACCCTTTTCATAATATTTAACTGAGTTAATAAATTGAGAGCATACAGTAATTAAGTGTACAATAAAACAGATATACACAAAAATAATGAACTGTCAAAAACTAATTAAAATTAATAAATCTTAGGTGTTGGTATAATATAATCAGTTTGTCATTTAACAAGGTATAGCACATGAAACTTAATTAAATTAATACACATTAAAGCTTTCTTTTAAAATATTGCCAACCTGGGACAATTTTTAACTGATCTTTTACCTTCCAAACTTTACTCTACAACAAACTTCTAAAAGCCTTCTAAAAATTGACATCACGTGTGTCACGAAAGCTATTTTACCAAGCTTGAATGTCCTATTATCCTTTCATTCTTTTTCAGTTCTTTACTCATATAGATCTATACGACAACCATACGTGAGTCACAAACGATAAATCAGAATTTAGAAGGATGTTTGTTACACCTAAACACTTGCCAAAACCCGCAAACTGTAATTGATTGCAGAGGAGAAAGAGTTGGGTTCGCTTCTTACGAAGCCTAGGATGGCTTCATAGGGGCTCTAAGAGCCTAGGGGGCTTATCACATTGTAGAATTTGTTTGTCTTTCTAACTAGGTATATATCAGAAACAGCGGAGAAACCCAAAACAGAAACGAATATTTCCTCCTGATCTTAAGCGAGGCATATCTGTGGTGAAGTTGCTTGGCGTGAAGATTTTCGAAAAGGGCAAGCCTGAACGAATGGTCTTGTGTAAAATCATGTTTGGGGAAATAATTTCAATGATTTATTTGGAGGTAATGCCTTACTTCTTTAGCCCTTACTTAAGATAGAGGAAGTGACTGCATTGGATAAAATATTTCGATACACCATTTCCATCAAAACACGTTTTAAAACGGAAAAAATCTAGAAACGTTTAAATGTGGATTAGTCTATTTGCAATGTGTGATCGTACGTGCACGCTGTCATAAGTTTGGGATAATGGCTCGAAAAATAAATTTCAGGTCTTGTATTCTCTCACCGAGCCACGGTAACGTGCGCGACTTGCATTCGGGAGGTCCCGGGTTCAAACCCCCGGGGCCGCGAAGGTTTTTTCGGTTTTCTTCGGTCGCTAGGCGAATGCCGGGTTTGGATAATTAAATCTGGAATTTTCCTATTATCCCTTTCATTACTACATTTAATTTCCTTCTTCATCGCCACACCAGGCATTGGGCTGATCACCCATCCTAGTTATGCTATAATCCAGCGTTTGCTTGCTTCTCGACAGGCTACTGGCACAAGGCTTTGGCTTGTAAATCTTTGGGATGAAGTGCTCAAAGAGGAGGGTAAAGAAGAAGTATTCTCCTTTAAATATGCCTACAGTATTCCCTTCATTTTCGTCGAAGTTTACATAACTGGGAAACCATAAAATAAAATGATGTATATGCGTCCATTAAAATTTGCAATGTGTGTCAAAATAATGGTTTTTTGGGATTACTGAGGCTACCTTAGTGCAATTCCATGTATTTATTTCTGAAGACTTAGAGTTATGCCATTTTTATCTTTATTTTATTCACTTATTTTCAAATAATTTAATTCATTTTATTCTATAGATATCTATTTTTATTCTATATACCTGCTTCTCAATCGAACTGAATTACTTTTTAGTAGAAAATAATCCTTTAGTCACAAGAACGTGCAGAAAATATCGTCCTTGTAGCGTAATATTTATTGAAGCTGAAACTTTTTCTGTGATACAAAATATGAACAATTACATCACAGAGAAGGAACTGTAAATTTGGAAATAACCTACCAAGATACTAATAAAATGCTCTAAAATGGCTGCCTAATGAGGTGTTAAGATTGGTAGAACCCCTTTAAGAGATTAGTATTCTATTACTAATACACAAAGGAATAATTGGAAGAAAATTTTTTTTATAATTTTTTTGGTCGTTTTTGGATTAAGGGAGACCCTTTATACTACTTCAGTCTTACTGTTGCTAGTTTAATTTTGCCAAAAATTCCATTTTAAGTGCTAAGTTGTCGTTCTTTTATGTCGCATTGTAAGAACATTTTATTATAATACGAATACGGGGCGCTGCTGTATCACGTCAGAGCTATTATAAGCTACTTCGATGTGCTTCTTCTTCTTCTTATTATTATTATTATTATTATTATTATTATTATTATTATTATTATTATTATTATTAATATTATATTATTGTCACACTAAGCAATCTACGAGATAGAACGGAGGAAATATACAATATATCTCTAATTACTGCTGTGCTGCTCGTAGTTTCATAGAATAAATTTTCTTGAGGATATAATCCCTATTTCTTAATCGTTTTAGAAGTGCAATCTATGGATCGAAAAGCGTCTGTATGTGCTACAGACACAGGTAGTGTCCTTTGCAGTTGCTAATTATTACTGATAGAAGTTATATCCGCCAACATGTGCTCAACAATTCACGCTATTTACGTCATGTTATTTCTTGTTTATACCTAAACAGAAATTATTTCTCTCTTTATAAAACGGCATTAAACTCTTTATTTTGAGATCTTTTAACACACAACCATAAAGTTTTATCACAATACAGTAAGATGGAATACCAGCGACCTATTTTCACTTTCTCTACCACGTACATAGTAGGTAGAGAAGGGTTCAAAAATTCAATGTCGAGATTTCACTGGAAATACAAGTTTTGAGGCCCCCTAAATAAAACTCATTTAACACACACACGCACATCGCCCTCCGTTGGGTTTGAACCCGCGACCTCAGAAGTAGGGGCTAGCATGATATCCCTAGACTACGGAGGACGACTGTGTGTGCACGTGTGTGTGTGAAATGTCGGTAAATACAAAACTTGATATTTTAAGTTCAGTACCTTCCAAAGATATGACACGAAGATTTTCAAGAAAATCCCCCCACCTCAAACTACACTTTTTAGGTGGAACATTTTTCGAAATTTGGATTTTCTGAAAAATGCCTCTAACGATTTTGATTAAAATGCCATATATTAAAGATATTTACATGACAAATAAAATGTATATCTTGAATTTACTGGGAAGTCCTCTTCGTTCGGAAGGTAATTTATATAATCTTGAATAACTGATAAACGTTAAGCGATAGACGGAGTCGTACTACATAAAAATGTAGATCTCTTTAACACACACAATTTATTTCAAATAATTTTTGTGACTTCAGGGTATTTCTCAGATATCCGTTATTAATGGTCCGAATAGGTCAATACTAATCACTCTTTTAAAGTCCTGTCGATTTTCAGTTGTTTCTCACAAGGAAAGACTACGTCATTTTAAGGCCAGCGTATAGCGTCCAGTTCTAAAACATCTGACTATCGCTATTCCCTTTTTAACTATAAGGAAATGCGCAATGCAGCTATTTCCGAAAAGGTTTATCTCGATTAAAATGAAGTATATAGGTAAATCAACTTTCGTAAGAATAATTTGTATACCCATTAATAGCGATAGAAGTTAGAGAAAGTCATGTGAATGTAACACATCAGATTTTTTAGTAATTTCTTGTACATGGTATTTTAGAATTAGATATTTATTCGAGAAAAAACTGTTAAATCTATTTCTATTCACTGGATTGTTTTGTGAAATGTCCTAAAGTTAATTTTGTTAAGGATAAATATAAATATTGGGGTGTGTTATCTCAAAACGAATCTGAGTACGTCTTGTGGTTTACTGGGAATAATTTGAGTCAGTTGGAAAATTTAGAGCCGTACCAGCATGTTACCATGGTAACTCAGTTGGTTAGAATAATGGCACGGAAATCCGGAGATCCGTGTTTCAAATCCCAGCTATGTTATTGGAGTTTTCAGTACGTTCTACCTTTGCAACCGTAATATACACTATTTTTTAAGTATTCATATCGCAGCTAAAAAAACAACAAAATGTGTCCCTATGTTGACTGATCAAATATTTTTGAATTGCGCTGTCACTGTCGTAGGACTGAAATTGAACTTCCGTCTTATTTTTGTACAGTGTTGTATCACTTAGAATATTTTTATGAGAATATAAAATGTATTATAGCTGCAGCAATTCCAGAACCGCTGTCAGTCTGGCATGTGCATAGAATGCTGCGTGTGCAGTCAGCAACTGATTGTTCTCATTTCATATGCCACTGATCTGTGCCACTTATGGATGCTTCAATGCTAGTGTTTCTTTTGTTTTCTATTTCCATTCGTCAAGGCATTCATTCATCTGTGAAGAACATTCTGTTAGCCTTCCGAGATGTAAGTTTGTCTCCCCCCTACAACTTACCTTAACGGTAATATGCGTCTTGAGATCCACTAAACCGGGGGATGCTAACATTTTCATAACGGGGACCGTCCGTCAGAGAATGAATCGTGGACGAAGCCCTGAAGTTTAAGATAAGTACTACGAACTCACGGACACGTGACTTTAAGATCACATTTGTTTTCAAGCAGTACATTATGTTGAATAAAATCTGTACTTATAGATTAATAACTGATGTAATTAAATACTAATTAAACAACCAGTCTTTCCCTCAGCCTCATGACATTGCAATTCAAGTGTTTTACATTAACAGCAGTTCAATATTCAATGAGAAGAATGAAAGTGACTTTTCCTGCTATAACTGCAGGCATTTGTAGTTCTAATTTTGTGCCATCATCAAAACGGACTATAAATGTTCGTCAATCATAGTAAACCTATATTTTAATTTGACATATTTCATTTTTGAAAATGTCTATTAACAGATGTAGTTGATCGATCACTGATATTAGGCCTCGTAATTTCTTATTGTCTTGTTATTTATTACCAAAATGTAAAGTCATATAATGCTGGAATATTAACTGTCTTATCTAATCGAGTTGGTGATGTAGCTTTATTAATAGCAATTCCATGAATATTACATTTTGGAAGCTGAAATTTAATTTGTTACTTGGATTGTTTAATAAATAAATATGAATTGCATTTGATTTCATTTTTAGTTATTTTAGCAGGAATAACAAAACGTGCAGAAATTCCTTTTTCAGCCTTTGCACGCAAAGTCTTTCAAACGAGGAAATGTGTCATTGGCAGACAGTCGTAAAACTCAACCAAATTATCTCCCTGATATTTGTCGCTCAATAGCTGATTATGCTGTATAATATAAATTAAAAATCTAAGCGCTTCATTTTATTTAATCGTTTGAAATCTGTGTATAAATTAGTTTGATACAAGCGTTTATTTATTATATTCTTTTAAAAGCAACTCGACGGCCGGGTCGTCCTCCGTGATCATGGGGTACCATGCTAGCCTCTAGTCCCCAAGCTCGCAGGTTCAAACCCGGCGGAGGGAGATGGATTTTTTGGGCGTAAAAATCGTTAACATGGCTGGGAAGTAAAGAGCAGGTTCCGTGTCGAAGATTTACGGCACGTAAAAGAACTTCATGCCTGCCTCTGAGCAAAATTTAAGGGTTTTCACGCCCAATATAGAATGCGACGTTAAGGACCACAGCAGTAAAAGAGCATTCATAAATGAAACTCAATTTCTCGAGGGCCGGCTTCGGCCCCCGGGACGTAGTTTGGCAAATCCTGCACTAAATCAAAAAGAAGTGTGTGCGCGTGTAAGAAAACGTGAGATCATGTCTGTGGACATAATTCATAAACAAAAAGTTAGATAAATACCAAATTTGGTAACTTCCGCATTGTCTAAGAGAATCACACGAAGATTTTCAAGAAAATCCCCGAACATACCTCATGTATTTACAAAGAGAAAGCATATTGCTTGGACATACGGAAGCTGTTATGTTCAGAAATCACGTCAATTTGTAGAGCAAAACTTCCCGTAAGTGCTGAGCTAAAATGTACCTCTTTACTCGAAAGAGTATGCGTGTTATTGTTTTTTCTATGAAGTGATGCAGAATTTAGAGTAAAAAAGGTAGATACAGTACCATTTTATAACAAGTGTACCTTAATATATACGAGTGTACGTCTGTATGTATGTTTGTATGTTCCTTATGCAACATCGTTGCACCGATTTCGACCAAACTTGGCGCAAAACTTCTGGAATCGTGACCTTGATGGCCACCCCAGCTGCCGAGCCTAGGAATGGTTTATGTTTAGCTTAATCAACGAAAGCGATATAATACCTTTGCTTACTCACAGTGCGTAACACATATAGTCTCATAGAAAGTGTTTCGTATCTGATTGTAATTTCAAAGAGAGCCGTATCTAAATAGTGCCTATTTTATATTTATTATATTTATAACCTTGGCTCCTACGTTTTCAAAGTTAAGTGTAAGGTATTACATAGTCAATGCAGGAAAAAATTACAAATGTCCTCGACTTCACGAAGCAAGAAGCAGAGATGAAGGAAGAAAATATATGTTCACCCGAATTCCACAAAACCCTTAAGAGAGTGAAATAAAGAGTAGCCAAAGCAACTGGTATTTCACTGAATTCCGTTTCCAGAGTTCTCAAAGATAAGAGAAAAAACATATGGATGAAAGAGTATAATTAGCCACACCTAGGAAGAAACATAAGGTCCCTAAACGTATTACAGAAATAGACGATACGCTCATTCGGCGCACGATTCACAACTTCTGTGTGGAAGAAAAAACTGTGCCAACAACAAGCAGATTGCTCATTAAGCTGAAAGACAGCATAAATTTTCAAGGTGGTGCTACAAATTTCAGAAAAAAACTATAAAAGGTTCAGGGTTCAAGTGGAAGAAAACGAAATCAAATAGAAAGAATTATCATCCAGGATAATGGTGCAGAAAGTAACGCCAGCAGTGATGACGGCAGTGATGTGAGTGATTCCGCAGAAGATGTCAGATGTGGAAGAACTGGAAGCAGATGATTGACAGGTTTTTATATTAAGCGCTTTTTACAACGGTGGATTTAAATATACTGTATATAAACTATAAGTTTACCAGTGCAGTGCATAACCGGTGTGCGGATATTTGACAATGACTGTCCCACGCACTCCTGCAGCATGCAGACGACGGTCACCTGCTGATCTGGTAAGCAACTCGCTTCATAGCTGTCATTAAGATTTTCACATGTCTAGAACTGTTGCCAATTATACAGGTAACCTTTGGCACAAAGCGAAAATTACTGTCTAGCTTAGAATTGAAAATTCTCACCTCCCATTTCACACGATTAATGATTTCATTTTGTGGGATGTCCACAAAAGCTCGCAAGACTATCTATATCTTTCTCAACGATAATTGTAATAGTCAAACATTGCCAACATAAGAATAATAATTACTTAGGTTTTCAGCCTTACAGAATAACAAAGGAACAGCGAGTGCAATATATTCGTTGTTGTCCTCTCTGATATTGTTCATGGAGTAATAACACAGTCAAATAATTACAACAGCTATGCCTATTGTGGTTATGCTTGCGCAAACGTAAAGGCACTACAATCGCTTGGTTGAAAAATTAACAATACTTTGAACCCTACTATATTAGACCTTGATAAAAGCAACAGCATCAAACAAGAATAACCACAACTTATTATTATTATTATTATTATTATTATTATTATTATTATTATTATTTATCTTCATTTTATTAATTTATATTGGTATAACATAACGCAAATGGATTCAACATAATTGCATTGATTACAAAAGTCTCTGTGGTACCCAAACATTGCTAACATAAGAGTAATTAACATCGAAGTTAATATTCATATATTCTGCGATCATGCTGCGATGTTTGGATGCTCATTTATTATAATTTATAGTTTATCATTATTCTTCTTCTCCTTCTCTTTTGAATGTTAATTTTGGCCTTTCTTTTGTTTTGAGTTCCTTGTGTTTTCTTAGTAGTTTTATGTAGTTGGTTACTGAGATAAACAAGTGTTACAATGACATTACTTAAACTGTTATTATTTCTTCCCAGCTGAGACTTTCTCTATAAACTGACAGCCCGAATGTGACAACGTAGAAGTCAGCTGCATTCACGAGCAATGATCATTACAAACTGTGGATTTCTGATTGTTCAACGGTGCTTTTGATAGTATTCTCGCAGTATTTTTATTTTGTACTTTATAGCGTCCCGAGAATTTTAATTAACTCTTTAACTGTCTTGTAGTTTCATAAAGAACGGGAGGGGGAGTAAATTAAATTAATTACATCGTCATTCCAGTTTAAAAAGCTTTTTAAACTGGAATGACGATATAATTAATTTATATATATATATATATATATATATATATATAATTAAAGTCGAAATTCGAATAACTTTATATGACTACAAAAATAAGTAACTAAAAATGTAGTTTTTTGTCAGCTTTAACCATTTAGTTTCCTCATAAAATACCAATGCTTAATACATTTTCATGACTAATAAAACGCACATCTTGAATTTTTTTGTAATTCAGTGCAGCGTGCATAGTGACCAGAAAAAAATTAGTTTTATTTATGGACACTCTTTAACTTCTGTGGTTCTTAGCGACTCATTCTATATTGGGCGTGAAAGACCGGAAATTTTGCTCAGAGGCCTCTTTATCAGGCAAAGGAAGCCAAGCTAAGCTTTATACGCCCGAAAAAATCCATCGCCCTCCGCCGAGTTTGAACCCGCGATCTAGGGAACTATAGGTTAGCATAGTACTCCTGGACCACGAGGACGACACCTAGTGAGTAGGGTTGGTAGTAGCACGGAGTGAATTTAGGGTTAAGCGGAGTGGACGGTGGTGTGTTGAGATACTGTTTCTTCCTTGGCATACGACCTTCTACCCGAACCTGTCCGTGAAAATAGATGGGGGCATAGAAGGGGCATCGGGTAAATTCAATTTGGAAATCCGCAGCGCTGCGTCTGCCACCACCAGATCTGGCGCCCTTCATACACACACTCTCTCTCTCTCTCTCTCTCTCTCTCTCTCTCTCTCTCTCTCTCCTCATCCCTTCCTCCCGGAGTTTGGTAGGCACAGTGTTGAAATGCTCCTCCGTTTCCAATCCGTATCTAAGTGCAAATACCTCTCTATTGTGACCACTGTAAGTTAATTATTTAGCTAATTTTAATGTGCTTTTAAATTTAAGCGCAAAGGGAGATTAAAAAAACTATGCCGCCAATGTTAACTCTACTAAATTCATGACCCATTATCTCAGAAACTATTTAAGATATCGGACTGCAAATTTACAGGTTCATGTCTTCTAAGTTCGCCGATCTACTTTTATACAATTTCTTGGTTATTAGGGAAGATAGGATTGTTTTCTTAATTATACCATCTTTCGACTAAAATCTATGAGCAATTATTTTTTAAATAATCAATCATGTTATTAACAACAAAGTAGATCCAAAACAGCATTTACAGATGGTTCTTATCATACAATAATTTGGTTATCTTTAATAGTTTCGGAGAGAACGAGTCATTTATAGCAGAATATGTCATTCATAGAAAAAGCTGTTGAAAGCAAAAATTGAGAAAACAAACTTACATATATTTGAAAAGAAACCACATGGGCTAAGAAAAAACAAGGTACCATACTTAACAGAAGCAGCAATTTGTAGTGAAAAACTTCCCCTAAAACGTGGGCTAAAATTTTATTTCTCTAGTCCGAAGTGTGTACGAGTTATGCTTTTTTCCTTTCTTTCTTTTGAAGTGTTGCAGATTTCAAAGCACAAAATGGCGGACGCAGTACCATTTTTAAAAATATATTTAAAGCACAAGTATTGAGCCTAAAATGATATTATATATATGCTTATGTGTGTATAAGACGAAGTGGCAATTAATAAGATTGCACAAAAATCAGAATGTTATTTTTTGGCAATTTCCGTACATTTAGACTCTGCTTAAAGTATAGAAAAGGTTTTATATTTTCATACATGGACCTAATACACTTGGCATCCTGTAAAGTACCAAAGAAGACCAAACTGGAGGAGCGCCACCAAGAAGCAAGGGATGGAATAGTACATGAATTAATGTTCAATTGAATACAACTACCATTTGGGAAAAAATTAGGAAATAAGCAAACATTTCCAGAGAAAAATAGTTTATTAAAAAAGTAAGATAAATTCATATCCAAGTTCGCATTCTTCCTCTTCAATGCTCTTTTGGACAGTCAATTACTAGGGTTAGGAATTTCATGCTATAATGCACTCTTTTAATATGTATGCATAAAAAGTATTATGACATATTGACATAAACAACAATAAAAGGCTTGTTAATAAAACTATTGTGGAAACCATAAATTTAGGTATAGCTATAGTTTACTCAACGCAGGGGGATATATCACCCACTGCGACCTATCCACCTCCAGGAGGAAGGGATGAAGTGAAGGAACCAGAGGAAGACAGACCGCAGGCAGACAGGCAACAGAGACGCGCGGTGATCCTTAACATTTACAAGCGCGCAGACCCGTTCCACTGCAGGAGCCGCCGAGAGGAGATGAACTGCCCCAATCAAGCAGCCCTCCGGTGTCCACGGGGAATACTCTTTCCATTGAGCATACATCGGCACCATCTGTCCGGCACCGGAATACACCACGAAAACTAGAAGCACGCCTGAAAGGAAACGGAATGAAAGGGAAATGATGGAAAGGAAATCGTAGTAGAAAAGAAACCATCCCAGCATTCACCTGCCGATCCCGGGGAAACCACGAAAAATCCATGGGTCAGAGTGGGCGGTTGTAGGGGATCGAAACCAGGACCTTCCGAATGCGAGTCGCACACGTTACCGTGGCGCCACCTCGCTCGGTTATTGTGGAAACCATCTCATCGGTTAATTAATTACTATACGTAAGCACAGTGTCAGATTTAGCAATGACTGCGGCCTTAAGGGCGCCAAGTCTGCATGAGAATACACTCGACATGACGGCTACAAGAAATGTCCATAAAAGAGGGATGGAGCTATTGCTCAAACACTATCTGACTTCATCACGCAAATGCACAATCGCAATACTTTCAGACTGGTATGTTAAGTACTACTTGAGAAGGTTTTTGCAACGTCCAATTGACATAGTGTGCGTGTGTGTGTGGTAGGGTAGGACCGCATACCGAGATGACATAGGATTATCTATCAAAGCTCTCAGCAGTTAGCCGTGCTACAACTCCTCATCATGCAAATTGCTAAGCACTTCCAAATGGCTGGAGTGGAGTGATTTATATTTTGCTGTAGACTCAAGTTCCACCTCGTGTGTTTAGTGGTGCAGGATGGCTTCTTCTTGTCCCCAGCAATAAATACACACTCCAGCAAAAAAATGAGGAGGCTGATTCTAGCGATAAAGACTTACAAACAATGAAGGGTTCGAGGATAGAAGCAAATAACTTCTAACTACAATACAGAACACGGAGGAACGGCTACGCTAGTGCTCCCATTGTACAAAACTTAGCTGATGTACATTGAATTTCATTCGAGATATGCTGAGTGGAAGAAAATGTACACAATTGGGTAAAATTTGTGCCGCATATCATTGCAAGCATTACAAGTATGGATCCATTTCAAACACCTTTTTTACTTTCTCTACTACGTATAGTAAGTAGGGGAAGTATTGTATTCCACCCAAAAATTCGATACCGAGATTTCCCCGGAAATACATGTTTTGAGACTCCCTGAACCCAAAAAAATCATTTTTGGAAACATGTTCGTGTGTGTCTGTGTGTGTGTGTGTGTGTGTGTGTGTCTGTGAACAGCATAACTCAGAAACGAACAGTCGAATAAACACCAAACTTGGTATTTAGGTTCAGTATTTTCCAGAGATGCGACACGAAGGTTTTCAAGAAAATCCCCCCACCCCAAACTACCCTTTACATGGAACATTTTTCGAAAATTTTAATTTTGTCAAAAATGGCTCTAACGATTTTGATTAAAATATCATATGTTTAAGATATTTTTATGACAAATGAAATGTATATCTCGAATTTTCTGGGAATGTCTCCAAAAGTATTCTTCATTGTGAACGACTTTTGCATAACTGGTAAACCATAAGAGATAGACAAAATTTTACTACACAAAAAATGTAGATCGCGTTAAAATACACAATTTATATCATATACATGTCTTTTGTTGAGTGAACCGTTTTCGAGATATTGCTTGTTATTCCCTTAAATTTTCCAATACTTATACTTTTTCTCAAATTCGTTATTCATTCTTTTTATGTCCTGGACATGCGAAGAGAATGGAATGCGCCACATAGCAACCAGCGTTAAAATATTTGACTATCGCTTAAAACCTACCATATTCCCCTTGCATCTACAAGAAAATTAGCAATAAGATTGACATCTCGATATCTCGATTAACATGAAGCATATGGAGAATAAGCGTTTGTAAAAATAGTTTGTACAAGAGTAGAGAAAGTCATGTGAGTGTAACACATCAGATTTTTTCTTTCTTTCTTCCAGATTGCTATGGAGAAGGCCACGTGGGTATAGAAGTATTAATGACGATCTATGTTGTTACTATGATTAATATTGGCACATATTTTACATTTGCGATAAATGGGTATACTTCTGCAGGATAACTGATCTGGATGTAATTATTAAGAAGAGTCTTCACACGTACACTCATGTTTAAAACTGGCCGGTCTGAGAGCCGAACTCGAATCGGGTATCTCCGTGAGCGCTCGGAACAGCCAGGTTTTGTTCACAAGAATGCGTATACTCTTGTAGTAGTTGCATTGGGGAACACAATTATAATCACAAACGTCTTCCGAGAAAATAATTCATACACGAGATTTCAAACAGACATGTTTTACAGTGTTTCAACACCGAATATTTATAACCAAAACACAGTTTATTGATTTATGTTTCTCATGCTAGCCATGAGCCACTGGTTCCATGATGGACTCTGATTCCCGAGGTCGCTGGTTTAAACCCGACGGAGGGCGATGGATTTTTTCGGTCGTAAAAATCCTTAGCATGGCTTCCTTCGGAAGGGAAGTAAACTCGGTGGTCCCGTGTCGTAGATTTACAGCACGTAAAAGAACTTCAAGCGTGATAGAGGCCTCTGAGCAAAATTTCCGGTCTTTCCCACCCAATATAGAATGGGACGCTAAGAACCATAACACTTAAAGAATGTCCGTAAAAAAGTTCTCATCAAATGTTTCTGTTAAAAGGAAAATTAAAGAATCCACAACCACAGACAAGAAATAATTTAAGGGCTAAGAAATTGAATGGGGTAATTCCGTGAAATGGTAAATAAATACCTACTTTCTAAAACCTTTTGGTTTTTCGTAAACTCTTCCTAACTCTCACAAAACTACCAAATCAATGATGAGTAACAATAATTTAATAAAAACAAACCTATCAAAATGATGATCAAAAATAAATTAATAGTGTGATATATGCAAAAAAAAGTGTGGAAATGGCTATATCTCATGGTAAAGCTGGTAGTTGGAATTCTTCGTTTAAAGCTTGTACTACCATAAAATACTATAATTTTATAAAATTTATAAAATGTACGATATATCCTATATCCAACACGTTTATTATGCATCATTTTCTCATCTAAAGATAAAATAGATATTAATATGCGTCGCAGACGTTCATTTGAAATGCAATCAAGTAGAAGACATAAAGCAGATGTATTGGGACTATACGAGAGATGGCGCATGTGATTTTGTTCTGTATTTATTTTACTTCTCTTTAACTACGTAGTCATATCACGTCGTAGTAGATATTTCATGTCTCGTCACAGAAGCAGATGGTAGCTTCGACATATGTTCGCACAGACCTTAGTGCATAGCAACTATATCTCTGCTTCAACACGTGCCGGGCAGATGTCATTTAGGTGCCGTCTAGTCTACTTGCCGATTGTCTGTATAGATGGCAGAGCATTGGCTATTGCCCCCTATTTTTCATTTTTACTATTATTTTAGACTTGAGGTGGAACTGAAGGTTGTGGTATTAAATATCCAGTCCGGTATTAACCTTGAGACCGAAAAACAGAAGAAAAATCAGTGAAATTGGTCGGCCCATGGGATTTGTACACGAGCTCTTCTGAATACGGAACCACAGACGTTACCGCCTGAGCTATCCCGCTCGGTGTAGCCTTGCTTCTCAGGTTTAACATAGTATAAAGATGGAATATCGCGATTGCAGTGTGATGGAAGTTTTAAAATGCATGGCAAACAACGAGGCGGCGCCGTGGCCGAGTGGTTAGACCGCTCGCCTCCCACCGAGGCGGACCGGGTTCAATCCCAGGGTATTTGGGATTTGTGGTGGACGAAGCGGCGTCTGGGCGGGTTTTCTCCGGGTTCCCCGGTTTCCCCCGCCATTCATTCCACCAACTGCTCCATCATCACCTTTCCTTTCATCCATTTCACCAACATTTCGCTTCATCTACTTCCTTCATCCCATATCAGGCATCGGGCTGATCACCCATCCTGGATGTTCTGTCTGATCCATGAGTGTCTGCTCCTCGACGGGCCTCTGACCCCAGGCACCCGCCTGTAAGTCCTGGGGGGTATAAGTCCTACATAAGAGGAGGGTAAACAGATAATGAATGAATGACAAACAACAAAGGTATCTCAATACCTCTCATCACTGATATTCATTGATCAAATCAGAATTTCTTTAAAGTCATCTCTGTTTTACAATTAAATAAGAACTAACAAATATTGTTACCTAATTTACTTTGAATGTGAATCTAAACGCCTTAAGCTATATTTCCACTTATGGGAACACGTCAACGAAGTTGCTGTTTTCAAAATATGTCAGTTACTTTATGGGAACATTTCATTATCTTTGTCTGAAACTGTACCGAAATATTTAAATTTAATTTCGATACCTCTTTCTTTTTAGGGAATTGCGATCCTTGTTTCATGAAATTGTCACTAAGCACCTGCTGTTCAAGGAATTGTGTGCCAGATGGGTGCCAACAAGCTGACACCCGAGCACAAAACGAAACGCTTAGGAGGAGCACTGACATGTCTGCAGCGATATCATGATGACGCGAGGAGTTCCTCGACAAGATCGTCGCGGGCGATGAGGCGTGGATTTCGCACTTACCCCGGAAACCAGGCAGCAATCAGTGCATTGGCGTCACAGTGGATCTCTGGTCAAGACGAAATTCAAACAGACTGTGTCGGTGCAATAAGTGATTGCACGGTGTTCTGGCACAGGAAAGGCATTCTTCTCATTGATTTCCTGCCCAGAAGTGAAACAGTGAAAGCTGGTCGTTACTGTGAAACACTGCGGAAATTGCGACGTACCATTCAAAACAAGAGGTGGAATGCTTACTGCAGGTGTTGTGCTGCTCCATGACAACGCTCGTCCATATACGGCTCGGCGCAGAGCAACTGTTCTGAAGGAATTCGGCTGAGAGCTGATCATCCACCATACAGTCCTGATCTTACCCCCTGATCTTGCACCTCAAGAAATTCCTGTCCTCCGGTCAGCGTTTTGACAACGGCGTAGAGCTAAAGACGACTGTCATACGCTGATTCCATTCAGAGACCACAGACTTCTACGACACAGAAATACAAAGGTTGATCCCACAATGTGACAAGTATCTCAATTCTTGTGGTGACTATGTCGAAAAAATAGCTCAAACATTGCTGCACCTGTTACCAAAGATTTTCATGTAACTACGTTTTCTTTGTTTTAGAAAAACAACCAACTGTAAACATTAGGTATGATGGGTTCATCCAACAAGTCTTAAGAAACCAATAGCTGCAGATAAATCTGCAGCTGGTTTTTGTTAGTAACGGGCTAAGGGCACACAGCGAAGGAAAAGAAGAAAAGGGCAAATCTTAAAAATGTTCCACTAACATTACGAAATATCTGGAAAAGCCTGATTCTGCCAATAAGATTTATATGACACACATTATATGTATACTTTAACGTCTTTACGATTATTCTATAGTCAGCTTTTGCCTCCCTGTTATGTGATTAGTTATACAAAATTAAACAAAATTCAATTAGAATGAAGACTATTTCACAGATTATTCTCAGAAAATTCATAATCTAAATAGTAGGTATTAATATTGATATTTTAAACATATGATATTTATTTTAAAAAATCCATTCTAGTTCTAGGGGAGGGAATTTCGTAAAAGTATTCGTGTTTCACCCTTTCAGGATACCTAGCTTACATGAAGGTTTTTATAATTTAGTTTTGAGTTATGCTGTTCACAGACGCACAAATACACACGCGTGCGCGCGCGCACACACACACACACACGAAGTTTCTTCTAAAAATACTTTATTTGAGGGTTCAGTGGATCTCAAAGCATGTATTTCCGATGAAACACGATAGAGATCTTTTGGTGGCATACAATACTTACTCAATCTACCACAAAGAGACAAATTTGAAATTGTATCCTAGCGTGCATTAATTTAAAATATGGGCATTTCACTAGCGCCTTCCCTTAACCACTTCCTAACTGGATGTCTAATATCCACACTTTATAGAGGCAGAACTTTCAGCAGATGATCAAATTAAGCGACCTGCTAATCATCAGTGTTCAAAGAAGGAAGAGGTTTGTTTGCATGAAAGAGGACGAAGAAAGAGAGAAAGCCCTTATGATATTTTTTCTTTCCTTTTCTCGCGGATTGGGAACATCGTTATGCTTTCCCGGTTTTCAAGCATAATGAATGGGCTCTAACATTTCGGCTTGTTTTAAGTATTTCGCCAGAGCGAGTTTACAATCAGGACGAAAGGGGTATCCCAGTTGAAGGTGGGCGGACCGGACAGATGTTTGCGGCGCCAAACGGAGCTGTGGATGTCCGAAACACACCCATTTTTTCCCCACAGGCGGAAGCAGTTTAGAACTAACTGTTTAATATGATGCTGCCGCGTTTTTTAAGCTCTGTGTTTTGAACTGACAAAAAAGGCTCGTGCCTCCAGCGCGCGGTTGTTTGTAATTCTGTGTGGCCTGCTATATGATCTTCTGGGCTTGGTGTACACGACACCATCAGATCTCTGGCCTGATATTTCACCGTTTGAATGTTGTTTAGCACTATAATCATAAATGAATATTCGTTTGTTTCCCTTCTGGTGTACAACTGTAAGCTGTCTCTGCTTCATTTCATATCCCCTAAAAGGCAATTTTAATTTTAAAAACACGGGTTTTACCTGGACTAAACTTTAGGTGAATATCAGTAGTTCAAAAGTGTTTCTAAATAAGTACCTACACGTTTCTAGAATACGGCATCATTACTCTGGAATTGAAAATGATAGAGTATCATTCTAAAAGAAGCATGGCTACAACATAACGGGCAAATGGTTTTTGTCAGTAACAGTTTCAACCGTTCCAATTCCCATGGTTCTAAATAACAGTTTCAAAATAACAGTCAACTACGTCTACGACTACTTTTTCTTTGCTTGAAGTTCTTTAACCTGATAGGTCATATCGGACGGTGAATGAGCGACATGGTTGAAATGATGCTCAATTGAGCCCGGGGTCCTTAGAGTTTAGAGGTATCCAATATTCGAGGGTGTGAGGCAGATAGGCTACCCCCACATCACGGAAGTGGAATATGAGTACTTGCTATTTGCACATAATCGTAAGAGCAAAACACTTTTTATTCGCTGTTTTACTTGCCTCGGGTTCTTTCGTATCAGTTCGTGATTCTTCGTTTCGTTGCAAGGGTATTGCAAGACGATTCCCTCGTATTCTCTTTCAGCCTGTTTGCAATATTTATAACGCACACCAATAGGTACATGCATGTATAAGAAAGAATGGCAAAGTAGCCAAAGTGATTTACATTTAAAAAGGCCGGTGGACACGCAGATCAGGTGTCTGCTTCCTGTTTCTTCTTCTCTCCCCCCTGTATTACATTCGCCAGCGCGAATTCATAACATATCCTTTTTATATATACAAAAAGAGCTAATGTGTTACATACCGAGCGGGATGGCTCAGACGGCAACATCGGTGGTTCGCATTCGGGAGGTCGTGAGTTCGATTCCTATGGCCGACCTTCCTGGCCCATGGGTTTTTTCGGTGTTTCCCCGGGTCGCCAGGCGACTGCTGGGAAGGACACCTCCAGAATTTCTTGTCCCTACATAATATCTCCATTCTCGTTTCGCTTCCCTTTCAACTGCTTGTTTCTTTCAGGGTTGTAAGTGTCGGTGGGAGGTCTCGGCATATGCAGGCAGGGGAAAAGGGTGCTCTGTGGAAACCTTCGTCCCCCGGACTGCCAGCGCCTCCGGTTCCTGGGCCCCCCAGGGGATGTGTAAGCCTACAGGGAGAAGGGGAGCTGGCTGCACCAGCCACCACCCGTGGATCTCAAATCTGTAAATGGTAGCGACCCTGCCCTCTGCCTGTCATACCTTCTGGTTCGGCCGCCCTCTGTCTCCTCTCACCTCAACCCTCTCTCCCGAGGGCACCCTGTCAGGGGCCTAGGTACAAAAGAAATGTGTAGGTCGAGGTGTTAAATCCTCCTCCGCTTCTAATCCTATCCTATGTGTTACATTCACATGAGTTGCTCTACCCGGTTCTCTATAAACCATTCCTACAAAAGCTCGTTCTCTATCTGCTTCATGTTATTCGAGATAAAAAACATTTGAGAAATGGATTTATTACGCATTCGTTCTCGGTACAAGGGGAATACATTAGGCTAAAGTGATAGTCAAATCTTTTAAAAGAGGATGGTTATGTGGTGGCTTTGAAATTGCATTCTTTTTGCATCATGGGGGGAAAAAAGAATGATTTCCCATTTGGGAGAAGTAAAAGGGTATTTGAAATTTCAAATGAAATTCGGAAATGGTTAACTCCGCAAAAAAAAAAAAAAAAAAAAAAACATACACATGAAGTGTGCTTTAACGAGATCTACATTTTTTTGTTGCTGTGTAGTTTACCAGTTATATTCCCAGAAAATTCAAGATATACATTTCATTTGTCATAAAATATCTTAAACGTATTACATTTTAATCAAATTCGTTAGTCATTTATAAGAAAATAAAAAATTTTGAAAAATGTTCCATATAAAGAGTAATTTCCATTACATTTATACACATACATTGTAATTACCGCTTACTTCCACCATCGTCATAGTAACCGTCTTGTATCAGTTTCCCTGATACTGATGATTATGTGTAGGTTCCAAAATGCAAACTCTGGCCTTTATCCCAAATTCTCAAAAGCATAATTAAGTAAAATTGGCCGCATTGCCACTGTGATCTGGTGGATAGCATGCTAACCTCCAAATCCAGAGGTCTCGGGTTCCATTCCGGTGGGACCTTTTCTTTGATCAGGATCATCCTTGAGTCTGGAAGCATGAAAGAGAGTGTGCATGTGTTTGAATTTAAAGAAAACGCAAAGATTAAACCAAAACAGTCAACGAGTGAATAACACTGCCATTGCTCCGAAGGTAAAGCCACCGATATGACCTAAGATGTTAAAGGTGGCCGGTGATTTCCAGTGGGTGTTACCGTTGTCAATATGTACCCAATGTCATTGGCGTATGCTAATGAAAACCAATTTAACAGTTTTGGTTCCATGTTTTTAATAAAGCGAAAAGCTCGTGTACTGATTACAGAGTCCTTCATGTGTATTATGTTGTGCATGCCACATAAATTAATGCAGCATAAGAACCCAACTATTGAAATTTGGAAGCACTAAAGCCGGGACGATTCCAAGGTCTCGCACCACATGCATGCTTGTTAAATGTTTTGTAACGCGACGGACCTTCTACGATCAGGCGTTACCTTTGGAACCGGTTATAAAATTCTCAAAAGATTGCGTTAATGCAAACGAGGACTATTATTTTGGAACTACATAATTGGACTTATGGTCATCATTTGGAATGACCCCAGGAATACGTTATTGTTCCTCCCACTAGGAATTAAACAACATTAAAATTTCTGTTCTGAATTTCAGTGTGAATAAAAGGCAGTTGTAAAAGGTAGCGAAAATAATACCCGAAGTAGCATAAATTATCAGACATTTTTAGAAGAGCCTATAACACCTCAGCGTACCAGAAGACAAGTATATGTTAAAAAAAGGATATATATTTATATATTCGGCTTCTGATGCTTTGAGTAATGGATATATTAATTGTTTTTGCCTTTACCTTCGCAAACGATCCAACTACTTAGAGCAAACTAGGTGGCACCGCGGTAGCGTGTGCGACTCGCACTCGAGAGGTCCCGGGTTCGATACCCGGGGGCCGCCCACTCTGACACATGGGTTTTTCTGTGGCTTCCCGGGTCGGCAGGCGAATGCTGGAGTGGTTAAACTTCTACCACCCCATTTGCTTACCCATCATTTCCCTTGTCATCTGTTTGAAGATTGTAGGACCAGGCTGGATGGTTTTGGGCGGGAGCTCCCTCGGGGAACCCCCGAGGCTCGGGTCCCAATAGAGTGGGCTGGGCGGCGTTGGAGATATTCCATCTGGAAACATTAGGGACCAGTTTGTGCTTACGACCGTCGCCGACCGGATCTCTCGCCCTTTGGGTCTCTTCCCTGTCCCTTCCTCCCGGGAGTGAGTAGGAGCACAAGGGGCCAGCTGGCCTGCGTGCGGTGCTCTGCCCCGGTTTAGGGGCCCGCTCTGTTCGTCCGTACCTTTAGCTTTAAGGTATCTAAGGATATGTGTGTAAAACTGCTTAAACTTTGTTATATGTAGGAAAGGCAGTGTTTGACAGATATTATTATTACTATGAAAATAGTAAAGTAATGTGATTTACAGGATCAGGGACTTTCCACCTAAAGCAACCCGCACTACGCTTTGTTAATTACTTTCTCTACCGATTATCTATATTAAGTACACTGTAAAGGACGCAAGTATTGTACTCCACCCAAAAATTTGTTCTCGAGATTTAAACATAAATATAGTCTAGCATAATTTAATTTTATATCGACTCTGCAAGTTATCGTAAAAAACATTCCCAACACTTTCTCTACCCAATCTTCTACAAACTATTCGTACAAAAGCTTATTCTTCTAACTGCTTGATTTTTATCGAGTTAAACATTTGCATAATGCTTTTATTACACATTTCGTAATAGGTACATGGAGAATACATTAGGCTAAAGAGATAGTCATATATTTCAAAAACGTACGGCTATGTGATGGTTTTCCAATTCTGTTCTCCTTGTATGGTCGTAACAAAAACCTATTAATTAATTAAATTTAAAAGCAATAACTATTAAGCAGTTCAAAGAATATGTCAAACCAACAATAAAGAACATACCGGAAATGGCTAATGCCATTGCTGTCTCTTCAACGACGTTTTAGCCAGGGGTAGGGTGGCTTATCTTTAAGATAAAGCTTTAGCTGTTGGGAGGGATACACAGTATTCTAAACTTGTGCCGCGCTTGGTGCGTACAGTGGAAAACAACCCACAGTATTTCAATATCGCGCGCCTTTATCCCTCACTTGCCTCAGACCAGTAAACTCTACCTCTTTCCAGTAGCTAAACTCCTACGTGCTTGGAAGGACTTCCCAGCCACAAGCTAAAACATTGCTGTACAGACAGTAATTGACATAAATTGTTTGTATTAACGAGATTTGCATTTTTTGTGCACTAATTTTTGTCTCTCTCATACAGTTTAAAAGCTATACAAAGTTCATTCATAATGAAAAGCACTCCACAAGATATTCCCAGAAAATTAAAGATATACATTTTATTTACCTCGTAAATATCTTAAATGTATAGTATTTTAATCAAACTCATTAAAGCCGTTTTTCAGAAATTCAAACATTTCAAAAGGTGTTTCACGTAAAGGGTAGTTTGGGATGGGGGATTTTCTTGAAAATCTTTGTGTCGCATCTTTAGAACATACTGAACTTAAATTGGTATTTAGGTATTTTTCGAACTTTTGATTTTTGAGTTATGCTGTTCACAAGATAGACACACATACACAGACCTTTTTCTTAAAATGTATTTTTTATTCAGGAGTCTCAAAACATGTATTTCCGGAGATATTTCGATACAGAATTTTTGGGTGGAAGACAATACTACCTACTATAGTTATATGGCAGAGAAAATAAAAAACTTGTTTTTCTACTTTCTGTTTATCACAGGTAATACCGCGAATGATCTCCAAATCAAGTGACGGTAGAATATTGCGACGTAGGTACTTTGACCCAAGGTTATCGGGAGGTCGGCGCCGCCGCCAAGTCGGAGATAAACAGAGATAAGCAACGTTCTCGACCGGCGTAAATATCTAAGTGCCATCGGCAGATAACTACAATTTTATTGAAGTTCCTTCACCTTCCCCTCCGCTTCCAGAAAGTGTATCCAGATAGTTCTGGAATGTTCTGTGGAAAATGGCATTGCCTATTGAGGCAGTATTTTATATCACAACACTGTGAATGCCAGAGTGATTGTAGTGTAAATTAGCATTATTGTATGCCATTGATTTGAGATGTTTGTTAATTATAAGCATTGTTATGAAATAAGTTTACATGGCCTCACTGAAACTGACAATAGGAGTGGGTAACAATGTAGCGAGGGGGTGAGTTGTTTATCAGTTAGAAGAGACAAACAAATGACGTCAGAGTAGCGCGCTTTTCTTTAGAAATGGAGGGAATATCTTCCCTATAGTATATGTGTTTGTAATTTTGATTGGATAAAAAAAAATAGACGCTAATGTTGGCGCGCTTTATTAACCAATAGCAGCTCTGTTATAATCTTTAGGCATATCGGGGTGAAGGAGTATAAATTCTGAAGCCAGAGACGGGTAACGCACAGTTCAATGGAATCATTCACGGGTTACACGTCGCACAGTTCAACAGAATCATTCACGGGTTACACGTCGCGTAGTTTAAGAGAATCATTCACGGGTTACACGTCACACAGTTTAACAGAATCATTCACGAAGTTCACGATGCGCAATTCTACAGAATCTCTCGCGTCGTAAAGTTAGTTAAAAAAATGTGAAATACGCGAATTAATAATGTGCGGCAAATAAGTGATTATAGTTACATTTGAAAATATAACAGCTTCAGTCGGGCGTGTATCAAGAGTAAGTATGTGAAATTAATGAAGTGTGACGGCAATAAAAGTGTAAAAACAAATTCTTTTATCAGAGTTATCTTTTAGTAACACTCCTTTCCGCTTACACGCCCTGTTCAAGAGATTTGCTCGACTGAGTAATAATAGCTAACCGGAGGACAAAGAACTCAAAATTAAAAATAGTAAAACAATAACAGGCGCTCAGCAAATAAGATAACACGAAAGTTACCGCGACACTATATAAGCGAGCGTTCTCATGAGAGGAGCTAGTTGTTTCAATCAGTGAGTGAGTGAGTGAGTGAGTGAGGAGTTGGTGAACTCGTTTCTGCTGCGACATCAAGTGCGGCTCTCCGAGCGAGTTGGTGACGACTACTGTGATGTGCAATGAGTGCTACTATGGAGCGAGAGATTATAGAAGTCTGTAGTGCGTATTTGGTTACGCCGCTATTCAAGAAGGAAAGTAAAGTGACGGGGAAATTGAACTAGTTCACAGAAGTGAACTGAGTGTGAAGTAAATAACTTCCCAGTGAAAGTTGAACCAGATCAAAACAGTGACAGTGAGAACTGAGAGAAACGACAGTTGAAAAACTGGACAGTCACAGTATTCTAGAGGTTTTGGAAATCAAGAGTGGCATTTTCTAGGACCATTTCACGAATAAAATAAAAATGAGTTACCCAAGATCATGATTATTAAACTACAGTTATAGATATGTATGTAAACGCGTTGTGTAAGAAGAAGTGGTCGCACTTTGTTTGCAATTTGTGCACAATATCGGAATGGTGTTCTTCATTAAGTTGCAGTGCAAGATACTATTCTGATTTGTGCATAATATAAAAAGAAAGCAATACTTTTACATTCACATGATTTTCTCTACTCACTCTTCCACAACCTACTCTTAAAGTATCTTATTATTCTAGGTACTTCTTGTTATTACAGATATTAGGTTGATTTCACATTTACACACTTCGGTGCAAGATACAGTAGGCTAAAGTGATAGACGTTTTTCAAGAGCGTTCGCCGCTATGTGATAGCTCTTTGCATGACCACGAGACAAAAACGAATAACGTCTTCCCAGTTGAGAAAAGCATTTGTATTTAAAAATCAAACCAATAACAACGAATACTTGGAAATGGTTAATTACATAGAAAATACAATTAGTTGCCATAGGTTGTGTGTTTCAGCGAGATCTACAATTCTTTTTTGTATAGTAAGATTTTGTCTATCGCTTACGGTTTACCAATTATGCAAAGTCATTCAGAATGAAGAGCACTTCTGAGGCTCTTCCTAGAAAATTCAAGATACACATTACAATTGTCATAAAACGTTTTAAGGGAAGTCGTCAAACTAAAAATGAAAAAAGATATATATATATATATATATATTTGCATTTTATGAAAATATGGTAAATTCTGCTTAATTTTGTATTTTTTCAAATATTAACCATTAAAAACAATTTATAAAAATATTATGATTAAGTGAATTTACTTTAAATGTGAAATTACTCACACAACATTTTTCAACATAAATGACCCGTTTTCTGTGAAGCTACAAAGTGTATGTGCATAAAAAGTTTACCACATAGTAGAAAAAATTCCATCATCACGCGCAGTTGCTTTTGTTGAAGTTTCTCAAATAGTTTATTTTTTTTAAAGATAAAAGTTCACAAATGTTATTGAAAATTTTGAGGTATACCAAAAAATCCAATTTTTTCCAATCAATATTTTAACATAAAAATAAAACAGTCTACTCAGAAGAAATGAATAAACACCATGTGAAAATATCACATTTCTAAGTAAGTGGGTTCTGAGAAAACGGTCATTTACATAACTAATTTAACACTAGTGAGATAGGGCTTAACGACTCCCTTAAACACATGGCATTTTAATCCAAATCGTTAGAGGCATTTTTGAGAATACTAAAATTGTCGAAAACTTTCCATATAAAGGGTATTTTTTGGTTGAGGGTATTTTCTCTAAAATCTTCGTGTCGCATCTTTGTAAGATATGAACTTAAATATTAAGTTTGGTATTTATAGGTCTTTTCGTTTTTGAGTTATGCTGTTCGCACGTACATGCTTTTATGGGTTCGGGGAGCTCAAAATATGTCATTATTGTCTCGATATTGAATTTTTAGGTGAAATTTAATATTTCTTCCCTTTCCTATAAGTACGTAGTAGAGCAGAGAAAGTAAAAAAAAAAAAAGATTTCAATAAAGTTTGAGTGCATCAGGATTGTGATTCGTTGAAAAACAATATTCTTTCAAACACGACTGGTCATTACCTCCCATTTGGTGCCATGAGTAAATAGGTCATAATAAGCGTTTGTTTCATACCATCTGGAATTTCATCCTTTTCCGTCTTCAAACCAGTACTTCTCCGTTCAGTTATTTTTCGTACTCAACACCACATATCAATACATTGGCCCTGCAATGAGCATTTGAGACACATGACTGCGTCCATATCTAATATGACACACAGTACAATATTTAACCAATATATAAAGTATTTCGACATGATATGAAACAAAACATTGTAAGTAACTATATAAACTATAGCTTTTTCAGGCCTCGTTTCGATATTCCGGCCTACTACTCATCCTGAAAAAAAACCTCACTTTTTTACAGTTACGTAAATAACTATTGCCGAAATTATTTATTTAAACAAATGAGCATATAGAACGTAAACAAAGTGTTTAAAAAGCAACTCGCTTTATGCTTTGTTCTTTGCTTGGGCTAATAATGATAGACATAACTTTTCAAACGGAAAATTAAATCAATGACACATCTCTAGTACGCACCTAAAGCAAAGATTGTGTATGTTAACGAGTTCCACAATTTTTCTATAGCAAATTTGTGTCTAATTCTTATAATTTCGCAGTTACATAACTTGATGTAGTAATTTGTATCACAAATTACTTAAATGTAAATAATGATTGTAATATGAATATGCATTTTTATGTGACATTGATTTCAGATGTTTATTAATTGTAATTATTATTGGGAAATAAGTTTATACGGCCTTACTGAAACTGTCAATAATAGCGCAATAATGCAGAGAGGGGGGTGAGCTATTTATCATTATTGGAAACGAGGAAGTTACGTAATGTTCGCGCGTTTTTTCCGTTTAGAACCTTCTGGAATGTGTTCTCCCTAAAGCATATGTATTCATAATTTTAATTGGGTATTAAAATGGACGCTAATGTTGGCGCGTTTTTTTAGCCAATAGCAGTTCAGTTATAATCTTTAGGCGTATCTGGATGAAGGCGTATAAATAAGGTAGGTTGGAGGTAAAGTCAGTCAGTCCTTCAGTTCGCCGAAAGCATTCATACAGTACACGTCGCCTTCAGCTCAGTTCATCAAAATTCTTAGTAAATTACACGTCGCCTTCAGTTGCGCAGTTCATCAAAAATCTGTGTACACTACACGTCGTTTTCAGTCAGTTAGTTCGTCGAAAGTATTAGTTCGTCATACATCGGATATAGATTCACAAGTTACGCGCAGCAGAATTATGAAAGATCTAAAATATGGTAAAGTTAATTATATAAAAGGTTGAAGTACGTTGATTAAAAGTGATCAGTAAGAAGTTATTATAACAGTTTCAGTTTGGCGAGTATCTAGATCAATATGTAAAAGTGATAGCGAACGTGTTCGACAATAAAAATTATAAAAACAAATTTCTTCATCAGTGTTCTTTTTGGATAAAAGATTCCTTTCCGTTTACACAACCCTGATCAAGACACATGTTCGACCCAAGATAAGATAATAGCTAGCCGGAGGACATTTGAAATGAAATCAAACAAAAGCTAACACTGATGCAAATTGCTAACACAAGATGGAGCTACAAACCGAACAAATGAATGACGTCGCAAGATGGCTTCAACACACGTGATGTAAACAAACATTATAAGTAATACCGTCGCAAATTGGCTACCATAACGTGGGGCTACAATAATGTTATTATAAATTGGCTCCTATACGTGGGGCAGTTAAAGTTATGAAACCAAACAAAACAAAAGCAGCACAATATAAGATCTTCAAGTTCTAATAATTTACGTAAAAACATATTACGTAAGCACTAATTTCTATCGCAAATTTGCGCACAGAACGTGGGGCACGATGACCAGGAAAGGAACACGATGACCAGGAAAGGATCAGAATAACCAGGAAGGGGCACGATGACCAGGAAAGGAACACGATGACCAGGAAAGGATCAGAATAACCAGGAAGGGGCAGAGTGACCAGGAAAGGAACACGATGACCAGGAAAGAAGCAAAGTAACCAGGAAAGTAGCAGAGTGACCAGGAAAGGAACCAGGACGTGGAACGAATGCAGCAGTGAAATGATCTACAAGACGCAGATTCCAAACTACAGCACAACAAAACGACGTGGACTCATCATAACACAACGCAGAAGCGACATATAACCTAGGAGAGAGGGGCAGAAAGCTGGACATCAAAGCAACATCAGCAGATAGCATCAGAAAGGTTAGAAAAATGTTATGTTAATTCTTAAAAAAAGGGGGTAAAAACCTTCAAATGTACTTAAGGAGTGGTAGGATAAAGAAAACAATGGCTACTAATAATACAGAAGAAATAATTATGGAGGGAGATAATGTAACAGTTAGCTGTAATCCAATACAGGTTACAGAAAATAGCTCAAACTTTTTAGGATTTGAGGGTGGAAATGTTAGTGCAGAAAGTCAGAATAGATTAGCAGGAAATGTTAATCTTGATACTAGTATGATTATGGAAATGCTGAAGAATATGGAAAAGAATAATAGGGAAATGAGGGAAGATCTTAGTAAGAAAATAGATCAAAACAGGGAAGATATGCAAAAGAATAATGAGAAATTAGAAAAGAAAATAGATCAAAACAGGGAAGATATGCAAAAGAATAATGAGAAATTAAGAGAAGATATTGATAGGAGTTTAGAACAAAAACTAGATCAGAATAAGAGAGAATTAAGGGAAGATATTGGTAAGAGCTTAGAACAAAACAGGGAAGAAATTGAAAAGAAATTCATGGAGCTAGATAGTAGTATAATGAGAATGAGAAATGAAAATCAGGAAATGATAGCAAATGAAATAGGTGAAGTTTCAAAGAAAATGTTAGACATGAGTAGGGAAATATCTAACCAAAAAAGTGAGGTTAATAATAAAATCGAACATGTTGATGTAAAATGTACAGAATTAGGTAGCCGACTGAGTAGCATTTCAAGTGAGTTAAGAGAGATAATGGAGGCTACAAATGCAGATTTAATTCAGGTGCAAGTTAATTTCAGAGGGGAAATATCTGAAATTCAGGAGTCAGAAACACAGAGAAATAAATTGTCTGAAGAAGTTAAAGATTTGTCTAAAGATTTGAATCAAAAGCTAACTTCTGAAATTAACAAACACCAAGCTGTTCAAAATGAGAATAATAAAAAATTGGAACAGTCAATAGAAAATCTGCAAGGTACTGTAAATAGGTTAGAATTGAATTCAAGGGCAAATATATGTGATGTGAATGTATCAGATGTACAAAATAATGATAGAGGTAGTTCCTCAGGTATGATAAATAATGTGAGTGTTGCGGCAGCTTCATCTATAGCTAATGCTGAAACTCAGAGTGCACAAGTAACACTAGAGAATTTAAATATGGGAGTAGGGAATTTCCAAAATTACAATCATATCTTAAGTGATTTTCCACTTCCAAAATTTAATGAAAACTCCAGTCCAGTACAGTTCATTGCAGAATTATCAGAGTATTTTCAAATTAAAAAGATACCTGAAGCATTGAAAATGATAGTTGTCAAAAGATGTTTGGACCAGAAAACTTTAGATTGGTTACAAATGGTATCAGGGGATGAAATTTCATATGAATCCTTTAAGAAGTTATTCATGAACAGATTTTGGAATGTTACGGTACAGCACAGAATTCGAGCAATGCTTAGTCATGGTCAATTTAATCCACGAGAGGGAATATCAATGACTGATTACTTACTGAAACATGCAAGTCAGGTTAGAAACTTGTCACCTCCAATCAAGGAGGAAGATTTTGTGAGTTTGCTCGCAAGGCATTATCCTTTAAGGATACAAAATTACTTATTAATTGCAAAACCACGTAGCATCTATGAGATGACAGAATTAATGACAGCTTTGGAACAACAGGAAGAAGATATATCTCGGGAGTGGGAGCATAGATTTTTAGATGTGCGAGATAGACGAAATTACCAAGGTAGTTATCAGCAAAGTAGAGGACAAGACAGACGTCATGAAAATAATACCAGACAACGGTATCAATCATACGTTCCACAATTTGAAAGATCAAGGACAGATGGGATACCAGGTCGACAGGAACAAATAAATTATGTTAGGACAGAAAGATTGCCTGAAAGAGGGCAAAATTATGGAAGGCGGTACATTAGACAAAGGGGAAATTTCACTCACTGGAGGGAAAACAATAACAGGGAAAGATCTGAGGAAAGGCAAGAAAATTACGTGCCATGGGGACATAATGTCAGAAATCGAGGATTTCGAACTCGAGGAAGGGGAACTCAAAACAATGGTAGCGACAATGAGATAGATTTAGCTCCTGTTAGGAATGGCAGTCCCGTACGTGAACATGGAAATAACCAGGAAAACTGTTAATAGACACCTGTGTAGTAGGTTCTCAGGACGTCTTTAATAATTCAGTATCCATTACCAATACAAATAATATGCCTACACATACACCCTGTAATAAGATTACAGCAATAAAAGATAAGGGAGAAAATTTTGAGTCACCTCATGTTGGGATGGAAATTGCGAAGAAAGAGATCATTGCAACTATAGATTCTGGTTCGTCAGCTTCAATTTGCTCACAGAAATTTTACATACATTTGATTAATGAAGGTAACAAAATTATGGCTCTTCCCACTAGTAATTTAGTTTGTCGTGTTGCAATCGGAAGAACGACACAGGTCATAAAAACACAAGCTCTACTTAATACACTTATCGGCGGAGAGAATTTTGAGGTTATGTTTCTAATTGTAAACCATCTGATTTGTGACATAATTATAGGATGTGACTTCCTACATGAATATGAAGCATGTATAGATTTAAACATGAAGAGTTAAGAATGACAAAAGACGATAGAGAAATAAGGGTACCATTTATAAAAGAGAAAGTTTCTGTAATCGAGATGACGAAGGATGAGAAAAATCTTTGTGACCAAGAGTTTTTTGTACAAATAACAAAAACTGATACAAATAGTCAGATAAAGCAGGTAGTCACAGAATATGAAGGGAATACCATACCATATTTTCAACAGCTAGCAGAAATGCCAGAGAAAGTAGAGGAATTTACAATCCAGACAAAAGACGACCATGTGAGCGAGACAGACAACAGCTGGAAAGAGAAGAGAAATGAGGAAATAATACACAAGTGTGAAGAAGCTTATAATATTACGATAATGCAAAAACAAATCCTTCATGATGTTTTGATGAACAATAGTTCAGTATTTAGTAATATCCCAGGCAGATGTAATGTATATCAGCATACATTTCAAGTAGAAGACGTACCACCATATAGGCATAAGTATGACAATTTACCTATAAGTCTTCGGGACAAAGCTTGACAACTAATAAATAGCATGTTAGAAAATGGGATTATTGAGCAAAGTAATTCTCAATATATAAATTCAATCTGTTGGAGTATTAAACGAGATGGTAGTTTGAGATTAACATTAGACGGTAGATATGTCAACAAGTACATGAAGCCTGATCATTTTCAAAGTGAAGGAATTGAACAATTAATTACGAAAATTTCAAGAGGGAGATTTCTGACATCCATTGACCTCACTGCTTCATATTGGCAAGTGGAATTAGATCCACAAGTGCGTGATTACACTTCATTTCAGTACTCAGGGATCCAGTATCGTTTTTGTGTAAATCCTTTTGGTTTAAAAAATTCAGGAAGTGGATTTTTGAGAGCCATTCACAGTATCTTTGGAAATTCTGCAGATGACTTTTTAATAAAGTATATTGACGACTTCCTAATCATTAGTCAAACATTTGAAGAACACATGAATAATGTCCATTATGTGTTAAATAAACTACAACAACATGGTATGACTGTGAACATACTAAAATCAAAATTTTGTGTCAAGGAAATAAATTTTCTGGGTTATGTAGTGGATGAACGAGGTATAAGACCTGATCAGAAAAGAATAGAAGCAATAATGAAAATTCCACCACCAAGGAACGTAAAACAAATTAGACGTCTCTTAGGGGTATTGAACTTTCAGAGTAAGTTCGTACCAAGATATTCGGCTGAAATAGAACCACTGCGGCAGCTACTCCGAAAGAACAATAAGTGGAAATGGACAGAGGATCATCAAAAATGTTTTGAAAGAGTAAAAGAACTCTTTGCTAAGTCCATATTACTCGAGAGGCCTAGAGAAGATTTGGAATATGAGATTTATGTCGACGCATCAATGCAAGGATACGCCGGAATTTTAGGACAGCGAGACATCAATAATGACTTTCACGTCATTAGTACAGCTTCTAGAGGACTTACAAATATTGAGCGGAATTCTTCAGTGACTCAGTTAGAAATTGGAGCACCATATTTCTCATTAATTCGTTTTAAAACCTATATTTATCAGCAAAAGGTGAAAGTATATTCACATCAGCTTAACTTTCATACAACGGTGTAGATTATGTAGTGGAAAACTTGCTAGATACATTCATGCAATATTTGCATTCGATATTGAGATTATCCACATTCCTGGCAAAAATAATACCTTCAGTGATTTGCTATCAAGATTGAACTACAACCCACAAATTCCCGAAAATATTGAAAAGGCCTAGAAATGAAGTCAAAATATTGACAATTGAAATTCCTTTAAGCAAAGAAATGATTAGAAAATTGAAAAATATGGGGGAAATTCAAAATGAGGACTCAAAATTATTTGAACTTAAAGAAAAGGCACCATTAATTGAAGATGCAAAGAAAGAAATTGTAGCAATTCGGGATGGGACATTATACAAGAAGCATGGAAAAGAAATGCCTAGTTGGAAGATAATGGTTCCGAAAAGCATGGAGAAGGAACTAATTAAGAATTTTCACGAAGGGTTAGCACACTCAGGGACGGACCGGACAACTTCTATGATTTTAGAGAATTTATACATATCTAAATTGCGTCAGAAAGTTCGAAAATTTATATCGTGCTGCAACCTGTGTCAGAAGGCAAAGCAAATAAATGCAGCATATGCATTTGAAACTAATTCGGTTATAAGGGATAAGCCGAGATGTGTAATTAGTATTGATATTCATGGTCCGATGCCTCCAAGTCAATTTGGAAACAAATATATATTTGTCTGTTATGATATATTCAGCAAATATGTAAGAATTTACCCTTTGAGAAAACCTACAGGTTTAGCATGTTTGAATAGACTACTCAAGTCATATGTGATAGAAGAAGGACCTATTCAATCTGTATTGAGCGATAATGCTTCGTACTTCACAGGAAAAAAAATTATGGATGGACTGAAAGAAAATGGCATTAAACAATATTTTTCGTCAAGATACAGACCGAACTCCAACCCAGTGGAGAGGGAAATTAAGGAAATTTCAAATTATTTAAGGGTGTTGTGTCATCGAAAACAAACCCAATGGTAAGGATACGTGAACTTCGTTCAGAATCTACTAAATGAAACCGTAAACAATGTGACAGGATACAAACCATGTGAACTTAAGTTAGGAAAGAAGATCGATACAATGTGTAAAAAAATTCCAGAAGCCATTCCAGATGCACATTCGATACCACAAACAGAAGAAGAGATGTTCCGAAAAGCATTCGAGAGAATGAAGAAAAAGGCCATAAAAAGAAAAATTAAACATGAAGAAAAGAAGAGAAAGGAATGGAGGATCAAAATAGGAGATTTAGTTTTGGTTAAAACCAAGAAATTGTCGGATAAAGCAAATAAACTTTATTGGCGAATGTTTCTCAAATACCATGGACCATATGAAGTTGTTGAAGTATATGGAACTAATACATATGAGTTATGTAATCCAACAACTCGAAAAAGCATAGGAAAGTTCCATATTGAGATGCTGAAACCATACAACAATGAAGATCAAGGTGAAACAGAAGACAAAGATGATAAATAGTAAATGCTGGATAGTTAAAGACAAAATGCAGAGCAATATATTGGAACGTAAGAGGGTTAAATAAATATGTACGTCATATGAAAGGAGAAATAAATTTTGGACATGACTAAATGTTTAAGAGGAAAATAACATTTTATTAGTAACTGAACATGTGAAATAAAGCATGATGTTATATTAAAGTAAAGTACATAAATACTATTCCAAGAGTATTGTTAAGATAAAGTACAAAATAACAAAAATTGGTAAATATAATTAAAAACAAATATTTATGTAGCAAATAGAACATATGAAACAGTTCCTAGATTTAAGAGATGTAAATATTTGTGTAGAGGGTGAATATTTTGGTAAAAATGTTAAACAATTACAAAAATCTTAAATGTATAAATTTTTGTCAACAACTTAAGAAAGTAAACAATTTGGTAACAGTAATTAAATAATTCAGGGTACAGTATTTGCTATAAAAATTGTAATGTCAGATTAATGTCTAAACATATTAAACCAGAGCCAGTAAGTAGTGGCAAGATAGAGGAAAAACATGTCGTGTGTTAAATACGTGTGAAGTGTTAAGTGAAAGTGATAGCGTGTGTTCCAAGATTTAGGAGACTAAAAACCCAATTATAAAATTTCCAAACAAGTTGTAAATGTTTATAATTATGTTTCTAGTGGGGCATATGATGCAGTAATTTGTATCACAAATTACTTAAATGTAAATAATGATTGTAATATGAATATGCATTTTTATGTGACATTGATTTCAGATGTTTATTAATTGTAATTATTATTGGGAAATAAGTTTATACGGCCTTACTGAAACTGTCAATAATAGCGCAATAATGCAGAGAGGGGGTGAGCTATTTATCATTATTGGAAACGAGGAAGTTACGTAATGTTCGCGCGTTTTTTCCGTTTAGAACCTTCTGGAATGTGTTCTCCCTAAAGCATATGTATTCATAATTTTAATTGGATATTAAAATGGACGCTAATGTTGGCGCGTTTTTTTAGCCAATAGCAGTTCAGTTATAATCTTTAGGCGTATCTGGATGAAGGCGTATAAATAAGGTAGGTTGGAGGTAAAGTCAGTCAGTCCTTCAGTTCGCCGAAAGCATTCATACAGTACACGTCGCCTTCAGCTCAGTTCATCAAAATTCTTAGTAAATTACACGTCGCCTTCAGTTGCGCAGTTCATCAAAAATCTGTGTACACTACACTTCGTTTTCAGTCAGTCTGTTCGTCGAAAGTATTAGTTCTTCATACATCGGATATAGATTCACAAGTTACGCGCAGCAGAATTATGAAAGATCTAAAATATGGTAAAGTTAATTATATAAAAGGTTGAAGTACGTTGATTAAAAGTGATCAGTAAGAAGTTATTATAACAGTTTCAGTTTGGCGAGTATCTAGATCAATATGTAAAAGTGATAGTGAACGTGTTCGACAATAAAAATTATAAAAACAAATTTCTTCATCAGTGTTCTTTTTGGATAAAAGATTCCTCTCCGTTTACACAACCCTGATCAAGACACATGTTCGACCCAAGATAAGATAATAGCTAGCCGGAGGACATTTGAAATGAAATCAAACAAAAGCTAACACTGATGCAAATTGCTAACACAAGATGGAGCTACAAACCGAACAAATGAATGACGTCGCAAGATGGCTTCAACACACGTGATGTAAACAAACATTATAAGTAATACCGTCGCAAATTGGCTACCATAACGTGGGGCTACAATAATGTTATTATAAATTGGCTCCTATACGTGGGGCAGTTAAAGTTATGAAACCAAACAAAACAAAAGCAGCACAATATAAGATCTTCAAGTTCTAATAATTTACGTAAAAACATATTACGTAAGCACTAATTTCTATCGCAAACTTTATCTAAAATTCTATGAGAACCAAGACTTCAAAGGGTATTATTTACGGAAAAGTCAAGATAAACATTATGTTCATGCCAGTATCTCAAAATATGATATTTTCACAAAAATATATACAGACGTTTCTCAGAAATCATAGAATAACAAAACTTTTCCATATAATTTGGGGAATTTTGTGCAATCGCGTGCTGGATCCTTGACAGATGATGGACTTAAGATGCTAAGTTTGGAACTAAGGTACCCGAATTCTAATTCACACACACACACACACACACACACACACAGATATATATATAATGCTTTTTCTAAAAATGTTTTTGCGTGCTTTTTTCTTGTGACCTCAAAAATTAAATGTCGAATGAAATATTGCATTTTTCCGTGAATTACAAACCTTCCTAATAGAAAGTACTTGGAAAATATACGTATTTAAGTCAGAATAAATACTTTCACAGCTTGCAATAAAATTAACTTTTAATGTTTTGAGGGGACCGATAAGTGAAAATCGGAACGATTCTCTAGAAACGTTTTCATTTAAATGCATTTGTTTGGGGCGAAAGTGACGGGAGTTATATGTGGATTTAAATAATCCCGATCGGAGGATGTATTAGCGCAATTATTTCCAATACATCTAAAAGTGTTTTTGCAAAATTTGCTGCACATTTGAGAATTGTTTCTAAAATATGCGTCTGAAGTAAAATATATCATATTTTATGAAAAATACATAAATGCAGAATTACAGGCTAGTTAATATGAGCTAATTTTCCGAGCGTTTTTGTCGGTTGTAGTATTTTATAAAATTTTCAGCATTTAAAAGGCCCTTACGATATCAAATTGTATGATGAAACTTCGGAAATAGTTTTATAAAAATATGCTAACTAAAATAGGCTATATAGGCAAATGTGTTATGCCACCAAGCTCATCCAAATTTGATAAGTGGGTATGCATTTTTTGAAAAAACCGAAACTTTTGAACAAAAAAATGTTGTAATTAACTCAAAAGTCTATTTCTTAGCAAAATTATTTTCTAGTTTAATTAGGAAAATAAATATTAAATGCTGCTGAAAGATTATAAAGTTTCTTCGTAAGGAGCATTTTTTATGTAAAATGTGTGTTTTAAAATGCATAGTGCTGGAACGACAACAGCATAATATGTATTAAAATTTTTAACCACACAAATGTAACCTGGGATAAAAAAAAATTAACATCTTAGGAGAGTGCTTCAGTTTTTGGAAAATCAACAGATTGGTCCCCAAAAATCAACATTTCATCCAAGTGTAGCCTTATACTTTAATGAGGCTCTGTGTTGACCTTTTACCGCAACAGTAGGGAAAGACGGATGCGTAATTCAATTGGTAAGGAACTGGAAAGCAGAAGATGCGTACAGATTTCTTATCTGAACCTCCATGTTCCATATATTTGTGTATTTTTAAACTATGTCATCATCTTTAAAGTTGGTCAACAAAGTTGCTTCTCACAAATATTCCATTGACCAGTTTGGCTGGTCTGAGCACACCTGAGCAGTTATGGGTTTCTTTCCACGGCGGGGCCACGTGATCGATTAAACTGACCAGCGGAATAAAACAAACAATTTTTTTCCATCATAAACTGGTATTAGCTAATTCAAATATACCAAATTTTCCGATATCACGTATGATATTTATCATACTTATGTATGTGCGCAACATTTACATGACTTTCTCTTACCACTTTTTTGTACTTTATACGTATCTCCTGTATATTCTATTCTTACAGAAACGTACTTTTCTGTCTGCCTCATATAAATCGAGATACCATATGCAGAAAGCCACAAGAGATAGATGTAATTCTTACATCTTTAAAACATTCAATCTATTTTAAATAATTTTTACTTTCTCTACTAGTATAGTAAGTAGAGGAAGTATCGTATTCCACCCAAAAATTCGATACCGAGATTTCACCGGAAATACATGTTTTGAGACCCCCTGAATCCAAAAAAAGCATTTTTGAAAACACGTCCGTGTGTGTGTGAACAGCATAACTCAGAAACGAAGTCAGATAAACACCAAACTTAGAATTTAAGTTCAATATTTTCCAGAGATGCGACACGAAGGTTTTCAGGAAAATCCCCCACCCCAGATTACCCTTTACATGGAACATTTTTCGAAAATTTTAATTTTCTCAAAAATTGCTCTAACGATTTTGATTAAAATATCATATGTTTAAGATATTTTCATGGCAAATGAAATGTATACATCGAATTTTCTTGGAATGTCTCCAAAAGTATTCATCATTGTGAACGACTTTTGCATAACTGGTAAACCATATGAGATATACAAAATTTTACTACACAAGAAATGTAGATCGCGTTAAAATACTCAATTTATGTCATATACATTTTTTTTGTTGAGTGAACCATTTTCGAGATATTGCTTGTTATTTCCTTAAATTTTCCAATACTTTTACTTTTTCTCAAATTCGTTATTCATTTTTACTTTCTCTACTACGTATAGTAAGTAGGGGAAGTATTGCATTCCACCCAAAAATTCTATACCGAGATTTCACCGGAAATACATGTTTTGAGATCCCCTGAATCCAAAAAAAAAGCATTTTTGGAAACAACTCACAAACGAACAGTCGGATAAACACCAAACTTGGTATTTAGTTTCAGTATCTTCCAGAGATGCGACACGAAGGTTTTCAATAAAATTCCCCCACTCCAGATTACCCTTTACATGGAACATTTTTCGAAAATTTTATTTTTCTCAAAAATGGCTCTAACGATTCTGATTAAAATATATGTTTAAGATATTTTTATGACAAATAAAATGTATATCTTGAATTTTCTGGGAATGTCTCCAAAAGTATTCTTCATTGTGAACGACTTTTGCATAACCGGTAAACCATAAGAGATAGAGAAAATTTTACTACACAAAAAATGTACATCGCGTTAAAATACAAAATTTATGTCATATACATTTTTTGTTGTTGAGTGAACCATTTTCGAGATATTGCTTGTTATTCTCTTAAATTTTTCAATACTTATTTTCTTAAAAGGGAATTCGTTATTCATTTTTTTGTCTTTGATATGCAAAGAGTATTAATCTGTGGGAAAGGGAATGGTGCTGCACTTAGCAATCAGCTATTAAGAGATATGTATGTGCTTAAAGGCTACTGTATTTCTATATTGCCCTTGTAAATATATATTCCCCTTACATCTACAAGAAAATTAGCAATAAGATAGAGTCTGCAAATGTTTATCTCGATTAACATGAAGTAGATGGAGAATAAGCGTTTGTATAAATAGTTTGTACAAGAGTAGAGATAGTCATGTGAGTGTAACACATCAGAATTTTTTTGCGTCAGGCATTTACGAGATATCCGTTATGCTTGGTTTGAGATTTTCAATACGGTCATTTTTTTTAAGGTGCTGTTACTATTCAATTGTTTCTCGCGATATGATGGAAAGAGTATGGAATTTCTAGGCCAGCATAGTGACTAGCGTTTAAACATCTGACTATCGATTCTGTTTGCTCTATTCCCTTGTAAGTACCTCGAACGAAACGTGTAATGAAACTATTTCAGAAAACGTTTATCTCAGTTATAAACATAAGTAGACAGAGAAATAGCTTTCGTAAGAATAATTTGTAGAAACTGTATAAAAATAAAGATAGTAGGTAGAGAAAGCCATTTGAATGTAACAAATAAGATTTTTCTTAGAGTGCTGTCGCGTTTCAGTTGTTTTTCGGGATGTCAGGAACAAGTATGGAATTTCTAGTCCATTATAGTGACCCGGTTTTTAAACATTTGGCTATCGATTCGTTTCCTCTATCCGCCTTATACCTTGAACGAAATATATAAAGAAGCTATATCCACAAGGCTTTATCTGATTAACATAAATTAGATAGAAAAACAAGCTTGCGTAGCAATATTTTGTAAATCCTATATAAAACAAACTATACTAGGTAGAGAAAGTCATGTGAATGTACCTTCAGAAACTTTTTAAAATTTGCAGTAATCTTTTTGTGCAATATCTGAAAAAATAATGAAATAGGATTCAAGCTGATGGTGAAATTTATCTATGAAGTGCTGAAATTCAGCAAAAATTTCAATTATTCGTGTCTTCAATAAATCCATCAATCTATTCAATAATTCCATCAGATCTAATTCGATTTTAATCAAAATTTCAGGATTACACAAAATATTTGCTCTATTAGGGGCACACAAACACTTGAAAAATTAATGCAGTTTTCAAAAAAGCATAAACGCAATAAAATTAAAAATTGAAAATGACAATTAAAAATCGCCAGAACATACAAATTGCATAGTCCCATTTTCTTTGTACTTATTGAATGAGAAGCTTCTATGCATTAAATTGGCTACTATTATTTTCTAAAGCAATGTCCGAGTACTTTCTGTTCTGACTGTAGAAAATAGAACTTTAACATTTTAGGTAAAGAAAAATATCACAATGACTTCCAAACAAACACATGCTGTGTTTAAGAGGAAATAAATATCCATGCATTCAGTAGGCATTTCTAAGCTAAAGCTAGTATTCTGGTTGGGGAGGCGGATCTGAAAAAGTTGTTTTTAAGTGTCGGAGATGAAATTTGCCTGTGATCCTGCATGAATGTGCAAGCATGCCTTGGATACTTGTAATGCGCTTGTGTAATTTGTCGAGATAGTTGCCAATTCAGCATTTTTTTGAAAGTAGTGCACGTATAACCGGCAGTAAATTTGCAAAAGAAATAACGCGGAGGAAAATAATGCAAAATTTCAGACCCTGGAACTATTATCCGCAGTGGATTTGGCGATAATAGCAGTGCACTTTCAACCCATTTGCTGCAATAATAATTTACAACATATTTCATCTCGATAACTGCTCCTGAATGGAATTTCCACCACCTTCATATCCATACAGTAGCGCATAAAATGTAAATGCCTACAAAGTGCTATGATTTGTAACGCAAATCATACTCGGTGCCACAAAATTTACATACGTTCAGCTTTAAAACTCCGGGTTCAAAAGACGCATAAGTAGTTATGAACTGTTTCGTTCCGGAATCGAATTAGTTCCTTGGAAATCAATAACCTCCTCCGCCCTTCCTTCAGATAGAACGGCTGTCCCAGGTAACAGGTTTGCTGCTAGTATTTACGAGCGGTTTATCAAACGAGTTCAACAAAAACAGGCAGACAGCCTACGTGGGCATATTGGTACGTGGGTAAACCGTTCGTGATCTTGCTCAACAGACTTCTGCTACAGAAGCAAATGTTAACATATGATGCAACTTTCCAAAACCAGACGAAACTTATGCTACTTTAAAAATTCGCTGAAATGAGTACTCTCACTGTAGTAGCAGTTTAATCGTCATGTTCTCTTAATGGTACTACACAATTGGACAAAATTTTCAAAACATCTTACGTGTTTCACACACACACGAGCTTCTCTACTCACTCTTCTACAAAGCTTATTCTTCTATCTCATCTTGTTAATCTAAATAAACTTTCAAATCACATTTACGTATGTAGTTGTCCGATACAGTAGAAAAAGCGATATTGACAACTTTAAAGAGCGTTTCGCTATATGATGGCTTTGAAATTCCAAGCCCTTTGCATGACCAGAAAAAAAAAACTTCGTTATCGATTTTGAAATTGCTGCAAAAAGAGCAATCGATTCAGTATTTCCTGAGAGCAAAATGTAAGGTTGTACCTTAGATTTAGGCCGGCTTGGTTCAGGAAAATACAGCAATTTAGGTAAGTAGGGTAATAAGACTTTGCATCTTTTGGGATAAGTCTAATTCATTAATGACTTGTATATAAGTTTGTTTCAGAATGAAAGGAATTAAATTAACCAGGTTTGTTACGGCATTTTTTTCATTTTCGCTAATTTTGTGGGAAGGGCATTTTTAGAGCTTTTATTGCCTTTTTATATATTTTTAAATACTTCAGAGGGTTTTATTGCATAATTATGCATTTTAAAGTACATCTAGCGAACACTTGACCTCTTTCTGTTTCCAAGAGCAAAGGGAGACTTCCAATCTTTACATTTCTTAGTATGTTACTTTGCTTGATTTGCAGTACCAGATTTAGAATTACACCTAAGTTCCAGGAAACTATACAAAGACTACCTTCCTCCCCTTGTATGGATCGACAATGAACTTCCCCAGTCACCAGTTGTAACAATACTCCACAAGTAGCATATAGGCGCATTCCTTAGCAGATGGCTCATTGTTTGTTAATGTCATCTGAATAGCAGGTGCAGATTAGGTGTCTTTTACACAGTACATATAAAGAAGTGTGGTGAGCAGTTCAACATGCCAATTATTTTGTTTCACGTTATGGTGAAAAAGTTTTCTCCACGGATGGGAATACACTTTTCTGAAAGGTATAGTAAGCAAAGTAAGAGTGGCAGCCGAAGTTTACTCTTGACAACATGTGAAGAGAGAAAAAAACTTTCGAGGTCTAAAGCTGCTTGAAAAACAGCACATCAATTGTTACTTGGTGATGCTGCCGCATCTTCAGGTTCACCTTTCTTTGAAGAACTCTGAAGCATTCATTTGTGCAGATATTCCACTGAACAAAGTAAATAATCCAAAGTTTCGCGCCTGCCTAGAAAAACATACTGGAAAGCCTTTACCAGATTCTTCAACATTAAGGAACAATTATGAATTAGATGCAGGAAATTAGGTAAAACATGCCAGGAACAAAAATTTGAGTATGCATTGACGAAAGTACGGACTCACTAGGCCGTTATACGTCAAATGTTATGATAGGGACAATGAAGATGATTCAATACCTAATCTGTTGTGAACCAATCAATTTGGTTCCAAATTACTTGTGAATTGTGCAAATTTTTCAACAATTAGCAAACTGTTTGACATGTCTTTGGGTTTAATATGTTCCAATGGCATTCAACATGACAACGTACTCTTGTTGTTGACCGATGCTGCACCATACATGCTAAAAGCTGCTCTTCAAGCTCTTTACTCGAAGATGGTGCATGTAACGTGCCTACACTTGCCTTTACACCAAGCTGCGGTGACAGCTTCCTGAAGTTGACCGGCTAATAGGATGCATCAAGAAAATCTTGAAGGCACCTTCTTGACTTGCAACATTCAGGTTCGATGCCCCTGATGTTCCTTTGCCTCCTTTCCCAGTTTTGACCAGGTAGGGCACCTGTATAGAAGCATGCAACTACTACTGCAAGAACATAAACGTGGTGAAAAAAATGCTGATACATTTGATAGAAGTGACATGGCCTCAGTCAAAGTTCCTTCGGAACTTATCTGACAGAGAACTTTAAAGTTTGTACATAAAGTCAAATTCTGGATTCCTACCTGGTGCTATGACTTGCTTACAACTGGAAAGGAGCTTCTCAACGTACAAGGCTTTATTAGCAGATACTGGAAGTCATTTGCCTTTGAAATTTACAAATGGCGTTCATTGTGCATTGCAATTATTCAGGACTGATGAAATGAACACTCAGTATTTTGCAGTAAAATAAGTCAATTCTTTATAGAATAACATACTTTTATTTTTGTGTAACTTCATTAAATGAACCTGCTCTTTGCTTAATTGTATTATAAAATTTTGAATTTATCTTAAACAAAATGATATTAATATTTTTCAGCTTTAAAGGCATTTTTTTAAATGTTATAGCGCACTTTTGGGGATTTTATGTCATAATTTCATCTTTTAAACTCCACTTTATTTAGTATTTTATAGAGAATAAAATTTTAGCCCTACTAATACGAGTGAAATAGGAAAGTGGTTGAAGTCCTTGTTTGGACTTCTTTCTTGATGAAAGAGACTTTATTGGTAAACATTTTTGTGGTAATATTGTTGGCAAATAAGTAAACGAAGAAAGTACTTTCCCAGCAGACATGTGGTCTTCCTTTTCTGCATGCTTTCCTCAAATTACTATTGCCTGCAAAGTTTTCCATGCAGATCTTAATGCCACTTTTTATCAGCACTGCCCTCATATATTCATATTTTTAGAGGTGGGGAGGACACAAACACATAAGTGAAATTACGCAGTGCAGCAAATAATTCTCATTTAGAAAAAATCTGATCTCATGCATACACTTGACTTTCTCTGCCCTCTGTCTTTATTGGTGGTTATACAAACCACTCTTACTAAAGCTTATTTTTTATCCACTACGTTTTAATCCAAATAAACCTTTGCAGAAATAGCTACATTACACATTTCATTATATTTAGATACAAAGAGAACAGCGATGGTCAAGTGTTTAAGACCTGGACGGTATATGCTGGTCTTAAAATTCCGCACTGTTTCCATGCAACCGTGAGAAACAACTGAAAATCGATGGGACTACTCAATGAGTATTGAACAATTCGAACCTTTAATAACGAATATCTAAAAAACGGCTTATGCCACAAAATAACATATTGAAAATAAATTGTGTGTTTTATAAAAATCCACATGTTTTGGTACTACGTTTTCGACTATCGCTTTGCATTTATCAGTTAAACAAGATTATACAAAATTTCTTCCGAATGAAGTGGATTCTCAGGCTATTCCAAGAAAATTCAAGGTATACATTTTATTTGTCATGTAAATATCTTTAATATATGGCATTTTAATCAAAAACATTTGAGCCATTTTTTAGAAAATAAAAAATTTCGAAAAATGTTATATGTAAAGGGTACTCTGAGGTAGGGGTGGTTTTCTTGAAAATCTTAGTGTTGCATCTTTGGAAGGTACTAAACCTAATATACCAAGTTTGGTACTTATCCGGCTTTTTGTTTTTGAGTTATGCTGTTCACGAACACACATACGCACCTTTTTCTAAAAATCTGATGTGTTGCACTCACATTGCTTCTCTACAAACTATTTTTACAAACGCTTATTCTACATCTACTTCATGTTAATCCAGATAAACATTTGCAGAAATTATCTTATTGCTAATTTTCTTGTAGGTACAAGAGGAATATGGTAGGCTTTAAGCGATAGTCAAATCTTTTAAGAGCTGGTTGCTATGTGGAGCATTCCATTCTCTTTGTATGTCCAGGACATAAAAAAAAACGAATAAAGAATTCCCATTTGAGAAAAAGTGTAAATATTGTAAAATTCAAACAAATAACAAGAAATATCTCGGAAATGGTTCGCCAGACAAAAAAAATGTATATGACATAAATTGTGTGTTTTAACGCGATCTACATTGTTTATGTAGTAAAATTTTGTCTATCTCTTACGGTTTACCAGCTATGCGAAATTCGTTCAGAATAAAGAGGACTTTAAGGCATTCCCAGAAAATTCAAGATATACATTTCATTTGCCATGAAAATATCTTACATATATGATATCTTTATCAAAATCATTAGTCATTTTTGAGAAAACCAAAATTATCGAAAAATGTTCATGTATAGGGTAGTTTGGAATGGGTGACACGTAGCTTTTCTTCGTGTCGCATCCTTGGAATATACTTACTCAAATACCAAATTTGGTATTTATCGGAATTTTCGTTTTTGAGTTATGCTGTTCACAGACGGACTGACAGACACACAGGGCATGTTTACAAAAATGTTTTATTTGGATTCAGGGCACCTCAAAACATGTATTTCCGGTGAAATCTTGGTATCGAATTTGTGGGTGAAATGCAATACATTCTCTACCTACTATGTACGTGGTAGATAAAGTAAAAAAAAGAAAGAAAGCAAAAAGGATCTACAAGAGGTGATGAATGCACGTGGGTGCATTACAGATTTGATTACGTTAAAGTGTCCTATAGAAATAAAATATAAAGAATTTGACATATTTATTTTAAACAATGTTTTAACCAAGGACTTAATGCTGTTTAAGAATGTTGCCAGAATGTGCTAAGTGGAAGGAACACTATCTTTGTAGGAATTCATATTTCAGTATTCTACAAACCACAGCTTTATAGGAAACCACAGAACCCTGTCTTGTTAATTTGATGATTTCTAGATTTTCATTCGCTCATTAACCTGACATTTGTTTTGCACCCATACAAGATAACCAATCATGCTAATAATGAACACAATAGACGAAGAAGAAGAAGAAAGTAGCAAGCTAACTATGACGAGATTCAGCAATGTATTTGTGCTATGGGAAAAAGGTGACGTTCTAACAGATGCAGAGTCTCAAGACTTAATACAATAACGCAAGTTTTCTTAGAACACAATGGGCAGAGAAAAATAAATAACACAGTATACAGCACGAAATGACTATCCCGTCTCGGGAAATGAATCCAGTAATACGTGTTTGAGATACCTCGGAGGCGAATTGCATCCCGTCATCCTTCAATAAAGGAAACTTCGAGAATATCTGTGCAATGTTCACTATGTATACCATCACTGCTGACCTTATAGCTTGCAGCACCAATGGTGTCCACAGAGGTTTGTAGAGGAGGGAGGGCAGAGAATCGTTTTCAGAATTTCTTTGCTAAGAGCTAATATAATCATCGTCGCGGTATACACTTTAATGGCTTTTGGCTTGTTCTGACCGCACGGGAAGTGATCTGACCATCTAATTATAGGTCTTTTAATATTTCTTCTTCCAAACAGGTCTATATTTTTAGAGCAGTTTTGCTGTCCTGTTTATATCCATCCTTTCTAAGTGTTCCTGCCATTACTGACTATATCATATTTACTTCATTAAACCTTTCTATTCACAGCTTTTTCTGGGTATCTTCATTTTTTCTATTACCCATCGTAAAATACACTGCCGTTTGTGAAAATTGCAACACCAAGAAAGAATTTCCTGAATAACTCCAAACTTGGCGGAAGCGTAGAATAGTGTGCAAGTAATAAGTGATTAGGTTTGCAGACAGATGGGGTACACTTAGGCCGAGCAGAGCCCCCTCGTGTCGTCGGTCCGACAAGGCCAGTGTTGCGCCCAGGGTAGTCAGTTCAGAGCTCTCAAACAAGGTGGAAACAATAAAGTGAGTGCCAGTATGCCTCGTCGACGTCAAAGGGAGCCATTTCGGCATGTGAGTTCGAACGGGGCAGAATGGTCGGTTTCCGGGAAGCGGGTTTGTCATACCGTGACATTTTGGCTCGTACAGGGCATGCTGCTACGTCAGTGATGCGTGTGTGGAAGCAGTGGATATATGAAGGTCGTACGCAGCGAAGAGCGGATACTGGACCACGGAACATGATCACAGCACGGGATGACCGTCATCTTGTCCGCATGGTCATAACGGACCGTACAGCTTCATCCGCAGTGTTGACTCGACGCTGGAGCACTGCAACAGGTGTGAACTTGTTTGCATCAACGGTTCTTCGCCGTCTGCTGCAGGTTGGATGGTTGCATGCATGCCATTACGTCGGCTTCCATTGTCCAGAAACCGCAAGCAATGGGCACGTGAACACCGTCACTGGGGTGCTGAGTGGCGTTCTTTTCGGACGAGTCCCGCTTCGAGGTGTCCTACAGTGATGGCCGCATACGTGTCTGGCGTTACTGTGGTGAGCGCAACCTGGAAGGCAGCATTTTTAAGCGGCATAGCGGACAAACACCAGGTATGACGATTTGGGGCGCCATTGGTTACAACAACCGATCTCGCCTCCTACGAATTGAGGGCACTTTGAACAGCAACCGGTACCTAACTGTGATTGTAGAGCCTGAAGTGCTTCCCCTGCTTCAGGCATCTCACAGGCCACATTTCAACAGGACAATGCCCGGTCACATATTGCAAGGAATGTACAAGCCGCCTTCGAAGAGCGACGGGTACCATTGCTTCCCTGGCCTGCACGTTCGCCTGACATGTCACTCATCGAACATGTCTGGGATATGGTTGGTCGGCACCTGGTGTGTCACGGTCCCCAATAACCAGTGTCACGGATTGTGGGCTCGAATACAAACTGCGTGGAGGGAAATCCCTCAGGAACTTATTCAGAACCTTTTTGATTCAATGCCACGGCGTATAGCAGCTCTAATTGCAGCGCATGGAGGCCACACCAAATACTGAATATTAGGGCTCAAAAGTCATGTATAGATTTGAAAAGTTTATCATTTGTTACTTGTCATGTATCTAACCTGCGGTATTAAATTCATGCGTTTGTTTCTTAGTGTTGCAATTTTCACAAATGGCAGTGTATTATTATTATTATTATTATTATTATTATTATTATTATTATTATTGCCCTATTCTGATGACGTCGTATTTTAATTGTTGCATCATAGGCATTGCTAACCTCTACATAAATCCTTATCATGGGTCGCAGATTATGAAAATGCATATTTATTAAATAATGTTTGGTCGTTTTATTCCATTTTCTATTTTTAGAGAATTTGTTTTGATCTTAGGTCATAATTGTCACTTTCTTGACCTATGCGTCTTTATTTAGTAATTTTCTTGCACTTATACTGAGTGTTTATATATGCTATATTAAGAAGCTCCTGGAATTTCTTAATAACACAGAAACAAGTTACCTTAAAGCAATTCACACAACATTTCCTTCGAAACAGTTCCCTTCCGCAGTGATGCACTTCTGCCACCGCGTGCAATGAAACTGAAAGCACTCCTGGAGGCCCTTTTCAAATACCTGTCCCATTGCTCTTGTCCCATGTGCCGTAGTTTCTTCAGCATTCGAAAATCGTCGTTCCTTCAGATGAGATTTCAGATTTCAGTTTTTTTCCCTCCCCATTGCTGCTTCACCATAAGCTTCTACCATTCTCAATATCTGAATCTAGGGTTTTGTATTGACTATTCAACTAATAAACAAGGGTAGCTTTGTAAATCCTTTACTCGCATTATTAGAAAAAAAGTCACATTCCTATTTAATGGCTAGTCAAGAAAGAATTGCTTGTGGGTGGAGGGGTGGCTATTGTCAATGGAGCAGGTATCATTACATTAAGAAGTTATGTCCCAAACTAGGAACGGGACAGGTCAGTTTTCCTTTTTTTTCATTAATAATCGTTCCATACATCGGTAATGCTTTTGGCCTTATCCTTATGTCATATCATAGGCTGCGAAGTCTTTTCATTCGCTATGAATTTTATATAATCTTAGAACTCAAAAGAGTTAATGCTAAATTATGTAAGACCTGCTTCAAAAACAATTTTCTTAATTTTTTTTAAGATTCTTCAAACAGGAATATCGAACAAATATATTTTGAATTACATTTCTAAATTATATGATTATTTATATACATACACTAATTTTAATTAATTAAATAAATCTCAGTTTTTGGGTCATATTTTGCAAATATGTGATTTTTAACAATTTAGAGTAATGTTATAGGCAATTTTCAAACAGCTTTAATTCATCAAAATCCGGTACTTTATTATTGTTACTTTTACTTTAGTAATAGTAGCAATAACCCACTTTCAAATTTAAGCAATAGCAAGATTCTGAAAGTTAGTGATATGTGCCATTTATCTCGGAATGGATATTTTGTGCCACTCCCTGATGCAACATTAAATATGAATTATTATTGGATTTGCGGCTGTCGCTATATTGTTTTACTTAGGTGAACAGATTCTATTTGTTGTGTCAAACTCCTTCACACGATATCATAAACTGATTAAGGAAGTACTCAAAAAGTACAAACGAGTGGGTATTCGGTGGGAACGTAGTAGAATTTCAGCATTACTGCGAAGACTAGGCCTATTGCGACTACTAAACCTCCTAAGGAATGAATTACGAAAGGTGGCTCTATGGGACGACGGTAGACACACAGCAGCGGAGTCCTTAACAGAACCACCCTGGCAGAGCGTTTCCCCGACACACCTGTACCCAAAGAATAGGTAAAAGTCGGAGGTTGCGTTATCAAAAAAGAAACCCTCTGTTTCTTATAGCATATCACGGCATATGCTGCACAGCACCGTCAACTCTGCCTGATCTCCAACGAAATAATAGCAAATGAGGTACAGGTGTCGTGGTGTCTTATAATCAGGCAGAGGGGTTCTAGTAAGTAAACATACCAATCGTTTTACCGGTGACGTTAGGTACTGTGACCGACACTCTCCTCCCCAATCCAACAGAGGGTTTCCGAGCGACTGTTCCATTTATTCGATGCAAATATAGACCAGTGTAAAACTGTGGCAATATTTCTAAAATAAAGAAGAGTTCATACAACAAAAGCATCATCACATTAAGCTTCGTTTGTAGCGGAATTTGGTATGAAACACTTTAGCACAAATGACGAAACCACCAGATGTAACATTAAAGCTCAAAGGGTATTTAAAACATCGTGTTAAGCAATCTGTAATTCAATAAAACACAAGGAACATGTGGTAGAAAGGAACAATGAGTTAAGTGGATTTTCAACCTCCTCAGCTCCAAACTATGGATAAGAATTTTTCGCGGATCTGCTGATACACTAATAAGAGCGGATATTGCTTTAAAAATTTACAGTTTTTGATGTAAAAAACACAGTGTAACTCAGATATCAATGCCTTAATTAAATCATAAGGTAACTTTATTGCACAATATCGACAGCTAAGCACACACACTGCTTTTTCCCCTTCTAATACTCCTTAAACCTGGTCCAACTGCATCCACCTTCTCTCGCCACCAACCCTCGGTGCGTTCGTAACTTGATGGTTCATTTACTAAAACCCCGCTGCTTGCTTATAATCCACTCAGCACATGCTACAGACCTGGGAAACCCACGAACAATTCCAAAGTCAGAATGACTAGTCAAACGGGAGTCAAACCAAGGACTTCCGAGTGCAGAGCTCAAGTGCTGTCGCCTGAGACATTCCCCTCTTGAAGTACCAGGGATAAGTGAATTCTGCTCCATAATCGAAAGCATGATTCACATGCCTGCTTGTTCTGATTGTTTTAAAACCCAAGTAGTCATTATGTTTTGCTCCGACGTTTTGCGGTGTGGGTGATTTCGGGTGTTCATCCTGACTCGGTCAGGGATGTGTGTTTATGTGTATACACGTGTATATGTGAGCGGGTGAAGAGAGAGGTAAACTAGAGGAGATAAGAAGTCATATCTTTAAAATGTTACTTACAGCATTACACGACTTGCTCTACTCATTAAAGATTCAATGTGTTTATATATATTTCAATATGTTTACACAGAGTGCCACGAATTCGCAGACTGTCCTATTACTTTCTCTACTACATACAGTAAGTAGGGGAAGTATTATATTCCACCCAAAAATTCGATACCGAGATTTCACCGGAAATACATGTTTTGAGACACCCTGAATCCAAAAAAGCATTTTTGGAAACATGTCCGTGTGTGTGTGTGTGTGTGTGTGTGTGTGTGTGTCTATCTGTGAACAGCATAACTCAGAAACGAACAGTCGGATAAACACCAAACTTGGTATTTAGGTTCAGTATCTTCCAGAGATGCGACACGAAGGTTTTCAAGAAAATCCCCCCACCCCAGACTACCCTTTACATGGAACATTTTTCGAAAATGTTAAGTTTCTCAAAAATGGCTCTAACGATTTTGATTAAAATATCATAAGTTTAAGATATTTTCATGACAAATGAAATGTATATCTTGAATTTTCTGAGAATGTCTCCAAAAGTGTTCTTTATTGTGAACGAATTTTGCATAACTGGTAAACCATAAGAGATAGACAAAATTTTACTACACAATAATGTAGATCGTTTAAAATACACAATATATGTCATATACATTTTTTTTGTTGAGTGAACCATTTTCGAGATATTGCTTGTTATTCCCTTAAATTTTTCAATACTTATTTTCTCAAATGGGAATTCGTTATTCGTTTTGTCTTGGATATGCAAAGAGTATTAATCTGTGGCAAAGGGAATGGTGCTGCACCTAGCAACCAGCTATTAAGAGATATGTATGTGCTTAAAGACTACTGTATTTCCATATTGCCTTGTAAATATATATTCCCCTTACATCTACAAGAAACTTAGCAATAAGGTAGTCTGCAAATGTACTGCACACGGCGATATCTTAATAATCGCAAGTGCTGCATAGTGTTTTCAAGACGACTTGATTTTATAGTGTGGGTCTTCCATTTGTTAACTTGCGTGCAGAAAATATGCCCGTTCCCCAAGATAAAAATTAAATTAAATTGAATTGAATTTTATTTATGAACGCTCTTTAACTATTATGATCCTTAGCGCCCCATTCTATATTGGGCGTGAAAGACCGGAAATTTTGCTCACAGAACTCTTTATCAGGCTTGAGGTTCTTTTACGTGTCGTAAATCTATGATACGGGACCACCGGCTTTACTTCCCTTCCGAAGGAAACCGTGCTAAGGATTTTTAGGCCCGAAAATATCCCTTGCTTTACGCCGGGTTTCAACCCGCGACTTCGGGAACCAGAGGTTAGCATAGTATCCCTAGACCACGGAGGACGACTTCCCCAAGATGGCAAAAATATGTTTTCTTCCGTAAGGTTTAACTTTTTACCTAATACTTGACTCCACCTAATCCATATAACGTATCTCTATGGTTGACTTCCAGTAGCTTCCAAGAAACAAAAATGAACCAGTGAGCGATGTTATATTCGGTGTTAAATGAAGACAGGGTTTGAAATAGCCGCCTTAATCAACTCTGCTGTGATTGGTGTAAGTAAAGAAATGTGGGCTTCTTAGCATAATATTACACTAAGATCATTAAGATATTTACGTTAAACGTAAACGTTAAACTGTCTGAAGTAGACAGTTATTGTAAAATAGAGATTTAACGCTATAGCAGATGTTGAAGTGTGAGATGTACCTAGAAGAACTGAAAACCTTGATGGAAAAATTGTATTGAATGGAGTACTTGAACGGGTCTTTTGGTATATTTGTCAATTTCGAGGTAGACTTTGACCCGTAAGTATATATTTACCGATGATATAGCAATAATAAGTCTTTTATTATTAAACGGATCATTATTATTATTAGCAGACATAGGGACTTCTAAGCATAAAGCCAGGACGGAAGGAAATAATGAGCTGTCACTGTCCATAGGAAAGGGCGTCGTACATAAAAAAAAACCACCCCAATTCCTCGTACATTCTTCTGGCGTTTGCAGACAGTACTCGGATAGGTTTTTACTTGCCTGTCACTGACCCTTGGACTCTCTTGTTTTGCGTTCTTTGTAGAGCAAAGGTTTGAGTGTAGATAAGTTGAAGCCAACTGCTTAAGAATTCCTATGCCTGGTCATTAGTATCGAGGTAAGTTCCAGAATACATGTTGCTTTCTCGTCATTATAACAGTAATCATCTAGCAAAACATAAACTACTCACTGGCAGTGTCATCCTTCGCCCATCTTTTAGAGCGATATAAGTAACCTCTCAATCAATTTGCTAGAGGGAGGGGGAGGAAGCTGACGCTGAGAGAGGACGGGACTAGGCATTTCATTACCAACCTAATTTGCTACGTTTCTATAAGAGCCACTTTTCTTCGCATTCAAATGTACGTCTCCAGTAAATGAGGCCAACAGTGATCTCTCGTTTACGACCTCACAGACCGCAAATCAACCGAAATATAAGGGACAGCAGACTCACTTTGTATATGAGGTATAAGAACGGAAATTTCCAAACTTATTAAATATAATTTATACATCCAGAGCAACAACACTTCGCCTTCGTAACGTTTAGTCTTTGTAATACTGTTCTTTTGATGCGAAGTAGGGTGGATGCCTCCCCCCCCCCCCGCCGCTACAGTATATGATAGCATGTAGCAGTGGCGAGCCTACAAGTGTTCTCGTAACTGCAAGGAGGATGACGATTTGGCTGCTGAGGTTAAGATGAGGCAACTGTCCAAGTTGAGGAAAGGATGCGACATTCCATCTGGACATAATAAGCAGTTGAAGAATTGAGAATGAGCCAAATATGTTGAATAAGGAGCACAACAATGAGGGGCGAGTATTCCTGTCGTAGAGAAGAGGAGAGAGTATCTCTGCACCAGATACACATTCAATGCTGAAGAATGATTCATAGATGAATGTGAATGAAATTCATCTAAAAGGTCATTATTTGAATCGTTCACCTCAAATAAAGTATCCAAAAGTACGAATGCAGAGGATATGTCGTCACAACATAAACAACACCATACCCCCAAATTATTTCCTTACTTGTCCTCTTCGTTTCTGATTAAAATTTTTTTCTCCTTCTGGTCCAGTTCCATTTTATACACCCAGGTTTAGGTTTTCTTTCTTTTTGCAACATACTACATGAAACAGAAACGTTTACTTCATGTTTTCAGGCGTGTATCTGCATTTAGGCAAGTATGTGTATGAAGTATTCAAATTCACACTTGGTATGCAGGTATTTCCACAAACACCGTCATTACCGCCATGATCAGACCTGCATATTATCGCTTGTCTTCTCTTTGATATTTTATCTCTACAGGAAATTTATGGTTTCCCTCTTAATTAAATTATTAGTTAATTCTTTATTTGTTTCTTCTTCGAATATCCTTTTGCTTTTAGAATCTAAATACAAACATCCATAGTTTTTGGGGACTATTCAGGAGCAAAAACAAATGAATAACGGCACTCCCTGGATGGGTGATTATTTCAAAGCAGGGATGGAGTCCAGAGCTACTCTTAAAAGTGTCAAAATTTTACATTTTTTGTTCAAACATTGTTGAGCCCAGAATACCCAACGAGCATGTAAAACGCAATTATATCGCAAATCCATTGGAGTTCAAACTGGAAAAAAATTAAGAATGAATACTTCAAAAATGCTACAAAAGAACTATTTGTCATACAGCACATTTCAATGGCCTAAATATTTTTCCTGTAGAAATATTTTTATTATCTTTTATGGTTCAAACTTATATATACAAAATTCAATCAAAATAAAGAGAACTTCACGAGTTATTCACAGAATTCAATAGGTGAATAATTTTATTGGTTATGAAAATCTCTTAAACATAGTGTATTAAACAAAAACATTATCATTTTTGAGAAAATAAACAATAACAAACATTTTCCATGTAAGTGATTGTTTGGGGTGAGAATTGGAGTATTAATTAATATGGAGGAAGTTTCTTGAAAATCTTTGACGCTATCCTAGGATGGTACTGACTCAAGTATTAAACTTGGACGCACAAACATCCACAAACGGAACTTTTATGTGGGGACAATACTTCCTCTACCTCCCACGGGTAAGTTGTAGAGAAAGTAAAAATCTTGACTAGAAAAACGTAAGTTTATGCCATTATTAGAAGTAAAGCATCCTGCTTGCATTTTCGAGGAAAAACGATTCAATACAAACAATAGATCGATGAATCAATATTTATTTATTTATTTATTTATTTATTGAGTAAAGCCTCAGGTTGGAAGCTATAACAATCGTCCGGTACAAACATTACAAACATAAACAATTTTAAAAATCACCGCAATATTTGAGCTGAAGTGCTGGTCAATATAATAAAAATTATTTAAAATTAGCCAATTATACGTCACAGTCTTACATCTACTCAGGTTAACATTAATGATGATTAGGGTAATTTATAAAACACTCGTATTCCAAGCCAGTGTAACCAACGTTCAGTTTTGGTAAGTCTTACCCTCGGCGGTTCGATCATTGTAGGATATTATGTGAAATTAGCCCATACACACCAGCTACGTTCCTTCGGCTCGCCATAACCCTCTAAATGCTGCAGAATTCACACCGACTTGAAAATGTTACATTCACACCATTTAACACAATTTGTTTGTATCCAACAATGCCATAGTGACAAGTGAAGTATCGGAAACGTCTTTTTTACGTTCTCTACTACGTATAGTAAGTAGGGGAAGTATTGTATTCCACCAAAAAATTCGATACCGAGATTTCACCGGAAATATATGTTTTGAGACCCCCTGAATCCAAAAAAAGCATTTTTAGAAACATGTCCGTGTGTGGTGTATATGTGTGTCTGTGTGTGTGTGTGTGTGTGTGTGTGTGTGTGTGTGTGTGTGTGTGTGTGTGTGTGAACAGCATAACTCAGAAACGAACGGTCGGATAAACACCAAACTTGGTATTTAGGTTCAGTATCTTCCAGAGATGCGACACAAAGGTTTTCAAGAAAATCCCCCCAACCCAGATTACCCTTTACATGGAACATTTTTCGAAAATTTTAATTTTCTCAAAAATGGCTCTAAAGATTTTGATTAAAATATCATATGTTTAAGATATTTTCATAACAAATAAAATGTATATCTTGAATTTTCTGGGAATGTCTCCAAAAGTATTCTTCATTGTGAACGACTTTTGCATAACTGATAAACCATAAGAGATAGACAAAAATTTACTACACAAAAAATGTAGATCGCGTTAAAACACACAATTTATGTCATATACATTTTTTTGTTGAGTGAACCATTTACGAGATATTGCTTGTTATTCCCTTAATTTTTTCAATACGTTTTTTCTCAAATGGGAATTCTTTATTTATTTTTTTGTCTTGGATATGCAAAGAGTATTAATCTGTGGCAAAGAGAATGGTGCTGCACATAGCAACCAGCTATTAAGAGATATGTCTATGCTTAAAGGCTACTGTATTTCTATATTGCCCTTGCACATACAAAACAAGGGGAAATGGTACGCCTTAAGCGATAGTCAAATATTTTTAGAACTGGTCGCTATGTGTAAAATGTAATTCTCTTTGTATGTCAAAAGATCGTTTCTGAAAATGTTTATCTCGATTAATATGAAATAGATGGAGAGTAAGAGTTTGTAAAAATAGTTTGTACAAGAGTAGAGAAAGTCATGTGAGTGCAACACATCAGAATTTTTTTCTTGTGCAGAAATCATTTGATTTTTTCGGTCAACAATATCAATTGCTCATTCTCTGAAAATCTTTGAAACGTTCTTTCTAATGACACCGGTTTCGTGTAAATTCAGAAACTGACGAAACTGTATACCTGTTTATATTCACGGAGTATTTCTGTGGACATCCTGTAATTTAAGATGCTTTCATTAAGGGTACAAGGTACCCTGAGATGGTCAAAAATCACATTTTTCGGCATTAATAAAATCTCCATTATTTGCAGTTTCTGAAAATATATACTTTTGGGAGTTATGAGACTTTTAAGACATTTAAATGCCATTTAAATGCTAGTCTGCATTCCTTTAAAGCTGTCATGCAACGCCCCTGTTTAGAACATTTGTGTATCTTTCAACAACGAACGACTATATCATGCCCAGCGAGCAGTTCAGCAATTAACAAAAGAGGCCAGGACTAGGAGAAGGCAATCAGAAAAGCTGAAGCAATCCAGGAATGAAGGTGCAGATGATTATGACCCTGGAATGTACTGAACTATCAGAATTTTAATGTTCGAACTTTAAATTCAATTTTCTCAAAACAACATTTTCGGATATTTATGTAGCTTTTACTCAGAAAGTATGAGAGATAGAGAGCTGAATTTTCAATGCATGTACACAACACATAGTTAAGCTGTCTGAAGTACAATCATACTTTTATAATACATATTAGTGATATTAAGAAAGCAACAACACAGCAAATTTTCCACGTTTTTACTTCTTTGACTTTGCAAATAATTGTTTTTAAATTTCTAGTGAACTGATACACGTAAGTAAATAATTAAGGTTGGGAAGATAGCTGATTATACTAAGAACAAGCATGCAAAAGTGTGATTCTGTATTGCAAGTAGTATCAGAGAAAAAGGTACATGAATTCGCATGTTTTATGAGTAAATTTTATTATTTTTCTGCTGAATGAAATAATTTTTATGGATTCACTTGCATAAGCTATCAATGCAAACAACCACTTGAAATAATTGTCATAATTTATAGAATAATTCATAAAAATTTCAGAAAAACTATTGAGAACTTTAAGAGCAGTGGTAATTTAACACACTTATGGTGTAATTTCCAGTGTTCAGATACCTTGTCCCCTTAATAAGCAGAGGTTTACAGTGAGTATTGTATTTAGTCTCAGTTATAATACGAAATGTTTTCGTTTGCAATTTAAGTATTAACCTTATTGGAACTCTCCTAAATAGTTATACCGTAAGATAGTAAGTACACTGTGAAAAAAAGCATAATAAGCACATTTTAGATAATTCTAGGAACTTAGGTTTCTCAGCAAGTAGATAATTCTGGACAGTCTTCTACTGACGTAGTCAGTATGTTAATGTATTCATCTATCAAACACGAAGAAGTTAAACACTTAAAAAGATCGTTATTTTAAACGTTCTTTAATGTAAACAACACCTGGGTAGAGCAAGGATAACGTGTGAGAACTTTGTTTCTCGATCGCAATCAAGATAATTGGTGTAGCTGACGACAAAGGACACAGCAAAATATAAATGTCACAAGTTTTGCAATGGAAGACACATCCTTGCAAACTAGATTCTCGTTATAAACACGCTTGCCCGGAGGCTGTCATGTCATCATAAGGCAAGAAACGGGACCATCTGGTTTTCCAAGCAAACTGTTGATAATGATCTGCCGTATATACATGTATATTTTTTCTTCTTACTAGCCATTCTTCTGATTTAAATACCGCCTTAGAAAGAAATATGTTACAGGAGAGATAACATTTATTCTATACAGTGCTGTAGGGTAAGAATATCAGATATTCCTCTCATTTCTAAGGGTTACAGTTTACCATTTATACAAAAATAGTTATACCATTAGTTGATAAGTTAATATGTTATTGAAACATGCACGTTTTACTTACGTTTATTTGAGGAACCCGTCCTTGCACATGAGATTTTCTCGCTTAGGGATTGTGCTAGAATTCATGTATTATAGTTTTCTGCTGTAATGTTATTTGCTAGCAATATATGAAAAATAAATAAAGAACTCAAAAAAATCAGACTGAAGATAAATTCATAGACTATTACCAGAAAATTCAAGATACACATTTTATTTGACATGAAAACGTCTTAAACATACGATACTTTAATCAAACCTGTTAGAGCCAATAAAAATGAAGATTTTCGAAACAATTTCCATATAAAGAGCAATTTGGGCTGGGGGATTTTCTAGTGTTGCATCTTCGGAAGATACTAAACTTAAACATCAAGTTTGGTATTTAACCAACTTTCCGTTTTTGACTTATGTTGAAGACAGGCACACAGAGATACGCATTTTCTAAAAATAATTTTTTTTAGATTCAGGGGTTCTCAAAATATGTACACCCTAAGACAAAAAATGAACAGAATCTCAAGCGTATATTTGTCGAAGTCCAAATCGTTTCCGCGACTTGTTCACAATGGTGTCTCGGGACGCGTGCCATTAGTTTCGTTGTACTGTCACCTTGCATATTCAGTGCCTATGTGCTGACAACCGAGCGTTTATAAGCAGGTATGTAACAATGAGGCCTAGTGGGGTCCGTATCACGATCATAGTTTTGTTGTTTTTTTGCATAAAACTCAGTATTTATTACGCATATTATAATACAATTTCCAGTTTCTAAGGCTTATTTGATTACAACGCATTTATGCCCACACGTAAAAACCGAAACGTTCTCCTTTTCGTTTTCAAGCTAATTATGAAATAAGTAAATATTATGTTCCTAAATGAAAAAGAAAATCAAAATAGAATTTAACTTAACATCACCTAGTGGGATGGCTCAGACATAACGTCAGTGGTCCGCATTCGGGAGATCGTGGGTTGGATTCCCGCTGCCGACCTCCTTGACCCTAATGACTAGGCGAATGCTGGGTTGGTTCATTACATCCCTCGAATTTCCTGTCCCTCCATTTCCTCTCCATTCTCATTTCACTTCACCTTTCATCTGATTGGTCTGTTTTAGGGTTGAAAGCGTTGACGGGAGTCTCCGCGTTGCATGGCAGGAGAAAAAGGTCCTCTCTGTAACCCCCGGAATGGGGGCGGATCCAGATTCCAGAACCCCCAGTGGGATGTGTAAGCCTGCAGGGGGAGGGGAGCCGGTTACACCAGCTGCCATTCGGAAAGTTTCATTTTGTAAAATATAGGTACCCTTGCCGCTGCCCGCCTCTTGGTCAGGCCGCTCTCTGTCTCTCTTACTTTCCCCTCTCTCCCCGGGGCACTCCGTCGGGGGCTTAGGCACAAAAGAACGTGTAGGTCGACGTGCTAAGTCTCCCTCCGTATCTAGTCCTACTCCTGTCCTACTAACTTAATATCGAGGTGTAAACTCTCTGCTTCTATTACTGCTACGGGCATGGATGATATCAAATGCTTAGTTAAATTTTCACGAGAGGATACTTCCTCCCAAACATCCTGCATTTGATCCCACAAAATCTCTTTGCAGGCCAATTTAACTCCAACATTTTCTTCACCTCTGCCCACGTATTTTCAATAGGATTCAGATCTGGTGAACTAGGAGGCGAATCAACCACTGCTATATCTTGCCTTTGCGAGAACCAGTTTTAAACCTGCTGACTTGTGTCGACAGGGTGGTTATCCAACTGGAATGCAGTCATTCCATTGGAGTATCTAGTCCTTACCGAAGGAACTATAAATGTTTCGAGGATGCTGGCATTTAATGTGCCATCAAGCTGCCACAATACACCTAGCCCATCTCGTGACATCCAACCCCAACACGACACAGAACGGGACCTTGGCGATCCATTTTTGTCACGTATTTTTCGTCGTAACGTTTTCCTCTGGGGCGGTAGAAAATTACTTTCTCCCCATTTGCAGATGAAAATGTCTCATCTTTGATTATAACCCTTATTCCAGTTATGGTGACAACTTCTGCAAATGTGAGGCGTGAAAATCTGTGATCATCTGTAAGACGCTGCGTTTTAGCTGCCAATCGAGCAAAGAACCCTGCTGTCAAACGACGCAAGGGCATGCGGCTTGACCCGGGAAATCAGAATTACTTCCAATTGTAGACACATGCTGGAAGGGATTCCTGTCTGCCTCTTCTGTAAGTGTAGTGTCCTACTGAGGAGTGGACAAACGTTTTCGACCCGAACCAGGTCGACAACAAACCATCCCTTCCCTGGATAACTGCACCTACCACGTAGCCATAGATATAGGGACTTCAAGTATTCTTGTAGCCTAAGACCAGAGTATCCAGAAACGTTCACTAACGTAATGAGAGATCTTGTAGCTTCGTCTTTATGTGTGCGCTCAGCCATAGCAAAAGTCAGCATGATTCCTAACATGCAGAACATCAAGGCTAGAAGTGCGCGCGCATGATCACACCAGCGGCATTCATAACTGAAGAATGAGATAGAGAGTTTGCACATCCAATATTAAGTCAATTAAATATTTTGTTTAGCTTTTCTCATTAGAATCCTTACAAATATGCATTTATTTTGGAAACGAAGAGAGTTATTTGCGTTTTTATGCATGAAGGTCTTAAAATTCATAAATATCTTATGCATGAAAAACAAAGGGCATATGCCATAATATTTAACAAATTTGAAATTAAATAATAAGAAGAACATATACCTCAAAGTTTCTAACCCAGGTTATTAAAACAACAGATACATGCGTTTCGCCGCTCGGCTAGCATACATACCTACAGCCACAATGAAAGGTAACTTTCTACTTATCGCATAGCTTAAAATGAACGCAGGGTGGTATTAAATCGTGTTTCAGCGACAGCGAATGCTTCTGACGTCTTCCGAATTGAACTACCTCTCTGGCCATTGCTCATTTATTTTGTCTTAGGCTATATATATCGACATCGACTAGTACTGTAAGTACTAGTAGAGAAAGTAAAAACAAGCCAATAGGGCACCGATCGATTCTATGGGAGTCTGAGAACGCTCTGGTGGAATATATGTGATTACATTGGTGGATCCAAGAAGTTGCCCAAAGTCCTTGTTCACCAGAACCTGTTAACGGACAGGAAGAATTGTTTTTGTACCGTTTGAGGAAGGTCAGTGGAGTTTTGCCCACTGCGTCCACCAGCTGTACTCAATTGCAAGAGTAACAAACGTATCCTGTTGTCTCTGACTGGGATGGTGCCAGGCTGGATGTGCTCATGTGCAATCGAAGTGACGTGCGGAAGTATGACAGCATCACACCCACTGGCTCTCCCAAACATTTCCTTAAACATGACTGCATTAACCATCTGGCTGTTTGGTCATTTTGCCAGTTCTTGATCGTGTAGCATTTTCTAGTGTCAAATAATCTCTTGGGTAGCAGTACTACTCTATGAAGACGCCATTATCTGGCCAGCGGCGCGTAACCAGAATTTTTCTCGAGGATTTAATAATAATAATAATAATAATAATAATAATAATAATATTATTTTATTACTTTGTTGTATAGTTATACTGGCTGTAAGGTCGGTGGTTCTTACGAACACAACAATCACTGCATTTTCTGGTACCTATATAACAAAGCAATGTTTAAATATTATATGCCCTATGCTCCTGTTTGTAAAGTGCTTAATTTTTCCTCGGTGGATAACCATTTCATAATTAGTGCGCATGAAACAATTAAGTGAAATCGGAGTGTAACCTTGTAGATTTCCAAACCTACCATTGTTTAAAACCCTGGGATGACTTCCAAAACAATGGGATGAACAGCATTATGAAGAAACCTAATTTTAGCATCGACATGTGCTTAAACCTTGATGCCGTAGAGTAGAAGAATAAGCCCTCTTATTTCGAGGGAGATGCTCCGCGGTAACGTGTGAGGCTCGCATTCGGGAGGTCCCGGATTAGGTTCCCGTCGACCGCCCACTCTTGTTGTTGTGCTTTTTCCTGGTCGGTAGGCGAATTCTGGGGTGGCCTATCATCAACCAGATTTTCTATCACTCATTTCCCTTTCATTCGGTTTCCTTCTCATCTTTCAGATGTTCTAGGTTTCGTGGCGTTTAGCGATGTCAAACAGATGGTGCGGATGTTTCCTCAAAGAAAAAAGTACTCTTCGTAGATACTAGAGGGCTACTTGGTCGAAAGGTCCTTCATCGCCCTCTCTAGGCAGCTCCAACAGCGGGAGGGGTCTTCCAGCCTGGAACTGAGGAAGTTTCGCGCGTCTCTGTGACCTGTAGCCTCCTGTGGTTTATTCAGTTTATCCCTTCTTCCTGGAGGTGTAGATCTATGTAGGTCACAGTGCGTTAAGTGCCCCTCTCTGTCAGAGGCGTAGCTGGGGGTTTTTTGGAGGTTGGAAATCCCCTATACTAAAGTAAATGTAAAAATTATTTACAAAAATAGCTTCGTTAAAATAGTAGCATATTTCTAGATTGGCGGGAACGAGATGCTATCTAATCACATCAGTAGTGCAATATTTGCGCCGCATGTGTTAGACAATATCGACAAATGTGATAGCAACAGAAACTGTACTTTAGACGGCGTGGGTACAACCATGTTATGATATCCGGGGCATGTTTTCGTTCCTGTGCTAAATTTGAGTGGTTTCCAAATGAGTGCAAGATCTGCCAGCTTAGAACATAACAGTAACCCGTAGTGAAATAGTATGTCCTGCAGCGGTAATATAACATACTTCACAGTGGTCAGTAATTCTCGTGTCACAACACATTTGCCTCTTAGAACAAGAAAAACATCCTATCCCAATATCCAATTCCTGCACCTTAATCTGTGAATACAAAATTGATTTATTTAAATATTCCAACTTAGGATTAATTCTTGTTTATCATTTCAATCGAAAGAAATTGTTTAAAAAAATGGATCCCTATACATGATCCCCCCTTAATTTTTTTTCTGGCTACGTCACTGCCCTCCGTTGCATAACCTATGTCCTATGTCCTTTTATTCCACATAGCTTCGATATACGTAATTTTCAAGACATCTGCAGGAAGGCTTTGATGCTTCTCCTCAGCAACTTCATGTAGAACCGCGGCAGAAAGCATATCGTAGTGCCAGTTTTTCATGATGTACTAGGAATTTTTGTGAAAAGATGGATCTCATCACAATAGTGTACACGGTTACTAAGCGAGATGGCTCCGCGGTAACGTGTGAGGCTCGCATTCAAATAACGTCGGGCCGGCACGGAGTTTTTTCGTGGTTTTCCCTGTACGGTAGGCGATTGCTGGGGAGGTTCCTCTTCCAGCATGAATTTCCTGGACATAATTTCCCGTTCCCATTATTTCCTTTCATCTGTTTTATCTGCATATGTTTCAGGACTGTAGGACCAGGCGACGGCGGTTGTTGCGTTTCGGCGAGACGGTGGGATTTGCGTTGTGTAAGGACTTCTCCATGGCGCTTGGCTAGCCTGCTCAGGTTATTTCCTGGGAGCGCTTCGTTTCATCCCAGGACCTCAAATTTGAAGATAACCAAGGCGGGACCGTGCTGGCATCAGGATTGCTGTTATTCTATAATCGTAGCGGCCCCGTCTTGCTAGCGTGTATCGTCGTCCGGATTTGGTCGTCCATCGGGTCTCCCCTTCATTCCTTCCTCTCAGGGGTCATGTTGGAAGCTCAAAGGGCCCGACCTACTTGCGGTACTGTGCTCCAGTGGCTGGAGGCCCCTACGGTTGACCAATCCTAATGTACACAATTTAAGAAAATGAAATACTCACTCACAGAATAACAACAATCCTTCAGTAATGTACATAAAAAAATCTGAAGTGAACACTCACACGGCTTTCTCTACTCATGATAAATTCACGTATATCGGTTATTATTCGATGTAGATATTATTCATACAAAAAGTGGTGATTGAATGTACTTTATATTAGTCATTAAATATGTGTGTACATATTTAATGTAAGAATGACTAAGTTAGGTAACAAATGTTTAATTGCATATAATAAGTGGAAACAGGTTCACACATGTTTAGCCATTAACGAGCTCTTTCGTAGGAAAAAAACAGGAAGAATCGCAAACTTTCAAGCATGTCCTTCAGAGGACGCACTGAGAAAGTGTATACATAGAATACTTGGAAAATATCTGAGCTACGAAAAAATTATTTTTCATAAATAGTATATTTTAATGAACACTGCGGTCTCTCTGTCCTAATGTTATCATTTCGCAGTTACACGAAATTATACAGAATTTCACAAGTATAAGGGCTTCACAAGCTTTTCATAGAAAATGCAAGATGCACATTTAATTTGCCCCATTAATACAGCAAACCTAGTTTAATAAAAATCACTAATACAGTCTTGAGAAAATGAAAAAGAACGAACTTGTCTCCACGTAAAGCAAATTTTGGGATGGAGGAATTTAATGAAAGTCTTCGCCTAGCATGCTTAAACATTGAATCAAGTATGAAACTTTGTACCTTTTCTCTCACATACACGCACACCCACGCATGCACATGCACATACACACACTTTCGACTTTTGCCTAAATGTTTTACTTTCCCTACTGATTACCTATAGTAAGTAGGGATTTCAGGCAAAAATCGTTTCCGAGATTTCACTGGAAATCTACGTTTTGAGGTCCCCTGAATACAAAAGTACTTAAAAAAAGGTTTGCGCGGCGTCTGTGTGTGTCTGTGTCTGTGAACAGCATAATCAAAAACGAAAAGTTCGTTAAATACAAACTTGATATCTGCATAAGTTCAGTATCTTACAAGAATGCGAAATTAAAATTTATAAGAAAATCCACCCACCCCAAACTACCCTTTACATGGAAAAATGTTCATTATTTTTTTCTCAAAAATGCCTCTAACGATTTTGAAAGTATCATACGTTTAAGATATTTGCATGACAAATGAAATGTATATCTTGAATTTTCTGAGAACAGCCTGTGAAATCCTTTTCACTCTGACTGACTTTGGTATAGTTGGTAAACGTAAGAGAAAGACAAAGTCTTACTACACAAAAATGAAATTGTAGATCTCGTTAAAGCACATAATTTATGTCAAGTAACATTTTCTTTTTGTGGAGTTAACCATTTCCGAAATATTCCTTGTTATTGCATTAATTTTCAAATACTTATATGTTTCTAAATCGGGAAGTCCTTTCTTTCCCCCTTTCTTTCTCGTGGTCACACAAAGAGCATGGAATTTCAAAGCTATCACATAGTGACAAGCTCTTTAAAAATCGTTTTACCTGTTGTATCGTGCAACGAAATGTGTAAACGTGAATTAAAAGTTTGTAAAAGAGTGAGTAGAGAAATTCGTTTAAATGCAACACATCGTTTTTTTATGTTTAATTTTGTTGGAGTGGTGGGTTCAGTGAACCTCACGTGTATTACCGGTAAAACCTCGATATTAAAATTTTGGGTGGAATCAGCATCCCTATGAAATGGTAATGGGTAGAGAATGTCATATGACCGCTGCTTATCGGAGAATTTTGGGGAGCACCTATGTTGCATGTCAATCCGCGTGCAGACATAAAATTCAGGCACTGACCTACCATGATGAACTGCGCATCATCCGATAACGATCGTGCAAATCTCACACTCGACTCTGTCCCCTCAAACGTGATTAATTTAGCTCCTCTGGCCAGGAAATCAATAGCTAGGTCAAAGTAGCAGATCAACTTTCGCAATGCTTCAAATAAAATACGCCATACAGAGGAAGAGCACTTCTGCCTACTTCGACGTCGATAAATACGTAGCATTACACGTAAATAGTTCTTTTCTTCTGAATACGTAGAAGAAAGGCACAAAAATTTGAAAGGACAGCTAAAAATAGTGGTAGCTAAAATTCGTGCATGCTAATCTTCGAAATCTCGTATTGGCGACCAAATTTTGAAACTAGTCTGCTGCTTTGTATGAAGCGAAAATAGCTCTATTTCTAAAATGTTATTATAAATACACAAATACAACCCTAACTTACACAAGAGCTACGATTTAGTGAGACAAGTAATTATTCTTTGCACTGCGTGGAATTGTTCTGAATTTGTATAAATTATAGCTTGCAATTCGCCTCTCTAACGCTAGAATAAAGTGTCAAATGTGTCCCAATTTAGAGGTACTTGCATCAGGTCGTCATGTGTGTTTTATCCAGAGGTAGCAAAGTGTCCCTCTTTGTGAAGAATCAGGAATTAAGTTAGTTACATGGTCTAAATTCGAGAGAGATCTCTTGCTAAAGAAGCAGTGAAGTGACTACTGTATGTTCACCACGGCTTTAGACAGGAAGAGGGGTTAATACATGCCCCTATACATTAATGCTGTTTTGTCACAAGTAATCGGGTTTCCATTACAGGCGGCACGCGCCAACAGTCCAAGACCATATATCCACTCTTCGCCTGATTTAACATCAGTAAGTTAGACAATAGGCGCTGCATCATTTATACATTTAAAAACAAAATTATTCAGAAATTGCGTCGATAATAATGAACAGTCATGTCAATACGTTTTGGAGAGGGCTTATCTGCTCGTTTCGAAGGCGTTTACCCAGGGCACAACAAAACCCTTTGCATCGTCAGTACAGATTTTTTTGTTTACTTTCTTTATCTACCACGTACATTGTAGATAGAGAAGGTATTGGATTCCACCCAAAAATTTGATACTGAGATTTCAACGGAGACACACTGGTGTGCAAACCCTAAGGACGAAAGTAATCTTCGCATGCTGTGACACTGCCAAGTAACATAGCTCGATGAAACTTGAATCATACATAGAGGGAACTGCTACGGTATGTTACAGTAGGCAACTAAACGAAATATGCAATGAGACGAACAGAAATGGCACTTTTATTCAGAGACCATAAGCTACACTAAAGTCAATAGTACATATGATGGCTCTCTAGATTTACAGCAACAGATACATAGTGCTTAAAAGGGTGTATGATCACCACGGACAGCAATGCATGCTCTGCATCGCGCTCCCATGCTGGCCACAAGATTGGTAAGCAGTTCTTGTGGTGGGGCGTTCCATTTCTCCGCCAGCGCTGTTGACAACTATTGGAGGATGGTCGTTGGTGCATGTGGATGTGCTGCAATGCCTCTCCCCAAAGCATCCCATACATGCAGGCCAGTCTATTCGCCGAATATCCTCTCGATCCAAGAGATCCTCCAAGAGATCGTTCGGTGCGGTCGGGCATTGTCATCCATAAAAATGAAGTCAGGGCCGACTGCACCCCTGAAAAGACGCACATGGGGAAGGAGTACAGTATCACAATAACGTTATCCAGTGAGCGTACCGTGTTCAAAGATTTGGAGGTCAGGTACGCCCATGCAACATTATGCCTTCCCAAACCATAACATCCGGACCACCAAAACGATCACGTTCAAGGATGTTTCTGAGTTCATTACGTGTTCGCACCTCTCGCCAGATGAGGTACGTCGAGAATCAGTACTTAGACTGAATCTGCTCTCATCCGAGAAGAGCACGCGACCCCATTCCTCGTTGGTCCAATTTTGATGCTCTTGGGACCATCGCAAACGGTGCCGCCGATGTGCGGATGTCAATGGAACACAACGTACTGGCCGTCGGGCAAAGAGACCACCTCTGTGTAGTCGCCGTGCCACTGTGTATCGTGAGAATGCTGCCTAGCTGTCCTATTAAATGTGGTTGCAATTGCACCCGCTGTTTGGCGTGGATCCCTTCTTGCCTGTTTCACAATGTAGCGGCCATCTGCTGCTGTAGTTGAGCGTGGTCGAACACCACCTCTCCTTGGGACAGCAGTGCCTGTGGTTTGGAAGGTTCCCCATGCACGTGAAACAATGCTGTGAGCAATTCCAAACTCCTAAGCAACACTCGATACACTTCGCCCTTCTTCCAGTTTCCCTATGATTCTTCCTCGTGTGAAGTCATCCAAATGGCGTCTACGCGCCATGTTGCAATGAAGAACACCACTACAGTACACCGTAACAGCTCGCTAATTGCCACACACCGTCTTGTCCTGTTTCGTCAATTGCCCCGTGTTGCGAGACCAGACCCATTTGGCACTATAGGCTCGCTACACTCACGCCATGTGACGTCTAGCTTTCTGTGTACGTGTGAGAGACCTCTGGCAACATGCTCCCGCACCTTCATCTACTTCCACCAAGTAGTTCATTTGATATGTTACTTTACCCATCTCGTCCTTAGGTTTTGCACACTAGTGTACATGTTTTTAGCAAGCACCTCTACTAAAAAAAACATTTTTGGAAAAAAGCCATATGTATGTAGAATGGAATTACCGGAGGGGAACACCTCGCCACTGTGACCAACTAGATCTATTGTGACTACACCCTCCGGGAGGCAGGGATGAAGTGAAGGAAGCACAGGAGGACGCAGGTCCGCAGGCAGACGGGATCACAGAGACGCACGGAAGCCCCTATCATTTCAGTACGAAACACTCGCTTTCGCCAGTAGAGGCGAATAGTCCCGCGAGAGGGCGACGAAGCGGCCCTTACAGGAAGGCCAATGCACCCTGTCGATGGCGGGGATAAATCTTTCCAAAGCGCATCAACCATGCCATCTGTCCATCACCAGACGCACCACGGAACTCGGAAACATTGCCTGAAAGATAAAAGGGAGAAAGACGAAATGCCAGGAAATGAGGGAAAGGAGAAACCATGGTAGAATATACCACCCATATTCGCCTAGGTGACCAGAGGAAAACCTCGAAAAACCCATGGTCAGAGTGGGCAGCCGCCGGCAATCGAATCCGGGACCTCCCAATTGCGGGCCAAGGCGTTGCCGCCTGAGCCATCCCACTCGGTATGTATGTATGTATGTATGTATGTATGTATGTATGTATGTATTATGTACGTACGTACGTATGTATGACTGTGAACAGCATAATTCAAAAACGAAAAGTCGGATAAACACCAACTTGGTACTTAGGTTCAGCTTCTTCCAGAGATGCGACACGAAGATTATCAAGAAATCCTCCCACCCCAAACTACCCTTTACATGGAACATTTTTTTTCGAATGTTTGATTTTCTAAAAAAAATTGCTCTAGCAATTTTGATTAAAATACCATGTATTTAAGATATTCACATGACAAAGTATATCTTCAATTTTCTGAGAATAACCTGTAAAGCCCTCTTCATTCTGAAGGACTTTTTTATAATTTTGTATAACTGTTAAACGTTAAGTGGTAGACGAAATACTACAAAACAAAATTATCTCTCATTAAAACACTTCATTTATTTCAAATAACATTTTTGTGGCATCAGGCATTTCCGAGGTATCCGTTATTAATGGTTCGAACGGTTCAATACTTAGGTATTCTTTTAAGTCCTGTCGATTTGAGTTGTTTCTCACAAAGTCATGGAAGGGGTATGGTATTTCAAGGCAGCGTATAGCGTCCAGTTCTAAAACATTCCACTATTTCTCCCTTTGTATCTACAACGAAATGTGTAACACAACTATTTCCGAAGCGTTTATCTCCATTAAAATGAAGTAGATAGGAAAATAAACTTTCGTAAGAATAATGTGTATACCCACCAATAAGCCATAGAAGAGAAAAAAGTCATATGGATGTAACACATCCGATTTTTATGTTTTTCACGGAGTGAGATGCTCCGCGGTAACTTCTGAAATTCACATTCGGGAGGTCCCAGATTCGATTCCAATCTGGCTGACCACTGACCATGGGTTTTCTTTTTTCGTGGTTTCCTCGAGTCGGTAGGCGAATGCTGGGTTTTTTCCCTTCTACCACTAGTTTCATGTCCATCATTTCATATCCCTATCATTTTACTTGCATCTGCTTTACATCTGTTTCAGAGTTGTAGGGCCAGGCAGCGGTTGGTGTGTTGCGCCAAGGCGGTGGAATTTGCGCTATGGAAAGATTTCTCCTGGCGCTTAGCGGAATTTTGATCCTTTCTCTTCCTGGGAGTGTCAAGTTAACACCGGGGCCCAGGTTGCAGGTCGACCTTAGGGTCTCCCCTTCATCCCTTTCTCCCAGGGTTCACGTTTGGAAGCACAAACGGCCCGTGTGGTGCTGTGCCCAGTTACTGGAGTCCCCCTCCGACTGACTACTATTTCTTCTAACATCCAACAGTTTTTTTACTGCATTTCAGGCAAATCTTATTCATAGGATAAATTTGTAAGCTACTTTGACAAAATGTTTATGATTTTTTAGGATTACAGTATAATTCCGTTATATGCAGGGTAAGAAGATAGTAAATTGACATACTCAATATATCGATTATAACGAAAGGCAGACCTGTTGCTGCCAGTGGGCTACTTATTCTGCGTTAAAATTCTCTTATTACTTATGTGCACAGTGCGACAGACTTAGGTATCTCGGATAAATCTGGCATTGGAACTTTCTAGAGCTAGATTCCCCAATTTAATTAATGGAGCTATTTGAGGAGTAAAAAGTTATAAATCGACCTCATTTGCCATGGTTGGACAGTAGACAATCTAGCCAAACCACCTCAAACAAAACAACGTAATAACATTAAGCAACTCTGGAAGAACAAGGCGGCCGTGGCACACGATATCTTAGAACTGTATACAGATAGTGGTGCCTGCAAAGTATCATTTTAATATTGAATATTCTATTAAAATAGGAATGCAAATTTTATGTTGGATGAAAGGGTTTAAAATTTACATCCTTCAAGAAATAGGGATCGGTAGTTCCCGATATACCTTCGTGCAAACATTGGTTTTACGTTTCCTCTTTACATGCCAGTATATTTTTTTCATTTTTGTTGCACTATGTCAGTTTGTGTGCAGTATTTAATGTTATTGATGGCTCTAATAATAATAGTAATAATAATAAACTAGGGTATAAAATTAAGACTTTTAACAACATTTGATGAAAATAAACAGGTACGTAGATGAACCAAAGCCCAATAAAATCCACTTTTTCAGGAAAACGAAACGTTATGAATGAAGCCTTTGGGAGAGGCATCGAAAGTTATTTACAAGAAATTTAAGCTATTCGGTTTGCTCATCATACCAGTATCCCGAACATATGTTAATATGTTAAAACTCATTGTAGCCACTAACGAAAACATGCAAAATAAAAACATTTTTCCATTTAGAGGTTTGTTTGGAGTAGAAGGAATTTCATGCATAATCTTTGACTTGTATCCTGGGATACACGAAGATTTTTCAAGAAAATTCTCCCACCCCAAACTACGCTATACATTAAATATTTTTTCGAAATTTTTTATTTTCTCAAAAATAGCGTTAACGATTTTGACTAAAATACATATATTTAAGGCCAAATAAAACGTACTTTTATTTTGAATTTTCTGGGAATAGCCTGTGAAGTCCTCTTCATTGGGAAGGAATTTTGTATGGTGTTTATATAATTGGTAAATGCATAGAGGTAGTCAAAAGCGTACTGCACAAAAATGTAGATCTCTTTAAAACGCACAATTTATTGCAGTAACCATTTTTGTGGCATCAGCATTTCCAAAATATCCGTTATTATGGGTTTTAATTTTTCAGTGCTTTGTCATTTTTTAAAGTGCTGTCGTTATTCAGCTGTTTCTTCGGTATCACGGAAAGAGTATGAAATTTGTAGGCGAGCATATAACGACTTACGTAACATAGACTATCCATTCGGTTTCCTCTATCCTCCTTTTACTTACGACTATCGCTGTTCCCTTTTTTACTTTCTCTACTACGTATAGTAAGTAGGGGAAGTATTGTATTCCACCCAAAATTTCGATACTGAGATTTCACCGGAAATACATGTTTTGAGACTCACTGAATCCAAAAAAAGCATTTTTGGAAACATGTCCGTGTGTGTGTCTGTCTGTGTGTCTGTGTGTCTGTCTGTGTGTCTGTGAACAGCATAACCCAAAAACGAAGAGTCGGATAAACACCAAACTTGGTATTTAGGTTCAATATCTTCCAGAGATGCGACACGAAGGTTTTCAAGAAAATCCCTCCACCCCAGACTACCCTTTACATGGAAGATTTTTCGAAAATTTTAATTTTCTCAAAAACGGCTCTAACGATTTTGATTAAAATATCATATGTTTAAGATATTTTCATGACAAATAAAATGTATATCTGGAATTTTCTGGGAATGTCTCCAAAAGTATTCTTCATTATGAACGACTTTTTCATAACTGGTAAACCATAAGAGATAGACAAAATTTTACTACATGAAAAATGTAGATCGCGTTAAAATATACAATTTATATCATATACATTTCTTTTGTTGAGTGAACCGTTTGCGAGATATTGCTTGTTATTCCCTTAAATTTTCCAATACTTATACTTTTTCTCAAATTCGTTATTCAGTTTTACTTTCTCTACTACGTATAGTAAGTAGGGGAAGTATTGCATTCCACCCAAAAATTCGATACCGAGATTTCAGCGGAAATACATGTTTTGAGACCTCCTGAATCCAAAAAAAGCATTTTTGGAAACATGTCCGTGTGTGTGTCTCTGTGTGTGTGTGTCTGTGTGTGTGTGTGTGTGTGTGTGTGTGTCTGTGTGTCTGTGAACAGCATAACTCAAAAACGAACAGTCGGATAAGCGCCAAACTTGGTATTTAGGTTCAGTATCTTCCAGAGATGCGACACGAAGGTTTTCAAGAAAATCCCCACACCCCAGACTACCCTTTACATGGAAGATTTTTCGAAAATTTTAATTTTCTCAAAAATGGCTCTAACGATTTTGATGAAAATATCATATGTTTAAAATAATGTCATGAGAAATGAAATGTATATCTCGAATTTTCTGGGAATGTCTCCAAAAGTATTCTTCATTGTGAACGACTTTTGCATAACTCGTAAACCATAAGAGATAGACAAAATTTTACTACACAAAAAATGTAGATCGCGTTAAAATACACAACTTATGGCATATACATTTCTTTTGTTGAGTGAACCGTTTTCGAGATATTGCTTGTTATTTCCTTAAATTTTACAATACTTATACTTTTTCTCACATTCGTTATTCATTTTATTTATGTCCTGGACATGCAAAGAGAATGGAATGCGCCACATAGCAACCAGCGTTAAAATATTTGACTATCGCTTAAAAGCTACCATATTTCCCTTGCATCTACAAGAAAATTACCAATAAGATTGACATCTCGATATCTCGATTAACATGAACCATATGGAGAATAAGCGTTTGTAAAATTAGATTGTACAAGAGTAGAGAAAGTTATGTGAGTGTAACACATCAGATTTTTTTACTTTCTCTACTACGTATAGTAAGTAGGGGAAGTATTGCATTCCACCCAAAAATTCGATACCGAGATTTCACCGGAAATACATGTTTTGAGACACCCTGAATCCAAAAAAAGCATTTTTGGAAACATGTCCGTGTGTGTGTCTGTGTGTGTGTGTGTCTGTGTGTGTGTGTGTGTGTGTGTGTGTGTGTCTGTGTGTCTGTGAACAGCATAACTCAAAAACGAACAGTCGGATAAACACCAAACTTGGTATTTAGGTTCAGTATCTTCCAGAGATGCGAGACGAAGGTTTTCAAGAAAATCCCCCCACCCCAGACTACCCTTTACATGGAACATTTTTCGAAAATTTTAATTTTCTCAAAAATGGCTCTAACGATTTTGATGAAAATATCATATGTTTAAGATATTCTCATGAGAAATGAAATGTATATCTCGAATTTTCTGGGAATGTCTCCAAAAGTATTCTTCATTGTGAACGATTTTTGCATAACTGGTAAACCATAAGAGATAGACAAAATTTTACTACACAAAAATGTAGATCGCGTTAAAATACAAAACTTATGGCATATACATTTCTTTTGTTGAGTGAACCGTTTTCGAGATATTGCTTGTTATTTCCTTAAATTTTCCAATGCTTATACTTTTTCTCAAATGCGTTATTCATTTTTTTGTCCTGGACATGCAAAGAGAATGGAATGCGCCACATAGCAACCAGCGTTAAAATACTTGACTATCGCTTAAAAGCTACCATATTTCCCTTGCATCTACAAGAAAATTACCAATAAGATTGACATCTCGATATCTCGATTAACATGAAGCATATGGAGAATAGGCGTTTGTAAAATTAGATTCTACAAGAGTAGAGAAAGTCATGTGAGTGTAACACTTCAGATTTTTTTTATCTTAACGAAATGTGTAATGTAGCTATTTCTGCAAAGATTTGTCTCGATTAACATGAAGTAGACAGAAAAAAAGTCGGACGTGTTACATTCACATGACTTTATCCTATATCGTTTGTTAGTGAATACACAAATTATTTTTATGAAAATTTATATTTCTGTCTACTTCATTTTAATAGAGATAAACCTTTGCAGAAATAGCCACATTACACATTTGGTTAAGATGCAACGAGAACAGCGATAGTCAAATGTTTTAAGAACTGGATGTTATACGCTGGCCTTAAAATTCCATAATGTTTTTAGCGATCCCGAGAAACAAATGATAATCGACAGAAGATAAAAATGACAAGTTAAAAATAATTGACAAAAGTATTGAACAAATCGAACCATTAATAACGGGTATCTCGACAATGGCTTACGCCAGAAAAAGTTATTTGGAATAAATTTTGTCTTTTTAGAGATCTACATTTTTTGTGTAGCATGTTTTCGTCTGTCACTTAAAGTCTACCAATTATATGTACAAGATTATACAAAATTCCTTCCAAATAAAGTGAACTTCATAAACTATTCACAGAATATTTGAGTTATACTTTTAATTTTCATGTAAATATCTTTAATATTTGGTATTTTAGTCAAAATCGTTCCATCCATTGTTTAGAAAATAAAAAAATTCGAAAAATATTCCATGTGAAGTGTAGTTTGTAGTGGAGAGATTTTCTTGAAAATCTTTTTGTCGTAACTTTGGAAGGCGCTGAATTTAAATACAAGTTAGTATTATCCGACTTTATATTTTTGAGTTATGCTGTTCACGATACACACGCGCGCGCGCGCGCGTCTTTTTATAAAAATACTTTTTGGATTCAGGGAGTCTCGAAGCATGTATTTCCGTTGAAATCTCGGTATCGAATTTTTGGGTGGAATGCAATACCTTCTCTATCTAGTGCAATACGTTTATATACGCGGTGAAATCTGATACGAACTTTAGGGTCGAATGCAAGTAAAAACAACATTCCGAAACAAGAGCTTTGTCCAGTTCATACGTGATATCAGCAAATTTATTGGTAGATGCCAGAAATAAATCATCATCTAACTAGATTATGCACATAAATACTTGGCAGGGTTCGTTTGAGATTACACAGACCAAAGAGACACACTTGGCGTCCAGCTCAAGGCCAGCGATAATAGACCGAATGAAAACGTAATTACAGCTACGAGAAAACTGACATCACAGCAAATTTACATGGTATCATTTCCTCAGTCACAATCTTAAACGGGATTTGGCCGGCTTTCTAAAGAGCGAGGCTTCGACATCTCAAATATTCGCTTCGACTCCACGCATTAAGAGTCAAGCTGTCTGTGCGGGTTTGCTCTGTAGGCGAGTACAAGGTAATCTGGTGATTACCAAGGCCACGGTCAAGAAATGAATAACTTAACTATTCTCAGATTTCTAAACAATTTGCGAGGGTATTACGCAGATATCTCATCTATAGAGATAATGCAACATATAAAACGCTCGCAATTTCCACAGTCCTAGAAATTGTAAGCAAATATAAATAAGGTTCAACCGAAAATTGTATTAAATAAATTAAAACAGTTATATGAGTCGGCGAAATGAATAAATAGTTTTCGTCACTGTTACCATACATCAGTGCAATGAATTAGCCTGTTTTGGTTGCCACATGAACGCGGTGGGCTGGCAATTTTTACCTTTTCTGGTGAAGGAGCACTGCATTCCACAGAAGACTGACTTCTTGAGGTTTCCCGATCCAGAAAATGTCTTTCAGGAAATCGTCCGTGTATTTGTGCGCGGTGCGCTCGCTTTACCAGGATTTTCTAGGACGTTGCCTCGTCCCAAATAACCCTAGGTATACATGAAAACATTTCGTTATCATTTTTTCTTATTATTTTCTCAAAAATAAAGTTTTATTGGTTTTGATTAATATATAGTTGGCGATAGTAAATAAATTATTTATTCTGAATTTGCTGTAAATAACTTCTGAAATCCTGTTTATTCTAATTGATTTTTACGAGGGCGCACAATTTTTTTTTACAAAAAAGTTTAACATTTAAAACAACAACAAAAATCACAAATGAACTTACAACTTTTACCTACTTTCCGACATAGTCACCAAGTTTCTCAACAAATTTCTCCCATCGTGATACCAGTTTCAACATGCCCTGTTCGTAGAAGCCCGTTTCCTTGGAGTATAGCCATCTGCGGACTGCTGATTTCACTTCCGCATCTGTCGCAAAGCGTTGGTCGGCCAGGAATTTCTTCATGGGACCAAATAGATGAAAGTCCGATGGTGCAAGGTTCGAAATCTATGGTGGATGCTGGAGCACCTCCAGCCAAATTTGTTGATTTTCTGACGAATAGCAGCAGCAACATGGGGCGAGCATTGTCATGAAGAATTTTTACATCATCAGCATTCATGTTGTGATGTTTGTCACGAAGGGCACCATGCAACTTCACCAAAGTTTTCATGTAGCTGCAGCATTCACAGTGGTCCCGTATTCAGCAAAGTCCACCAATACAACACCATGCATATCCCAGAACACCTTCACAAGCACTTTTCTAGCAGACTGAGTCACTTTGAATTTTTTCTTCACTGGGGAACCAGCATGTTTCCACTCCTCATTTGCCTGCTTGGTTTCGTGCGTGTAGTGGTATGCCCACGACTCATCACCAGTGGCGGTTCCTTTCAGAAAGTCATGCCCATCTGCGGTGATCCAAGCTCATCATTCGCTGGCCCTTGTGGTTGTCTGTCAGGTTCTTAGGCACCCAGCGAGCACTAACTTTACGAAATTTCAACCTGTCATGAACAATGTCGCACACTGCACTATAGGAAATGTTGAACTGTTGCGATAAGGTTCGCAGTTGCACACACCCGTCGTTAAAAAATGCCGCCTTAATGCCTCTGACATTCTGCGGGGTTGCAGCTGTTACCAGCCTCCCGGTGCGTGGCGAATCACTAAGGTTCACACGGTCCTCTAGGAAGAATGCACACCACCTGGAGACATTGCTACGGTCCATATAATTATCCCCATACACGCCACGCATGTCCCTATGAATATCACTCGGTTTATATCCTTTGGCCCACGAATATCGAACCACACCTCTCTGCTCTTCACACGTGGACGACAGTAAAATGCGCACCATCTTTGTTGCGTAGTTAGCGCTTCTCTTGCTAGAGCTGCACATAAAACAAAAAATATCCTCTGTAGTGAAAACTTCAAAACATATCTGTGTGAAATTGCAACGTTCCAGCTGCAATACCAAAGCAAAAAAAAAAAAAAAAAAAAAAAAAAAAAAAAAAAAAAAAAACAATTGTGCGTTACTTTTCGATCCGCCCTCGTAACTGGGAAACATTCAATATGCACAGACTTCCTAGAGTGAAAAACGTGGTTAAAGTAAGCAATATATAAGTCGAAATACTTATTCGTGGCATTAAGCATTTTCGAAATATTTTCTGTTACTCTTTTGATTTTCTATCTTTTAAGCATGTAAAATGTGTTCAATATCAAGATCGGTTGTTCGATTTACTTTTTAACAACTGACTGTCCTCTAAGTATCTCTGCTTTTACAGCGTTTTATTGAGACATTTCTCTCAATATTTATTATCATGATTAGAAGGAGGAAGATAAAACTTAAGATTTTGTGTGAATGACTTACAAAAGAGATATGAAAATACAACATTGTATTCTAAATGTTCAAGTCGATAAAATAATGTTACTAAGACGCAAGCTTGTCTCGCTTGAAGCACACCAAATACATTGATTTTCTAGAGTTCCCCCTCCAATTATTTGCGGATGAAACCGTTTTGAAAAAATAACATTGTTGTCAGAAGTGCACTGCCTATTACGAGATGTTAAAATATCTTCAATGAAGGCTTCGAGACAATTGTAACAGCGACTACCGGCAAAATATTCGAATCTTCCATACTAAAACATTATGTAATTAAATAGAACAAAATGTGCAGTTTTGATGGTTTCCTATAGAGTACATTCTCTCCACTATACAGCTAAACAAGAAATCAGTTGATGTGGTGTGTCTGCCTCACTTTAAGAGGTCCCGAGTTCGAATCTAGGTTAGGGAGAGTTACCCGGATAAGTTTTTTCTCTCGAGGTTTTCCTTTATCCTGAGAAGACGAATGTCGGGTAACCTGAACTCCATGGACTCCGGCTCATTGGAGCATCATCTCACCCGTTTCATTCATGGTTCGACTTGACCTACCAGGTTAAAGGAAGTTAAACTTACACTAGAATCTGCATTATGTCATTCAGAGAGTTTGAATTCTGCCATTCGCTTATTTACCTCAAATAAGGTTGCAATAGACTATGGACGGATAGTTTATGCTTCTCTCCTCCTCCCCATTCTTCTACCCTTCTTTCTGCCTTCTATATCCCTGCTTTCTATTGTTTAAAGTGGATTTACATCAGTATAGTTTAGTTTGAGTTCATAGGCAGATATTTTACTAAGAATACTGAATCTATGTACGTACTAATTTGTAAAGCACATTAGAGGAACAACAGTTCGGCTTCATGAAGGGAAAATGCAGAGGAGATGAAATTGACTACTAAAAAAATACATGAAACTTTGTTTAGGGAAAGATAAAGAAATGTATGTGCATATGGAGATTTGGAAAAAAAGCATTTTTCATAGTAAATTAGAAGAAAATATGGAGATACCCACGAAAACTTATGAGGGGAGGATTAATAACTAATCTATGAACGCAGCAACTAAACAGTCAGGACATAGATGATGTCGGAGAGAAGAAAAATAGGGAGAGGCGGCAATAAGGCGGCAAGGTACATGGAAGGTATAACATGGAAGGTGTGGCACTAAGAGGAAAAAGGATAAAATACTCGTAGACAAGATTCACTGATAATTTGGCACTTCCAGCAAAGGAGGAAAGGCACCCAAGTTACATACTGATGCAGATATAACACAGCGGTAACAATACGGGATGGATATAGGCGCAAAATAGACAAAGACTATAGTTATTGAAAGAAAAGCAAGGAATATACGCTCGTGGATCGAGATTAAGTGGTTAAGTAAGTGGACATCTTAGAATACTTGGGAAGCACCATAAATAGCAACATAAACATTTTTGGTAGTGTTTTAATGTCCATTTTTACTGCATACGGCACCACATACAGCATACGGCGGTGGATACTGATGATACGTGCAATTAAATAGTTGGGAAACAAATTTGGAAAGGAAACGTTTCAGGCCTAAGGTACTTTCCCGGCATTTGCCAGTTATGAGGACTGAGGAAAGCCTAACATGAGCTTGATTAAGAAACTAAACATAGAGTAGCAATTGAAATTAATGGAATTTAATGGAAAAATAAACATTACTATTGGCTTTTGAAGAAAAAACTAAGGAATACAGTAAGTGACCTTGCACATTGCAATGTAGTCCGAAGAGACGCCCAGAAGCATTTGAAACAACGGCATGAAGAAGACAGCCTGTAAAATAAACAGTAAAAATAAGCACTGAAGCCGTCACAAAGAAGAAAAACGTTGAAATTAATCAGGAAAAATAAAATAAATTGTTTTAGACATTAGATAAGATAAAACTGTTTGCTAAGAGTTGGACTGGAAGCAATGGTGAATGGAAAACACAGGTTCATATGCAATGGGAAGACAAAAGATGAAAAGAGGGAAGAATGGAGGAGGTTGGATTATAGTGAATGCCTGCCCTCAGACGGAGAACTGTGACTGATTAACTGACAGATTAATTGATTAATTCACAGTGAACAGTATTTACTTAAGATTTGAAGTGGTTCTTCTCCATTTGTTTTTCAAAACACCACGAATTACAATAAGGGAGGTGGCTGATGAAGGAGACTATTCAGAGAGGGAATCATATTCCCACGCAATGCTGATTTATATAGATCTAATCACGATATCGCTTCAAGCAACCTCCTCAGCACGGCCTTCACTACATCCACGGCCACTTGGAGCACTCCTACGCGAATTCTGCTTCTTATCGTCGAGGAGGACACAGCTACCAGAGTAATTGCCCTTAATGAAAACGGCATCTTCGCGCCTGTTTGTTTGGCTGGCGCCGTTGGCTTTTCTTAAACCATTAACATTATCAGTGCGTGGTGCGTCTTGGAATCTGCATATACTCGAGCCCACGCAGCAAACGGACTTGATCTGCACTAAGGTCAATAGCAGCACTTAATATTTGAATGGCTAATTTTAAACACTGCCTACATTACAGAAAAACAAGTGTCTGAGATCGTGAGGCAAAAATATCTACTGGAAGCTGTATTAGAATTTTCGGTTTTGGCTGTTTAAGCTACTTCTGATTTTTATTAAATTTGCTATACATTCAACTTTGTTTTGAGATTTTTCTGACGTTTCTCATTGCGCAAGGTGGATTGAAGAAGATATATCTCGTAAAGCAATTTGTAAAAAGAAAAACGATTTCGATATTTGAATATATATATTTGCCTCTTATACTGTTTCTGAGAGTAAGTATATAGGACACCTGGGGAGACGAAGAACTCCTCCCTTTCTACATCTATTACTGATATATTTGTTACAAGGCAGGATGCAGCCATCTGCGAAAAAAGATCAAATTTGCCACAATTTATAAATATGGATTTTAGTGTAATTATACAAAACCTCTACTTCAATTCTATGTAGCTTTTATAGATGTGTGACCTTTTAAACCGTGTCATGTGGCGATTTAAATGTCTGTCTGTTGGATTGGAGGAGATTCAGCACCGGTCAAGGAATGAGGAGCGTCGCCAGGAAGGAGGGATGAGCTGAAGGAAGACACCGGGCAGCCGGATCGAGGAGTTATGACATAGCAATGACACTGTACAGGACACTACAGTTTCCAGATTAAGACGCCTTAGCAGTCAGGCAGGCAGAGCAGGAACCCCGCCTCACACAGAGTCCACCCCCCAAGGGGCGGTCCTTATACCCCGGCAACCAGCCGAAGGCCGAGAGACGGAGAAAGTGCACAGAGAGCATCCTTTTCCCCTGTCACGCTGCACCGAAACACCATCACCGACGGTTTCAACCCTGAAACGGGGTGAAGGATAGCTGAAATTATTAATGCAACGAAATGGAGAGACAGGAAATTCGGGGGATGAAAGAAACCACTCTAACATTCTCCTGATGACCCGGGAAAACCCCGAAAAAACCTACTGGTCAGAGTTGGTGGTCGCCAGGAATCGAACGTGTGACCTCCCGAATGCGGACCATAGACGTTACTGCCCGAGCCATCACGCTCGGTAATGCCTGTCTGTAAGCCTAGCTTCCTAAGTTGTAGTAAAAAAGGTTTTGCCTTTAAGTATGAAAGTGAACAAACCATTCAAGACGGCCTGAAATTGTAAATTGTCTTCAGAGAAACAAAAAAGGATTAAGTAGGGCCTACATATGCAGTAAATTCTTTTTAAACAGCATAAACTAAAAAGCTGTATTATTTAGTGTTATAATTTTAAACGGGGCGGCGCCGTGGCCGAGTGGTTAGACCTCTCGCCTCCCACCGAGGCGGCCCGGGTTCAATCCCAGGGACCTGCATGTGGGATTTGTGGTGGACGAAGCGGGGTCTGGGCGGGTTTTCTCCGGGTTCTCCGGTTTCCCCCGCCATTCATTCCACCAACTGCTCCATCATCACCTTTCCTTTCATCCTTTCACCAACATTTCGTTTCATCTACTTCCTTCATCCCATACCAGGCATCGGGCTGATCACCCATCCTGGATGCTCCGTCTGATCCATGAGTGTCTGCTCCTCGACGGGCCTCTGACCCCAGGCACCCGCTTGTAAGTCCTGGGGGGTGTAAGTCCTATATAAGAGGAGGGTAAACAGATAATGAATGAATGAATAATTTTAAACTCGGTACATTCTCGTTTTCAAATCGTTCCACACGGCATACCTTTTGGTTTAAATGAACGAAATTACCTTCTTATAAATAGAATAGAAGAAAAAATTAGGAGATGAGTTTTTGTTAACCTATTGATATTATTAAACAAGAATAACTAATTACCTACCCATATTGTGTAAATGTTTAAGCACAGAATTGGTCTCATATTTAACATTTATTTTCTCCCTTATGGGTAATTAAATATTCGTCTCTACAATTTATTAATACATCCGCTATTAAAAGCGTTTAATTATAGAATATTACTTTTTAAAAATAATTGCATCGTGTTGAATACTTATTTAAAACACTAAAATACTAATTAAAAGTATCTCAACTAATTTAAAGTACGAACATGCATGAAATCATATGTTCATGTTATACATTAAACCCCGATTGCTGTGTTAAGATTTCAAATGAATTTGTGAATTTTAAAAATTTTAGAGATGCGTATCCGATTGCCGAACAAGTGCATTGCTTAATTATTGTCGCATTTCCACAAGTTTATGTCTATGGCAAATGACCAGAACCGGAGGGGGTCTTAACATCTTGATCTAATATGATTTTTTGTGACTAGGCCCTTAATGGGGAGGCAGGGATGAAATGAAAGGAGATACAGGAGGCACGACAAAGCAGAGTTGCTACATTTTCCAGGTCGAAACTCCCCGAGTAGCAGCTGGAACAACCGGCTCCCCTCCCCTTATAGGCTTACATACCCTATTGGGGGGCACGAAACCCCTTCTGGGGGACGAAGTTTTACAGAGAGCATCCTTTTTCCCTGCCATGCAACGCCAAGACTCCCACCGACACTTGCAACCCTGAAACAACCAAGCAGATGAAAGGTGAAGTGAAATGAGAAAGATGAAATGGAGGGACAGGAAATTCGGCAGATGTAATTAACCTTCCCAGCATTCGCGTAGCGACCCGGGGAAACCCGAAAAACTCCATGGATCAAGAAGGCCAACCACGGGAGTCGAACCCACATCCTCCCAATGCGTGTCACACGCGCTACTGCCTACGCCACCTCGCTCAGTTAATGTATGTCTATGCTTAACCTAGAGTTGTATGTATTGGGACTAAATATATTTAGGTAAGCAAACCTATAAAACCAACATTGAGAGTAGATAAAATTTCTATTTATATTTTAGTGTGAATAATAATTTGTATTACAGGTTGTGTAATCATAGTTATGAGATTGTATTTAATTGGAAATAAATTCAGTATTCAATATTGACTTTTTTTAATGAAATATAAAATAATGTCTAAATTTTCCATCTGTACCAATATCCTTACTACAGAGATTATATATATAATGTCATTAATTGTGCTGTGTGGCGAGAAAGTGCAACTACCTGAAAGCAATCTGCCAGTCGGCAAGGTCAATGTACATATAACAATAATCCATCAAGATAAACGCGTGGATTTCTGAGACGACGTTGAAAATCGTTATCTTGTACGTCAAATATTTCTCATATCTTTCAGCTAAGTTTCCATTGATGCATAAAAAATCCTTATCACATTATTGCAATTTCTTTAGTTATATTATCTTCTGTGGAATGGAATTTTCTCCCATGAACATCAAAGTAATTTCCTTTAAAAACTCACTAAGTTTTGTTTGTGTTTTTTTATTGTTGTTTCATTGTTTTTTGATTCTTATAAAATATTAACCTTAAACTCGTGTGATATTGCGTAAAACATGTGGACTGCAGTGTATTATACAATCATGTACGGTTTTTCTGACCCGTATGAGTCTCAATACGAAAAATGTTTAAGACCAATAAATACATCACTACATATACTCTAATTTCTCTCCACTTGATAGGTAGAGAAGGTATTGATTTCCACCCAAAAATTCGATATGAAGATGTTCTGAATAAATAAACAAAAACTTTTAGAAAAATGTCCGTGCGTGTTGCGTATAAACAGCATAACTGAAAAACTTGGTATTCGGTTAAATATCTTCCAAAGAATGGACACGAAGATTTTCAAGAAAATCCCCCACTCCAAACCATCCTTTACCCATTACTCTTTAGAATTTTTTATTTTCTCAAAACGGCTCAAACAATTTTGCTTAAAATACTATGTATTTAAGATGTTTATATGAAAAATAAAATATTTACCTTGAATTTTCTAGGAATAACTTGTGAAGCCCACTTCATTTGGAAGGAACTCTATGTTTTGTATAACTGGAAAACCTTAAGAGATAGACGATAACGCACTACACAACAGCTGTAGATCTCTTTAAAACACACAATTAATTTCAAAGAACGTTTTTTATTCTTTGTGGCGTCGCTATTTCCGATATATCCGTTAATATTGGTTTTAGTTGTTCAATACTTGAAACATTACAATGTTCTGTCGCTATTCACTTGTTTCTCGGGATATCTTGGAAAGTGTATGGAATTTTAAAGCCGTAGGGAGCCGCTTTTAAACACCTGACACAATTTATGTCATACATTTTTTTTGTTGAGTGAACCATTTTCGAGATATGCTTGTTATTCCCTTAAATTTTCATTTTTTTTGTCCTGGTAATGCAAAGAGAATGGAATACTCCACAAGAGTAGAGAAAGTCATGTGAGTGTAACACATCAGAATTTGTTTATATCTACTACGTTTTAACTCAAATAAACCTTTGAAAAAATAGCTACACTGCACAATTCGTTATGGATGCGAAGGGAACAGTCAAATGTTTAAGAACTGGGCACTATACGCTGGTCTTAAAATCCCACCATGTTGTGCAATGGCGAGAAACAACTGAATGTTGAAAGGACTTTAAAGAATGACCAAACGAAGACTTTCAACCATTAATAACGGATATCTCAGAAATGGCTTATGCTACAAAAACGTTATTTGAAACAAATTGTGTTTTAAGAGATCTTCATGTTTGGTATAGTACGTTTTGGTTGATCGGTTTATGCAAAATTCCTTCCGAATTAAAAGGACTTCACAGGCTATTCATAGAAAGTTCAAGATACGCATTTTATCTATCATGTAAATATCTTTAATGTATTGTATTTTAATCAAAATGATTAGATTCATTTTTCAGAAAATAAAACGTTTGGGAACATATTACATGTGAAGGGTAGTTAGAGTGTGGGGAGTTTATTGAAAATCGTGCTGTCGCATCTTTGAAAGATACTGAACTTAAATACCAAATTTGGTATTTATGTGACTTTTCGTTTTTAGATTATGTAGTTCACAGACACACACAAACATACACGCGGACAGTTTTCTTAAAATGTATTCTTTTATTCGGGGGACCTCAAAACATAGATTTTCGGTGAAATCTCGGTATGGAGTTTCTAACTACTATGCGCGTGTTAGAGAAAGTAGGGTGCCTGAAAGCTTGGGTAAGAATAGTTTGTAGAACTAGAAAGTCGTTGAATGTAACATATCTTTTTTTTTAACGTAAGAGTCATACATAAAAGCTTCTGCACCCCGTACACATGTTGTGCCATTATAACATATTAACTTTTCGTTTCATTAATGATCAGCTTAGTAAGCTCCAGTCGGACTTCAAACGTTTATCGGGTAACAGCAGGTTATCGACACACGAGGGGCACATCACAAAAATAACGGCACCGCAGTTTAGTGTTAGCTTCCCACTTTCATTTACTGCAGCGAAAATGGGTAACTACGTTATTAACACCATATATACGAAATCTATATTGTACAGATTGGAAATCATTTCATTGCGAATTTCCAGAGGAGTGAGGGCATTACGTCTGGTCATCAAGGGGATCACGACAACGGACCACTGCATACAATCCAGTTGCAGCCAATAATCGCCAAGTGAATACCAAAATGTGCCGATGCTTTACGAGATAAAGTACAACTTTTGACAACGCAATGGTAACGGAACGAAACCTATGCAGCAAAGAATTAATTAACGCTACCCTTGGTAGATAGTAAAAGGGAGGCATAAGACGAAGACTAATATCTCTCTAACACACATTCAAGGAAAAGGGATAATATGATGACAATCAAATAATCAAAACAAAACTGCTTAGATGACTCTTTTCCGATTATGGGCAAAAAAGTAAATAAATAAATCAAATAATATCGTGTTGAATCGCCGAAATGGTCTTAAATAAGTAACTGTTTCCGACGCACCCTGTAGACTCATTTCCATTTCTCTGAATATGCTTCGAGAGATTTTATCGCTATTGCCTTTAGGTTCAAAAGATATTCGGCACAGAAAACCTAACGATTTTTCTTGATGCTCGTAAATGAAGTAATATGGAAGAATCTTACACAAAGGATCTCTCAGATGTAAAAGCTTACTTTCATCAGAAAATCTGCCTTCATTTTCCATCAGAAAACCAATTTTCTAGATACCTTTTCATCATCAAATTGCTCTTTCCGCCTTCTCTGAGTTTAGCAACTCAATGTCTGTAATCAGTGAAGTAATAACGTAAAATATTTCTGGAAAAAAAATACTTCTGAATTTGTTTTATGACTCGTGTCAATTTTAACTCACTATTTAATTTCTGATTTTACGTTATCGGTACGTATAGACATATGTTATATAATAGAAGGGGACACCTCGTGCACTGCGATCTACATAGATCGATTGTGGCTAACACCTCCCAGGAGGATGGGATGAACTAAAGGAACCGCAGGAGGCTACAGGCCGCAGGCAGACAGGCCACAGAGATGCGTGGAAGTCCCTAACATTTTCAGGATTGAAAAATGATCGCTTCTTTAAACGATATACGTAGTTTCTATGGGTTTGTTAAACGATTTGCTTGTATTTCTAAACACTGAAGAGTAATTTCGGGTCAGCCTACTTTCCAAACACATCTGTATATGTCTGCCGAGACAAATGTCTTTCTTTCTGTTTGTAGTTAAACAATACGATTAATGATTGATGATCATACGCAAAACTCGTCTTTTCTAAGCGAAGTGTTCGTTTTTAATTTTTTCTCTTTCTTCATCAAACAATAAACATATCCACAAGGCAAAGAATGGAGTAATAGAGTTTTCAAAAATGTTACCACGATTATTTTTCTAAATGCATGCTATGTATATGTATAATAGAAAAAAGAGGCCTGAGGTTTTCTTCTCCATCCTACAGAGGGGATTTTTACTTAGTATTTAAATTTAAAAGTATTCTGCATTGCTAGAAGAACATTATAATTGTCGACACTACTCTTCGCAGAATAAATAAATTGCCAGTTCGGCTCTCACTATTGCTCTTTCCGTCTTTTAACTAGTCTGGTTATATTCTTTCATTCCTTTGGTTTGCAATTATATGCTGCTATAGAAAATCTTGTTGGTTAAACCATTCGAGATGTCACATTCAATTTTTGGACTGTTTGTTGACTTTATCATTTATTGAATAGGCATTTGATTGTATTCTTGTTACTTCAGTACTTATTCAAAATGGAAAATTCAAAATTTCGCTTGGCATAATAGAGTTTTACATGGAGCACAGGTGGATAATAATTTTGGTGGAAGCATCATACCCTTTGACTTTAAATGTCAATGTTTTTAACTTTTTACTCTCACTACCACGTACCTATTAGGTAGAGAAGGTATTGCATTTCACCCAATAATTCGATAACAGGATTTCACTGAAATACATGTTTTGAAACCCCCTGAATAAAAAAAAGTATTTTTAGAAAAAGGTCAGTGTGTGTGTGTGTGTGTATGTGTGTGTGTGTGTGTGTGTGTCTGTGAACAGCATAACTCAAAAACGAGAAGTCGGATAAATACCAAACTTGGTATTTAGGTTCAGCACCTTCCAGAGATGCGACACGAAGATAAGAAAATCTCCCATCCCAACTACCCTTTATATAGAACATTTTTCGAAAATTTGGATTTTCTAAATAACGGCTGTAACGATTTTGATTAAATTACACGTATTAAAGATATCTTGAATTTTCTGGGAATAGCCTTTAAAGTCCTCTTCATTCTTAAAGAATTTATATAATTTGGTATAACTGATAAACATTAAGTGGTAGACGAAAACGTACTACATAAAACATGTAGAGCTGTTTAAAACACACAATTTATTTCAAATAATTTTTTGCAATATCAGCCTTTTCCGAGGCATCTGTTATTAATATTTCGATTAGTTCAATAGTTTGTCATTCTTTCAAAGTCTCGTCGATTTTCAGTTTTCTCGCGATTGCATGGAGAGAGTGTGGAATTTTAAGGCCAGCATATAACATACAGTTCTTAAACATGTGACTAGCACTATTCCCTTTGTACTGTTAACGAAACGTGTAACGTAGCTATTTCTGCAGAGTTTTATTTCGATCAAAATGAAATAGATAAAAGAATTAACTTTCATAAGAATAATTTGTATACCCACTGATAAACGATAGGGCGTAGGGAAAGTTATGTGGATGTAACATATCAGAAATTTTTTTATGCAAGACTTTAAATGTTCATAACCCAACACACCTTTAAAAAATAACAATAAAAAAAATAAAAGACGAGTAAACATTCTGTGTTTACACATTCTATTTTACCCTGGTTTTATCTACCCATCAAGTCTGCAAAATACATCCGGAATTCTGAACACTTTGAGAACTGTAAATTTGAACATATATTTCAAGCCAATTATAGCACACAGAAAACTGCAAGAGGATCTGAAATGCATTTATTTTTTCTGTTTATTTTGGATAAGACATGTTTTGTGGTTTACAGTTTTCATTGTTTAGTTTGTAACAAGGGTTTGTAAACTAACTCATGATTACAGATGTTGCAAAAGTGTACCGCTTTTTTAACTATTAAATGTACCAATGTTAAATTTTTTCCTTTTTTTTCAATCCTGTATTTTTAAATAATTTTCACCCTACTATTGCAAGATGAAACAGTCAAACTGTTATTTTAAGTTATTTTTGTTTTAAAATTTAAAATATGATGTTAAGCGTGTCGCTTTCCTTGTTGTAAATTGTTCCTTTACTTTAGGATTAATTTATGTAACAAATCTGTGGTGCTTAATTTAGTAACATTTCCAAATCATAATATGCCGTGTATAGCATGGGGCGGATATAAAAGCTATAGGCATTTGCTGAAAAGATGCACAAAATAGCAAGATTTCTAGCAAGAAACGAATCACTTCGCCGAAGTACCTAAAAAGTTATCAAGAGTAGAGCGGGGAATGTCATTTCTAAAATTAGCAAATCGCTTGGAAAAATCTGAAATGGCGACATCATTTTCTATTCAGAAGGGGATTTTATATCTCTCGCTTTGGTGACACTCGCTTTTTCGTTTTAATGAGCTGCATACAGTTTAAGCCAAGCACATATTTCACAAGTCAAATCCAGCCTTGAAAATGCTGCTGAAAAATTGAGATTAGTGACATGCGAATTCATTTCTACCTTCTCTCCATGGAAAACAAAAGAGTAGCGGCTTTTCAAATGCCAACACAGAGCAATTGTTTGCTGTACGGAAAGTACTGAAAACTCTCAAGGATTTCTAACTAATAGAAATTTGTTGTAGACATAATAAAACTTGCTTACAAACATGGCTTTGACTTTTCGTTGTTATTGTTTTTCTTATTTTATTTATTTAAGGTCGCTTGAACATCAAGGTCATAGCGCGACCGATACATTGTTAACAAAAATGTTAACAAATGGATACAACGTATACATTAAAACATTTATATACATGTTAGTATTAGTGTATTTTTAAGAATACAGGTTTGCATTCATATTAAATCCGATTTACCAATAACGTTTATGCAAGCAAAAAGTCTGCGGCGTAGCAGGTTCTGCTTTGCACAATAGATCTTCGAAAAGGTCGCAGTGCTTGGGAATAAAACCCACCCCTTTTTACTTTCACTACTACGTATAATAAGTATGGGAAGTATTGCATTCCACTAAAAAATTCGATACCGAGATTTCACAGGAAATACATGTTTTGAAGCCTCCTGAATTCAAAAAAAGTATTTTTGGAAACATGTCCGTGTGCGTGTCTGTCTTGTGTGTGTATGTCTATGAACAGCATAACTCAGAAACGAACAGTCGGATAAACACCAAACATGGAACATTTTTCGAAAATTTTAATTTTCTCAAAAATGGCTCTAACGATTTTGAAGAAAATACCATAAGTTTAAAATATTTTTATGGCAAATGAATTGTATATCTCGAATTTTCTGGGAATGTCTCCAAAAGTATTCTTCATTGTGAACGACTTTTGCATAACTGGTAAACCATAAGAGATAGACAAAATTTTACTACACAAAAAATGTAGATCGCGTTAAAATACACAATTTATGTCATATACATTTGTTTTGCTGAGTGAACCATTTTCGAGATATTGCTTGTTATTCCGTTAATTTTTCCAATACTTTTTCTCAAATGGGAGAAAATGTCCTGGTAATGCAAAGAGAATGGAATACTCCACATAGCAACCGCCTCCTAAAATATTTGACAATCGCTTAAAGACTAGCAATTCCCCTTGCATCTACAAGAAAATTAGCAATAAGAGTAACATCTCGTAAACTCGATTAAACATGAAGCATATGGAGAATAAGTGTTTGTAAAAATGGTTTGCACAAGAGTAGTGAAAGTCATGTGGCTGTAACACATTAGCTTTTTAAACTAGAACTAGAAGAAGCTACTTAGCATTGTTGAAATATCATATGGAATTCCCTGCTATTTCCGTTGTTTTTAAATTTATCACACTCTAAGTGGCGTAAGCTACATATCCGTCCTAAGAGAAGATAAGAGTAAGGTGGGAGTGACCAATTCCTAGCCGGATGAGAATGACCTTTTCTACTGTGCGCTCCAAATCTCTTGACGTTTCGTGACAACCAATACAGAGTGAAGGCGCAGTTGCCAAACTTCGCTTCGCTTCTCAGCGCGTTTGTTATAAGTGCCATCGTAATGTTCACTTAAAAACCTACAAGAAGAAACACAATAATGGAAATGTAATATACAAACCAGCAGCATTTTTGCTTTGTCAGTGTTTTATTTAACCTTAGCTATCGCATCAATGGTGCAAAGACTTCCATTCTTGATGCTTCCTCGAGAATATGATGACAGTTGCTGATTCTTTGCTCATTATTTGTTTGAGAATATTATCTCTGTTGGCTTATTGAATATATGGCTTTTTTGTGTGTTTTTGTTTTGTTTTGTAGTGCATTCCAAGTAACGAGGTGTTTGCATGTTGTAAAAAGCACAAGACGCTCTTCTCATGTAACGGATACGTGGCTGTTTCTATAACTGTTAAAATGCACTTAATCACTGGTTTTCCAATGGTATATTATTCTGTGAAACAAAACCATGTCATGTATGGTTTTGTATAGAGTTTTGACAGGATTTTCATGACGAGTTTGTAGCTGTATTAGAAAACCTCATGGGACAATTATTTCTAATTTTATTTAGGACATGGGGAATTGCACATTATGAACTGATAATTGTGTCTGCGACATAACAATATATAAAATAAATATGACAGCAATGGATTTATTAATATCACAAGCATAACTATAACAAAGTCTGTGTTTAAACATCACGAAAGATAACTATAAATTAATTGGGAACCATATGGTGTAAAAATATGATTCTTTATTTTTTTTTTTACTTGTTCAGGAAAACGTCATCTTTTGTCCTAGCTACTTGCTTTTTTCAAATATGAAATATGTATCCGCACACGATATCGCAATTACCAGCGGCGAGGTGTGCTGTTTGTATGAGGCAACGCCGCACTGCTATTCGCTAGTGCGTATTAGTGGACACGCCTCAAATGTCAAGAGATTTGGACCGCTAATAGTGAACGACTAGTGGGGTTGAGGAGCGGTGGACCCCCTTCGTACCTGGTGCAATTTTCCTGACGATTGTTCACTCCATTCAAACTTCCATTTTTATATTTTATTATTGTTACTGCATAGAGAACGCGTGAAATAAGAATGAAAAAAAAGTATTTTATTCTGAGTTAATAAATATAAATGTTCAGAATTTACAATTAAGAAACCAAAGACAAAAAAAAGGACAATCGGATATTAATTATAACGGCACGATTATATTGGATACATATATTTAATTTGACATTTTATTGAACCGTGAAGATATATGCACTTTTTTAACATCAAAATATTCTGCTCTAGTTCTTCGGATGTATATAGTGAAGTTTCTGGAGACAAAAACTTAAATAGCCTTCCTTTAAGCTTTGCTGTATTTCCTATGTAAAGAGAGAAAAAATGTCCAACCTAACATTATAATTTATCCATCTGACTTTTCGAATCGAGATTATTTATTTTCGCGGTTAAGACTACATGCTCGTTTTAGAATGCTTAAATTATGCCTGGGATGTAGGAAATCTTTAATTCCTCAGTATGGTCCTTATTTATTTGAATATTGATGTTAGGGCTTTAAATATTCCTAATGTGAAAATTGTGGAGCCTATAGTATTGAATTACTATGGGACCAAATAGAAAAGCTTAAGATTTCAGTTATTATGCCTGTCTAGAAATTACTTGACCATTTGATGTCTTTCGCCGTTAAAGGGTACTTACAGATTTTAGAGCATTTCCAGAATTCAGAAAATTGCCGAAGTAGGCTAAGGAGAGCAGTTATACATCTACAGATATTTTCCCTGAATATCAGGGATTCTTCCTCTGTATGACAAATATCACTAGGAATTTAGAAAATTACATATCTAAGGGTAAAGGGTAGAAGTTAAGCAAGGAATCTTCTAGATCACTATACATGTGGGGGGGGAGTCATCTCCAGATTTCATGTGCCGATCGGAGAGCTTCGTGTATCTTCGTAACAGCTGTGTTCACAACGCACATGCAGGAACTGTAGAATGGTCTGTGCCTGTGAGCCCAATGGTTACCTTATCAACTACTGAAAAGAAAGTACGGTAGAGCGTTACAGTGGCTGTGAGGTTAAAAAAGTACTATTCGCTCTTAAGTTCCTCGGTTCAAATATCCCATTAGTTGTTATTTTTTATGTTGTTAATATTATGAATGGATGTGTAGATCCTAATGTTGCAATAATATAACGAGCATTTTTAGGCACATCTATGCACACACAAAAAAAATCTACTAAAACATTCGTTTTAATTAACCAAAGAAATAAATGCAAATAAACGCTTATCTTCTAAACCTAAAATACGTAAATAATAACAAAATTAATATGGGGTGAATGAACCCTCAGCACGTAAAACTACCCACAATTTTCGGGGCATAGATGAAATTAAATCCCTGTAGTAATGTGGACAACTGGACGAGAAGCTACAACATCCCAGCTTCTTGAATTCATGTCCAGGAGACATCTTTTGTCCTTCAAGCATCTGCAGGGAAATTCGAGCGCAGCTCCCTTTTCACCTCAGCCCTCACATTTTCAATAGGGTTCAAATCTGGTGAACAGCGAGGCCAGTCTATCACTCTGATAATCTGATTCTCTGAGAACCTATTTGAAACCTTTCGACAGGTGTGGACAGGATGATTATCCTGTACAATTCAACAATTTCATCGGAATATCTCGTCCTCACAGAGGGAATCAAAATATTTCCAAGTATTTGTATTGCGCACTGTTCATTGTATCGTCAAGCTGCCACAACGCACCTAAGACCGTCCCTTGATATCCACCCCCAACAAGATACAGATACGCGAATATGAGATTGTGAAGCCAGTATTTTGCATCGTATCGGGACTCTTTTGGACGGTAAACCTTTCCCTTACGTGTGGAAGAAAATGTCACTTCGTCTGAGAATATCATGTTATCCCAGTTGCTGTTGGTATTTTCCTCTGCAAACGCGAAACGAAACAATCTGTGATCGTCTGTCAAATGTTGATTTCTATCGTCTGTCAAATGTTGATTTTTAACTACCGTTCGTGCAAGAAGTCCTGCTTTATTTCACATTGCAGAGCTGTTCGAGCTGATCCAGGGAATTATGATGTGCCTTCATTTCAGAAGCAGTTTCGAAAGAGTTCCACTCCGCAACTGCAATTAAAGCTACATCCATTTCGGGAATGAACAGTCTTCTTCCTGAACCAGAACGGTGGCGTTCAATCTCTTCCCTGGATAATCTCACCCGCCTCTGCGCTGTAGTTGCAGGGACTTCAGAATAGCGCAGCTTCACGAGCAGTAAAGCCTGTTACATTGACTAGTGCAAGGAGAGACTTCCTGTGCCTATGCCTTTGTGTGCGCGTTCTCAAACGCGCTGCAAGAGAACCTCTTCGGGCCTGGTGTGTTTGCGCACCCTTCTGTGCATCACATGGTTTCGTGTGCAGCATTTAGCAGTTAGGTAGAATAAACCCTTAAATAGGTAAGCATTATGATAACTATTATATTATTAACTTTACGTGTGTAAAATGCTATATATCGAAAATAAATAGTCACTATGTGTTAATTAAACTTTATTAACAGAAGAAAAAGAAATTGCTAAATGCGAGAAACGAACCTGCGGTCTACGGTACCCTACGCTTTGCCACAACACTACAGAGAAGATACATGAAAGGTAGCACAACTTGCTGCAGCGGCTACACAACTCCATTGTGTATGGTGTAAACAAGGCGCTGTGCCCTGTAGAACTTGGAAAAAATTTGGCGTTCAAGACATAACTCATTTTTCTGTCCACGGGTGTACAATAATTTCATAAAGCGTATAAGAGAGGTAGGTAAATGAAATTCATTAAATCGTCATTTGAGGTTTAAAAAGCCACCCATCTAGGTAGTGCTAGTATATAATAAGAAAGAAGCAGGCAACATTCTTTTCAACGTTAAGTATTTTCCACCACAATAATTCGAGAGGTTAGGTATTCGTTTTCACCTGTTGCTTAATTAGTAAACAAAACCTTTGCATTTACCTATATAAAATAGCTTTAGAGGCAACTCATTACGAAAATCAATCACGACCGCACATATTATTTGCTATAGCTATTATCATCCAATCTAAATTTCTGAAGTAAAATTTACGCCATTTATGTTTCACACAATCATAGAAACAAACGATTAAATGTAACGATCAAGCATATCATGGCAACCTTGACACACTAATGTTTTTAAAGTCAGGAAGAAGATGTCTATAATTTGCTGCATTTGTACCATTCTTCGCATGGCATATAAAAATTGGTTATTTAGTCAGTACAACACTAATTCATTGAACACTAAAACAACGATATCGTCTCAGCTTATTTCTGATGCTTCGAAACCCAATTTTAATCCTTTATTGTACATACTGATACAAATAAAGTGCAAAAGTTACTTTAAGGGGAGGCATCTTGAAACTAAGGTTAAGGATTGAAAAATCCTAAGTTTCTTTCTATGTTTTTGAACCCTACGTTTTCATGCCTCTTACCAAATTTTGGGGTATGAACGGTTAAATTCCATTTAAATGACGAAGTGGTTATATGTTTAAGTTTAAACTTTATATATTACTTTGTCAGAAGTTTTCAATCGCCCTGAAAAGAAAAGATGTTCAAATAATCTGTCGCGGAGATTTAGCTAAGAAACCTAGCGGTTACACATTTAAAAGGTTTGAAAATAATTTTAATCCAAAGGAGCTACAGTATTGGACATAGAGAGAAAAATAGTCAGTCATAAACTTTGTGTCTTAGAGAGAGAGAGAGAGAGAGAGAGAGAGAGAGAGAGAGTGTGTGTATGTGTCTTAGAGAGAGAGCATATGACAGTCTCTGCAGTAAAGTGTTTTGAACTTTAAGTTTCAGGAAATTATGTTAAATTATTCGTTGCTTGGAGGGCTTTTTTTTTTCTTTCTTTTCTTTCTTTTTTTTTGGGCTTTCTTTCTTTTCTGTATGCATTTGCATACTTATATTTTTACATTTCAAAGGGTCTTTAAATTTGACAAATTTGAGCTTTTCCCCATAAAACCACGTTGCTCTTCTAATTTTTCCACAGTAAATGCAACTATTTTTATACAATAGAGGGGGGCTAGCTAAAACCTCTCAAGTCTTGAAGAATACTGAATAGAAAAGACATGTACAACAATTCATGCTTAAAAATGTTTTTAGGTCTCTTATAAAACCTGGTAAAACGGACTTACAAAGTTTTAAACTTCGGCGATACTGCTGTTAACTCGCAGAATCCCATCGGATTTAGTTATAAAATAATTGCAGCGTGTTTTGCTTGGTTTCCTTTCTGCTTTTCACTGCTCTTTACCCTTGTATATGTCCCGTGCTTGCCATAACGTTTCCTGCTAAAGTGACACATTTTCTGTTTTCTTGTTTGTAAACATTCCGCAGACATCAGATAAGCGCGAGAGCGTGCAGCACTTGTTTTCCAAACAATCTTCTGCCGCCACGCCGTGCCTCAATTGTTACAGGCGTCGTCGCTCGATATAATTAGCGATCTGCGTATATTACCCATGTTTTCTACGAAATGGGAGTTTCGCAGCGCTTTTAAGTTCGTAATAACCAGGACCCGGTTTCTAATGACATGTCATCTTCTAATTGACTAATTGTTACATCATTGGCACAGCTAACGTGTACATAAATCCTAATCACGAGTCCCAGATTATGAAAATGTATATGTATTATCTCATTTTTTGGTCTTTGTATGCCATTTATTGCACTTTGCGTCCTTATTTAGTCATTTTCTTGTATTTACATTGAGTATATAAAGGTTTTTATATTATTCAGATTCTGCATACGGCTAACTTTTCAAACAGAAATTTCACTATTGAATTAAGAAATAAGGTAATTTGCGTCGTTTACTCCCATTCTTGAAAAAAAAAAATTCTGCTTAATGGTTAGTGTGGAAATGGTTGCGTTTGCGTGGAGTGATGACTATTGTCAGTGTAGCAGGTATCATTACAATATCATGTCCCAAACTGTGGAAGACATAAGCCAGATTTCGCTTTTTCTGGTTAATAAATCCGTACAGTCAGGTTGTTATTGTCACAGACTGTGAAGTCCTCTTCATTCGTAATGAATTTTCTATAGTCTGAGAACTCTAAAGGGTTAATGCTATATAGTTTTGTATAATCTCGTATAACCGGTAAACCATAAGAAATACACAAAACGTAGAACACAAGAAATGTAGATCTCTTTAAAAACAGAATTAACTTGAAATAACTGTTTGTGGCATAAGCCATTTCCGAGGCATCCGTTATTAAAGGTTCGAATTGTTCAATACATTATCATGCTTTTTAAAATCCTGTCGATATACATTTGTTTCTCACGATTGCATGGAAAGAGTTTTAAGGCCAGCTTATAACGTCCAGTTCTTAAATATTTGACTATCGCTATGAATGCAGCTATTTCCCTCCAAAAAATGAAGTAGATAAAAAAAATGGATTCGTAAGAATAGTTTGTATACGCACTAATAAAGGACAGAGGTACAGAAAGTCTGTGAATGTAACACATCAGTTTTTTTATTCATAGAATCTGTGCTGATGAAGCTCAAAAAGCTACGAGAATGCAAAAACGCACAGAAAACGTATTTATTACGGCATTCTATTCTTTATTTGAGGGGGTCATTCATAATTGCTTTTCAACCCATATTTTGAGTTGTATTGCTCATATTTTTTTATCTCTGTTATAATTTCAGGTATTTCCTATGACTTAGAATGTTATTTGAAATGAGTGAAATGATGGTGGTGGGGGAGAGAGAGAGAGAGAGAGAGAGAGAGAGAGAGAGAGGTGAACATTCGTTAGAAAATAGGACTTTCAGAAAACGATTATACAATTCAGTTGCATCAAAGTCGTTTGTTCTCAATGCATCAAATAACGGAGGGAGTTTTTTATTCATCCTTTTCTGTCACTAATAGCTGAAACTCGCATCACAACAATATGAACAAGCTTTGAAACTTACAGTAGGTAATACGGAGGGAATGTCGGTATATTAAAATGGAGTTTATTTAGAGGAATATAGCCCATATGTGCTTATCAAAGGCTTGTCTTAAGGAATGCCGGTCCTCGTAGCTGTGGTCGCTGGAATGTACAGCTTCGGCGCTCCGAGGGTCGCGGGTTCGAGTTCCGCCATGGACATGGATGTGTGTGTGTGTGTGTGTGTGTGTGTGTAATTGCGGTAATAAGCGGTAAAATACAACAGTAAAACCAATCCAGTAATGATAAACTGGGTAAACAAGGGAACTTAAAAAAAATAAAGAATTTAAGAGTGAAAGGTGTTTACGTAATATCTTAACTTATCCCTCCCCCCCCCCAATCTAACAGTTCAAACCTATAGGTAAGTCTATATGAGCACTGACATTAACCTCTTGAAGCATCTTCCGACGACTCCACCAAATTCCAGAAATAGAGTTAACGCTAGACTGTGGCCCCATTAATTGCTAAAATTTTGTCTCTTGAGTACCGAAAGTACAAAGTCGCTCCAAAATCTCCTTCAGAATTCAGCTTCTATACGAACCTAAGTGTTGGCTGAACTTTGCTATTTTAAGAAGTTGCTATCCCATTTCTCTCGTAAAGGTGAATAGCGCGCCTGCTCCACATATTACAGACTTTGACACACGATTGCTGCGGTCGTGTTCTGCGGGAGTGGACGAGTGGTTTAACATCCCGGTTATGACGTACTATACAACACACCTTGCAAAGCTATTAAGATTGCAGAGAAATTTCCGGTTGCTCGGAGAACGTTTTCAAAATGTCACTTGGATTTTTATACCTATCTGCAAGCTTCATGAATATATAACAGAAGAATTCCGTAAAGCTCAAGGTCGTTTCGCTTGAATTAACTTGTCAAATACAGGTTCCAAGACGTTAGTGATGAATTTTGGGAGTGTTCTTTCACAGAAAAAGAATGTTAAAAGTATGTTTGATATATGCTTATTAAAACTGTAGAGCTTAAACCCTTGATATGAATGGTTTTTAATTTAAACTACAAGAAATAATTACATCTATAGGCAGGGGCGCCCATGCTCCCCTCACCAATTGCTCGGAGAGCTCAATTTCAACTATTTAGGTCCTTTCTTTTAGCCGCTGGAAAGCTTCGCAAACCGGCTGTCTTATATTATGTACTATAGTAGCTTTTGTGGAACTGGTACACAATTAAAGCTTAAGTACTTGGTAAGCGTAAATCAATTAAAAATCTTAATATTTACGAAAAAAATACACATAAAATATATGGCGAATGGTGTATATTATTACTTTGTATTTTAATGCATTTTATTGTATTTATCTAAATAGACAAATGTATTAAGTGTAATAATGCTAGCGTTCTGAACTACATACCTTTCTATAATGTTATAGCTCCTTTTGTACATTTCCAAAATTTATCATTTGATACGGCACACTATACCATACAATATGAATTATATTAACATTAATTTTGGGGGATACATAACATTTAGATTAACAAACTGAGTTAACAATTACAGTAATTACCTACATTAATTTACTTCAATATTTTTTTATTCCCCCAAATTTTGAATCCCTCCCCCAAATTGGGTGGCCGTGTCTATGGGTATATTTAAAAACATAACCCAAAATTTTCTGACTTCTTCATGTGCCAGGGATTCAAAAGCGAGCAATCAATTCACTGCTCTGTCAATTTGAATCAATCACGTCGATTCTCTTAGTAAAGCCAAAGTGCGGATAGTTTATCGGTAATTAATATGGGGATAACGAATACTTGTTGACCTTCAGTCTCGAAATAATTATTTAAGACAACAAGCATGAACTTGGAAGCTCAATTGAATTACCTTTTAAAAAAAATTATAAGAGAGAACTTTGGTAATATAATTAATCTGAGATCGCTGCCTTTTTTGTTTTTTGGTGTAGCTTTTAATATAATAACTAACGTGGCTTGCCTATTTCACTTGTTATTATGTGGCGTTATATCCTGTAAGGCTTCTTTTATGTTTTTTAATTCGCAATTCATCAAATCTGCCATTTTTACAGCTTGTATCGACCACCAATGGTGAACAGAAAATTGTATGAGAATAGGTATGTCGAATCGTAAGTAGAGATTATAGTAATACAAAAATGCATGTAGGAGAAAATACAGTTATTAGTTTTTGAGCGCCATGCTTTAAAACTATCGAAAGCTCTATTCTAACTTGAATAAGGCATCGATGTGACCGTTCATTGGCTGATAGCCGCTCGATTGTAAATTTTATCATGAAATCTTTTCTAAATGAGATTGTCGCACCTGATTTGCAATTGTTTACTAATGGCCGCAGATGATTCTACTCTGTTTCTTATTTGTAAACTAAAGAAACGAAGAAAAAGATGGAAAGAAGACATAGAAAGTCGTGCATTGGTATGCAATAAATTCAGTTACATAATAAATAAAATATCTCGTATTTTCATTTCATCAATATTGTTTATTAAGATGTTATCCACTGAATAGTCTTAGTAAATATCACTCGTGATTTCAGTTCTCCTCATACTGTGAGTTCATGAAATTTTCGACAGGATAAAATATACCTACTTGTGATATTAGTATTGAAAGTTTTCGATTTTGGATGAGTAATTGACACGAACTTATGTAATGGGCTCCATGAAGCCAGAAATCGCATTTTTAAAATGTATGTTTGTTTTACTTTTTGATGTAGGAATGGCCAGGCCGATTGCTGTGCAATTGGTATACAAAATCCTTAGGCCCACTTAGATAATCGACTGTATGACAGTTCCATACGGTGAGTTCTTTTGGGGCGCAAAAGCAAAAAAGTATCTCGATTATAAAGTTTTTTTTAAAAAAATGTTACATAGCAAAAGTTCATTAACACAATTTTTCTGACAAGTTATTTTGTTTAAAAAATTTCCTTAAGAAGTTACACCATGTTTTTGTCACCATACACAAATCCGTTACCAAGCGAAACAGTATAGTGCAGACCGCATCGTAAGCAAGACATAGACATTTGTGTACGTTAAAACAGCACGTTAAACAACACGTTAGATACGTTTTGATTTTAATAAACATCCTATAAATCAAGTTTTATTACCGGTTTTCAAAACATCGTCCAACATTTCAGCAGGGAAAGATGAGCTAGAGAGAAATATACAGAGGGAGAAAGGGGTAATAGCGGCGAAAGAGGTTCAAGAGAATGAAGCATGAAGGGAGGGAATGGGGCAGAGGGAGAGATATAGGAAGGTAAAAGCAGTGAGGATGTTGCAGAAGTAAAAAGACAAGAGGAAAATCTTGCATTTTATGCAATAACGTGAACAGAGCTTCGGGTTCTGCTAATACCTAATAAAGTGCTAAATTTAAACACTTCCTTCTTGAAAGAACGTTCAAGACGATGTTATGTCTGCAACAATGGTAATTTCTAAAGCAGGGGTTCTTAACCTTTTTCAGTGACGTACCATTACATTCAACGAAGGGTACTAGATGTACCTGTAAGCGAGAGAAATGCAACGGTTTGTGGTAAAATGGTCCAAATAAGCATTTCTCTATATTTGTGTGTGCAGCATTTAGAATTAGATGAAAATTTAAAAATCAAAAAGTTTTCAATCTATTCCTATTCAATGGCTTGTTCTGTGAAAGGTCTTAAAAATTAATTTTGTTAAATTTAAAATATAGTGAATAAATACATAAACAAACTTCGATAAGTATATTTATAATCGCTATTGATGCAGCAGTACTCAAGACTTAACAATCAATAAAAAATTAATTAATTTCTGCTTCATACGTTTGTACAATGCGAACCTGTATCTACTACCCGGTGAAACTCACGTATCATATTCCCCCTTCATCCTAAAGGTTTCGTAATCATAGGTCGTTTTCTGTGTAGTAGGGGTTACCTAGCTAGCTTCTAGCTTTTAAAGCTGCTAGTTGAAACTCAGCAAAAATCCGCAATGCCTCCCTTCAGAAGGAAAATAATTGTTGGTCCGTGTAATGTTTATTCGCAATCAAGAAGTCTCTTATAACTCAGAAAAATGTTTCTAAACAAAACATTCGGCCATTTCTGCAGCTTACAAATGCATTGTGCTAATCACAAATCGGAAAGTTCACGGACTGCAGAAAACCTTGGAGATACCTATGTGCAGGTTGATGATTGTAATTGTGGCGATGATGATTATGAGTGGTGAGTATTGGGCAATGCGTAGAACATAGCTTCCATTAAAAGGAGAGGTGTTATAATTTCCATTGGAGCAAGCATTTGTTTTACTCCGGAGCAAAAACAAAATCGCAATCAAGGTCAAACGCTATACGTGTTATGTTGGCATTATAGCAATGTTCAGTGAAGTTTATACAGTAAGATTGGAACTGTTTCAATTTTTTAAAACTACATTTTATTACACCGTATTTTCAAATTAAGTTTTTAAGTTTTTTTGTCCCAAGATCATTTAAATGCTCTATTGAGGTGATTTTTAGAAAGCGAGCAATTTATTATATTACGTAGCTAACAAAATCGTAAATGATTGTTAAATTATAAAAAGATTTTTATAAATATGCAATTTCTACGCACAGCGTTTTATATAGCAACAACTAACCGCGAAATATAAAATATTTTTAAAATTAATAAACTTAGAAGAATGAAGCTTTGCCTGAAATTATTAGCTTAAGATGGTGTATAAACTACAGAAAGTTTGGAGGATATTATAGGATTTAGAATTTTCACCTAAACGTACCTTATACATTAAGAAGACGTTTAAAAAATTCATATTTTACGAACCAGGTCATCTCGAATTTTAGTATACGGATTATCCTATAATGGAGGTCTTCCAAACTGTAACATTCCCTAGCTATGTCACCAATGGGTGTATTCTCTGGTTTATGAACAACTCTACTGATTTTTTTACTTTCTCTACTACGTATAGTAAGTAAGGGAAGTATTGCATTCCACCCAAAAATTCGATACCGAGATTTCACCGGAAATACATGTTTTGAGACCTCCTGAATCCAAAAAAAGCAGTTTTGGAAACATGTCCGTGTGTGTGTCTGTCTGTGTGTCTGTCTGTCTGTGTGTCTTTGAACAGCATAACTCAAAAACGAACAGTCGGATAAGCACCAAACTTGGTATTTAGGTTCAGTATCTTCCAAGGATGCGACACGAAGGTTTTCAAGAAAATACCCCCACCCCAGAGTACCCTTTACATGGAACATTTTTCGAAAATTTTAATTTTCTCAAAAATGGCTCTAACGATTTTGATTAAAATATCATATGTTTAAGATATTTTTATGACAAATAAAATGTATATCTTGAATTTCCTGGGAATGTCTCCAAAAGTATTCTTCATTGTGAACGACTTTTGCATAACTGGTAAACCATAAGAGATAGACAAAATTTTACTACACAAAAAATGTACATCGCGTTAAAATACACAATTTATGTCATATACATTTTTTTAGTTGAATGAACCATTTTCGAGATATTGCTTGTTATTTCCTTAAATTTTCCAATACTTATACTTTTTCTCAAATTCGTTATTCAATTTTTTATGTCCTGGATATGGAAACAGAATAGAATGCGCCACATAGCAACCAGCGCTTAAAAGATTTTACTATCGCTTATAACCTACCATGTTCCCCTTGCATCTACAAGAAAATTAGCAATAAGATTTACATCTCGATTAACATGATGCATATGGAGAATAAACGTTTGTAAAAATAGTTTGTACAAGAGTAGAGAAAGTCATGTGAGTGTAACACATCAGATTTTTTGTATCGTTATCCCTTTCTTATCATTATGAAACAAGTGCTCACTCGCAGACTGTGATTTGTCGTTCCTAGGTTTGTTATTTTCCAATCTCTAAGTGGAACCTAAAACAAATGTTTAGCACATAATTGCAATTACCTCAAGTTGTTTGTTTGCACTCACATACGTGCGTAAGAGCCAAAGGATACTTCAAAGTGTGCTTGAAATGTCTTCTAAAGCTGGCCACTTATACCACGGTTCATGAACTTTGCGCTAGCTAAGAGTTTTCGCTCCAGACGTTCATTCTTTACGAAAAAGTTTTATGCTTTTGTATCCTGGAGCTAATAGGCAAAAAATAACAAGATGTATGGTTTCACCTTAGACGATCTAATCAAGTATACGATATATGACCAGCATTCGACAGAATATTAAACAAGACAGGTTTTCCGGGCGAAAACATTAATTAATGAGCAATGCCTGGCACTTTATTCAGTCGTTAATTTCTAAAGCAGTTAATTTATATGTACGTGACAATAACAAAACCTTAGATTTTGCTAAGTCTGTGAATCGTAGTTTCAGCGCCACGAAGTTAAGAGTGCATTATATTTAAAAATCCACATTAGCTAAGAATTTGCCTTTTCAGTTGCAAAAGCATTGTGGGATACTAAATCAGTGCAATTCTTTAAGAAATTAGTCATTGCTTCGTCGACATTTCTCGTTAAGTATATGTATCCTACACTGAAAGGATGCAAATATTTTGCACTTAAACCTCTGCAAGCTTTATCACAATTATTTGTTGTTTTTTTCAAACGAAATTCACGAATTAAGTTAGAACTTTACATTTTTGTCCATACTGCACTTTCATAAAATACACCATTCTATTCTTCTTGTTATTTGGCAGTACCACTGGTAGAATACAACACACTAAAATAATGCTTTTCTTTAAAATGCTAATTATTTTCACTAAAATTTATTTTCAAGTCACAAACACCACCTTTTGAGAAATATTAACCAATATATTTCACTATTGGCTAACGCCAATTAGAAAAAACAGCATTTTGCTATTTTATTTCTACTAACACCACTCATTAAATCTTTTGTTTTCCGCAAAATCTGACGAAATGCAATTTTATTTGTTACAATTATAAATAAACAAATATAACAAGAAGCACTAATTCCAACACTGGCTCACAAAATGTGCAATGGTACTCACGTTTGCAAGTTAGCTGTGTACTCGTCACAGCATTTGTCTGTGCGCGCGCTCGTATCGTATCGAGAGCGGGAAAGCGACTGGTTCAGGAGACGACGCTGGCCGTTATATAGTGAGGAGCGACTGGCAGGTAGGACGTGGGAGGCGCGTCGCATTGGTTGAGTAATGCCTTCTCACCATTCGCGATAACTTCGCCGCGATATCTGCTTGCCTGACGCGGCGCCAATAGCTCCTCAAGCTACCATTGTTGACCAACGCAATATTTATTTACCCCCGCAGAATATCTGATAACAAAACACAAGCCCTAGCGCTGTACTATATAGTACGGCATTTGTTTCAGAAATCAAACACTACCAGAGTTGAACATACTAAAGCAACGTTTCTCAAATTGACAGACTAAAAGATGCATACTGGCGCACATAAAATGTGGCCCATAATGGAACGGGCTGTTTATGTTGGTACTAACAAACTCTAGCCCCCAGCGTAACCACCTCGTTTATCGAGCTTAATCTTAGCCACTGGATTGGCAGTGTACTTTATCTCTCCCCCGAAGTATGGCGGAACTGTTAATGGGTAAAATTACAAGTTAAACCTATTTTCATGCTACACTACCGTTTTCTTAATGCCGGTTTTCTTTTTCTGCTTAGTAGCGGCAATAGCTTAAACCTTCGTCTCCATGTCGCTCATGAAAGCCCTCATATATGTAAATATCGTAGCTGTCGTTCAGTTTAACCACACATGCAAATAATTCTTCACCCCTTCCTCTAGAAGGCCGAATTATACTGTTATTGGTTTAGTCTTTCCTTGTATTCCAATCGTAGCGAAACTCTTTCATAGAGGTGGTGTTCCAACCACCCCTTCATTTCACACAGATCATAAATATCGTTCATTGGTTAGTTTTTATGCACATTGATTACTTTTCAGGCCAGTAACATAGAGAACTTATACCGGCTGGGTTGAGTCAATGAGGAAAAAACGCTATGGCGATCTAGGGGGATGGGCCACTTTTTATTCGCGTTAATGCACATAGTTGGCACAGAGAACCTAGAAGCGTAAATAAATCGTATGTTCTTATGATGAAATATTAAACATGTTTACTTTCTCTACCACGTACCTAGTAGGTAGTGAAGATACCTATCCTATTTCACCCACAAATTCGACATCAAGATTTTACGATATATATGTGTGTGTGTGTGTGTGTGTGTGTGTGTGTGTTTTTGAGGCCCCCTGAACAAACAAAAAAAAAAACAGCTTTAGAAACAGGTCCGCGCGCGGACGTGTGTGTATGAGTGTATGCCAGAGAAAGAGTCTGTGTAGGTGTGTGTGTGTGTGTGTGTGTGTGTGTGTGTGTGTGTGAACAACATGATCCAGAAACGAAATGTCCAATAAATATTTAGGTTCAGCATCTTCCAAAGAAGCGACACGAAGACTTTCAAGAAACTTCCACTTCCCAAACTATCCTTACATGGAAGATTTTTCTAAATTTTGAATTTATAAAAAACGGCTTTAACGACTTTGATTAAAATACTACATATTTAAGACATATACATGGGAAATAAAATACAGGTATACCTTGAATTTTCTGGGTTCATTCGGAAGGAATTTTATATAATTTTGTGTAATTGGCAAACGCTAAGCAATAGAGGAAAACATACCATACAAAACATGTAGATCTCTTTAACACACACAATTGATTTCAAATAACTTTTTTTTCCCATATGCCATTTCCAAGATATCGTTAATAATGGTTCCAATTTACAAAACTTTGTTATTCTTTTTTAACTACTGTCGGTATTTAGTTGTTTGTCGCAGTTATACTGGAAAGAGTATGTAATCTTAGTGCCAGCATAACCGAGCGAGATGGGTCCGTGGTAACGTTTGGGACTCGCATTCGGGAGGTCCCAGGTACGATTCCCGGCGACCGCCCACTCTCACCATGGGTTTTTCGTGATTTGCCCTGATCGGTAGGCGAATGCTGGGATTGTTCCTCTTCTACCACGAATTTCATATTCCTCATTTCCGTCACCATCAGGGTTGAAGGACCAGGCGACGGCGTTTGGCGTGTTGCGGCTGGGCAGTAGAGGTGCGTTTTGTAGAAGTTTCTTCATGGCATCGCGTCGGACGGACTGTTCCGCTAGGTTACGCCTCCAGGTGCAGCAATACAGGCTAAATATTTGAAACGAAATTCTTAGCTTAGATAGCGATATTACTCGTATCAGCCACAAATTCTCTGTGGTTCCGTTTAACGGTACTTTACCACGTTAATATAAAGAAAGTAATTATTTGCGTGATATTCTCCAATCACTTTGAAACTACTATCTCTTCGATTCTCTGAAATGCTAAAGCTCTATACTTACCAATGAGAAAGTCTTATTAAGCATGGAGCACCATGAGCCAAAGCGGAGCTGATTTCGAGCACTTCTCAGGAATGTACATTTGCATTCATTCCTCAGCAAATTTGCATTTCCGCTTTAATTACGATTCTATGATAAATCTTTTATCTTATCTTCAGTTACGGAAGGGACTCAGCACTGACCAGAGTGGATACTGTACCTACGCCCCATCAGAGGGCGTCCCCTGGAGGAAGGCTGAGGCGAGAGGGGACACCGGGCGGCCGGATCCAGAAGCGCAAGAGGGGGTCCAAGGCTCTCAAGGGGGTTCGAATACCCCGGCAGCCAACCGAAAGCTGAAGAATGGAGAGAGTTACAAAGAGCATCCTTTTCCCCTGCGACGCTGCACCGACGCTGCCGACACTTCCGATCCTGAAAGAAACCAACGGGATGAATGATGAATGCAATGAAGAATGGAACCAAATTTAGGGACAGGAAAACGGGGACTGAAAGAAACCACTCTAGAAAAAAAGAAACCACTCCAGAAAGAAAAGAAACCACTCCAGAAAGAAAAGAAACCACTCCAGAAAGAAAAGAATCCACTCCAGAAAGAAAAGAATCCACTCCAGAAAGAAAAGAAACCACTCCAGAAAGAAAAGAAACCACTCCAGAAAGAAAAGAAACCACTCCAGAAAGAAAAGAAACCACTCCAGAAAGAAAAGAAACCACTCCAGAAAGAAAAGAAACCACTCCAGAAAGAAAAGAATCCACTCCAGAAAGAAAAGAAACCACTCCAGAAAGAAAAGAAACCACTCCAGAAAGAAAAGAAACCACTCCAGAAAGAAAAGAAACCACTCCAGAAAGAAAAAAAACCACTCCAGAAAAAGAAAAACACTCCAGAAGAAAAGAAACCACTCCAGAAAAAAAGAAACTCATCCAGAGAAAAATAAACCACTCCAGAAAAAATAAACCACTCCAGAAAAAAGAAACACTCCAGAAAAAAGAAACCACCCCAGAAAAAAGAAACCACTCCAGAAAAAAGAAACCACTCCAGAAAAAAGAAACCACTCCAGAAAAAAGAAACCACTCCAGAAAAAAGAAACACTCCAGAAAAAAGAAACACTCCAGAAAAAAGAAACCACTTCAGAAAAAAGAAACCACCCCAGAGAAAAGAAACCACCCCAGAGAAAAGAAACCACTCCAGAAAAAAGAAACCACTCCAGAAAAAAGAAACCACTCCAGAAAAATGAAACACTCCAGAAAAAAGAAACCACTTCAGAAAAAAGAAACCACCCCAGAGAAAAGAAACCACTCCAGAAAAAAGAAACCACTCCAGAAAAAAGAAACCACTCGCTGACGCACGGGAAAAGTCCTGAAAAACCCATGGCTCAAAGTGGGCGGTCGCCGGGGATCGATCCCAGGACCCCCCCCCGAATGCGAGCCACAGACATAGCCGCCTGAGCCATCCCGCTCGGTATTTGTAATAAAAGTGTTCACTGCACAGTCAGATACCGGAAAACTAACAAGCTTTCTTGAATTATATTTATACCGTGTAACATAATCAGCACATGAGCATTAGTAATATGGAATATGTAAAAGACGTTGTTGCAAAATTTCTGCTATTAGCACAACTAACAAGGCAATGGAAAAATAACTATGTTGTTAATGTACTTTTCGATTCTCCAATCCCCTAACAAACCAAGCATAACCTCTTATTCTACATTCACTGCTTCGCAGAAATGAAAAAACTGCATCTTTTGTTGCGCTAAAAAGCTCCACTGCAATAGCCCAACTTTGGTGTGAGAACAACTTGTCGGCCTCATAATCAGAAAAGCGTGAGTTCAAATCTCTCTTGGGTAACAAAATATGTTGGGTAACTTGCAGTTGTGTGGTCCCCGGGCTCATTTGCGCACTCATTTTATACAATCATTCGTTATGTGATAAAAAAGAAAGAAAGAAAACTAGAATTACGGACTATCTCTGTGATCGAGTGGTCAACATTCTGGCTTTTCAACCCAGAGGGTGCCGGATTCTATTCCCAGCTGAGATGGGAGATTTTTCTTTAAATACTTATCCTCTGCAACGCCTGAAAGAGTTAAGAAAGCATACAGTTTAACGAGTAATACCAGTAGGGGGACTTAGGGGAGAGCGTTTGTTTTTCGCATTCGGGAGGTCATGATTCAAATCTCATTACCGTCAGTTTGATTGAATCATTTTTTTTTCGTGATTTTTCTCGCTTGCCAGGTAAATAACCTTATAACCTACAGTAAGCGCCATAATGTGACCAAGAAGTTAAAGTGGCATTAAACAATAAAAAAGGAATTAAAAACAAAAATATCTAGCTTAGAATACACATACATAAATGGATAATTTAGGAAGCACTAGTGTGGAGTACACACCACTAAAGCAATTAATGTGTATAACCTAACGAAGTTTCCTTATAAACCTTCATAGCAAGGCTTAAGTAAACACAAAAAGCAGTATTATGAAATCAAAAATCAACCCGCTATATCGTCAATACCTCGTCAAGACTAGGAATCTAAAAAATTGCTATTTTCGCCTAAATTCATTTTTCGGTACGCATAATGGCCAGCAACACTATTTCAGTAGGTAATTCAACCCAAAAAACTCTTTGGTTTTTACTCGTTTTAATGTATCTGTAAGGAATAACGCATATGCAGCAAAAATTAATTTATGAGAAAATAGTCAAATTTACGGATTAAGCCCGCGAACATTTTTCTATGCGTGCAGAGCTATATCTCATATATAAAACACAAAATACGGAAGTATATATTTAAAACTGTGATTATGAACACACCAGTTCATTGCGTTTTACTGAAATGAAAACCACTAATTCGCATATATTTCTCTTCTAGATGGTTTGCTGCCAATTATGATATTAAAATCAAATAAAAAGTTTTAAATATTGATAGAATGCTCAGAATTTGTTTGACATCATTCACTGTGGTATCTATTCGAATTGAGGCTCATGGCTTTAAAAATTTTCCTATATCGTCAACAATTTTATGAAATCTATCTTAAACTGCATAAAAATGCTGAATATTGCTAGTGAAGCCACCCCGCCATTTATCAAACAGAATAAAACTTTAATATTGCAACTCATCAACGATGGATTCATCTTGCTTACTTAAAACCTGGTGTGACACATTCACATGACCTTCTTTACCCTCTATCGTTTATTATTAGCTATACAAACTATTCTTATTATAGATTATTTTTCTATATACTACATCTTTATCCACATAAACCTTTGCAGAAATAGCTGTATTACACATTTCGTTAGGATACAAAGAGAACAGCGATATTCAAATGTTTAAGAACTGGATGCTATACGCTGGCCGTAAAAGTCCATACTGTTTCCATGTAAACGCGAGAAACATCTGAAAGTTGAAAGGGGTACAAAGCATGGCCAAGAAATGAACAATTCAAACCATTAATAAGGATATCTCAAAAATGTGTTATGCCACAAAATACTGATTTGAAATAAATTGTATGTTTTAAATAGAACTGCACTTTTTGTGTAGTACGTTTTCGTCTATCGCTTAACGTTTACCAGTTATAAAGATTATCGGAATTCCTTCCGAATGAAAAGCGCTTCAAAGGCTATTCCCACAATATTCAAGATATACATTTTATTTGCCATGCAAATATCTTTAGTATATGGTATTTTAATCAAAATTTTCGAAAACTGTTCCATGTAAAGGTAGCTGGGGGTTAGGGGATTTTCTTGAAAATCTTCATGTCGTATCTTTGGAAGATACTGAAGCTAAATACTGTAGCGGGAAATCGTTGGGCCTATGGTTGATGCTCTCTGCTGCAGTGTTCTGGTCTCCGGCTACCTCTGCTCAGCGGCTGATGATTTCTCCATTCCTAATAAATTACCTATCTAACTGATTTCACTGGTCTCAGGGTTTTCGTAGGTGAGGCAAATTAAAACATACTGAATTTCCCTTAAAATGTGGCGTATTATCAATAAAATACTTATGGGCAGCTAGCTTTTACCATCGGTAACAATTCTCACCATAATAATAAATTAGGCGCCTAGTCTAACTGCACACGCTTCCCACCCATATGCACACACGTGTATCCATCGTCCATAGAGTATAACTGTGTGTCGACGAAATTCTATAAGAGAGTGAAAATCTGGGGCTTTCTTCTCCCTTTTTTACCCAAACCTAGTGACGCTCACCTTCGCACCTTAGAATGTAACGATATTTCTAATTGGTCCTCAGACCGCATTACCTTATTATGTATGAGCATATTCTGCTCCAAAACTTTTCGCACACGCGCTCAGTGACGCGACCGGAAACAGATTTAATATCTCTGTCTCTCTCCTTTCTATATTTGTCTCTTTCTATTTCTCCTTATGGCTTCAAGTTCCTTGCTCATTAATTTGGTGAAAGGTGGTGGGCTCTACCTAGAATTATCTTTTACCTGGAAATAGCTAGTTATTTATTTAAGTTACTTACTTATCTAAGTTACAATCTGCTTTGTACATATCTTGGCTGCTAAATATTCTAACATATTTCTCGCTAAATTATATTATTATGTACAATTTTTGTTTGATATTGACTTATATGTGATATATTCCCTTTCAATACCAAGTTTGGCATTTATCCGACTTTTCGTTTTTTGTTACACTGTTCACAGACACACAGAAAGACAAAGACACACGTTTTCTAAAAATGTTTTTTTTTAATTCAAAAGGGCTCAAAACATGTATTTACGGTGAAACATTGGTATCGAATCTTGAGGTGTAATACAGTACTCCCCCTGCTTACTCTACGTAGTATAGAAAGTAAAAATACGAGTTTAAAACTCTGACACAGTTTAGAACATGTTTCAGTCAATCTTCTTCTTCTTCTTCTTCTTCTTCTTCTTCTTCTTCTATACTTGGATTTGCTTTTAATCGTTATTGCATCATATGATATGGGCCGTCGAAATACAGTACACTAAAAAGCAAACATTGTAGAATCCGTCATCACGTTCCAGAATAAAAGACGTGGCCATGTCAAGAGCATGGAATTTTAATCTCATCACACAGCAATCTGATTTTTAAAAGTTTGACTGCCGCTCTTCTTATGAAGGTTTACCTCGATTAACAAGCAGTAGACAGTTTAAATAAGTTTTTTTTTTAAATTAGTTTGCTAAAGAAGGCGGCGCCGTGGCCGAGCGGTTAGACCGCTCGCCTCCCACCGAGGCGGCCCGGGTTCTATCCCAGGGACCTGCATGTGGGATTTGTGGTGGACGAAGCGGCGTCTGGGAGGGTTTTCTCCGGGTTCTCCGGTTTCCCCCACCATTCATTCCACCAACTGCTCCATCATCACCTTTCCTTTAATACATTTCACCAACATTTCGTTTCATCTACTTCCTTCATCCCATACCAGGCATCGGGCTGATCACCCATCCTGGATGCTCTGTCTGATCCATGAGTGTCTGCTCCTCGACGGGCCTCTGACCCAGGCACCCGCTTGTAAGTCCTTGGGGGTGTAAGTCCTACATAAGAGGAGGGTAAACAGATAATGAATGAATGAATGAAAGTTTGCTAAAGAATGAGTAGAGGAAGATATATGAATGCAACATATCTCAACATTCGTTTCTCACGCAAGAAGTCGATGACCTCTGAATTTATTTCTTCGAGGTTCCGGTAAACATTTGAAAGCTTATTCAGCATACATTCTAAGTACTTATTGCTTAATTCCAAATTATTATAGAAAATTTGATGTGACACACGACTTTCTCTATTTACTATTTCCTTTTATATTTCTTTTGCGAACTATGCTTACAAAATCTATTTTTTTTCTGTTTACTTCATGTTAATTCAGAAAACGTTTTATTCGATTTCGATAAGGAGAATTCAAGAGCCGGAAACATGGTAAAATATTTAAAAAAAATAGAACAACAACAACGGATTGCTGTACTTGGTTTTGAAATTTCACACTCTTTCCATGACATCGAGGGAAACAAAAGATAATCAATTTGCTTAAGCACTCCAAAGAGCTGTATAAAGTATTGAATTTATCAAAACTATTTAACGAATGTCTCGTAAATGATGCCCAAGAAAAGGGTATTATATGTTTTAACACATCTGCATTTTTCATGGAGTTAAATTTTCTCTCTTATGGTTTACCATTTACACAAAATTATAAAATTCATTCAGAATGAAGAAAAGTCCGGTATATAAGCAGAAAATTCAAGATAATCGCGGAAGCGTCTTAAACATATGTTATTTTAATCAAAATCGTTAGAGCTATTTTGGAGAAAGTAAAAATAACGATAAACTTTCAGTACAAAGAGTAATTTGGGATGATGAAATCTTAAAAATCTTTGTGTCGTATCTTTGGAAGATGCTAAACTAAACTCAAAGATTCATATTTAGCCGACTTTTCGTTTTTGGGTTATACTGTTCAGAGAGAGATAGCTTACATGGTCAGACAGAGATACCTGCTCGCACGCGCGCGCACACACACACACACACACACACACACACAAAGATATTTTTCTGAAAATGATTATTTTTGGGGGATTCCCGTGAAGTCTCGATATTGAATTTACACACATACACACACACACACGCACGCACACACACAAACAAACAGACCTTTTTCTGAAAATTATTTTTTGGGGGGATTTGGTGTATTTCCCCTGGAACACAGTACTTCCGCTACCTAACATAAATATGTGATAGAGAAGCTTATTGCGTTTTTCAGGATACAAGTTATGTCACTTTATAATGAATGCTAATAACGTATGCCTGCGAGTGTTTAATAGGTAGAGACATTTATATGACTGTACCACGTTTATTTTCTTTTCTTTGATGTAGACAAATGAACTTTAAGTTAAAATTATAGGTACATAATATGTTTCAAGGCCAGTTAAAGCCTAATGAAAATATGGTTATAGTAATTTGTTTCCTACGCGTTAAATATTAACCCTAGTGCTCTAAAAGGATCAACTACTGTATTATTCAGGAAAAAAAAATACAACCTCCTTCCCCCCACTCTTCATGGCGAAACCTGCCTTGATATTTTGATGACAGAACCGAATTGTCATTATCAGCCTGCATGTAAAATTACAGCTGCCAAGTTTTACTGTGAGGCTTAGAGGTACAGCAACACATCAGCCATTTGCAGTATAGGGAAGCAACATCTAGTACACTGACTGAAATGGGCGACCCTGATAATGAGATAGGGCGGCTAAGACAGCCTTTACACTTCATCCAGGGAAGTCGCACATTGCGCTGCCGTTGCAGAATTCTGGTTTCAATGTCTATATCTAACTATTGAAATTGGTACCTATTTTTTTGAATTTTTTTTATGACCTCCTTATCCCACAGGAATTTCCAAGTAGGTTTCGACACGAAGAATTACTTCCCGTCAGAATGTTACTGTAGCGTGCAGGATGTTCTAAAAGCAGACCCAAGAATCGATTCATTACCTTTTAGTTATGGGATGCCGGGACTGAAAGTTTGATCATAAATGTAAATGTTGTTGAATACCGGATTATATGCAAGTACCTTTGACCAGTACATATCACGTGATAGAATTTTTTATTTATTCAGTTATTTTTAAAGATGTAATGCAGTACTGAAATTGAGGTGAGTAGGCCTTTAAATACGTGCACCATGCCTTCGTTTGGGTTTTTTCTGTATATGCATTTTTCAAAACTGAAATTCTCCATTGTGCATCAATTGTGTTCCAATTTGAATAAAAAATGTAGGCTTGATTTTCAAAAGTGTGTTCAAAAGCGAATTATTGTTTTGATATAATGCTGCCAATTTGTCAAAAATAATATTTAATTATAGAATATTTACATAATTTTGTTTTAAAAGATCCGAAAATTCAATTACCGATTCTATTTTTTAAGTTTAAAAATAGAGGAAACACCATTTATTCCTCTATTTAGATTTTTGAATTGCTAAGAACCTTCAAAAGTTACCAGTATTTTTTAAAAATGTTATAAATTATGTATCGCCTTGAAAAGTATTATATTATTAAACAGCTATTTATATATACGTGTTAAAAATGGATCTACAAATAAAATAAAGTAACTGTTAACACGTACTGTCGTATACTATTTTTATAGACAGCGTTGAATATTAAATTATAAAATATCAAGCTGAAATTGTGTGGAAATATCAGTATACATTCACATACGCAATGGTGAGCTATAGTTTGTTTCAGTTTGGTCTTCGTTGTTGTTTGACCTTCATAGCACTAGCGCTGACAACAAGATCACTTACACAATAATAACATTCTAAAATATATAGGAGGCCGTGGCAAAAATAAATCAACAAAATAAGTATAACAATAATTTTATAAATAAACATACAATTACTTTAATACTTTTATTATTCTTTTGATGTAATTATGACGCTGAACTGTTACAACTTTTATTATTAATTCCTTGTGCAGAGGAAGTAGCACTGGTAAAGATAATATAATTGATTACAGTATTTGGATTAAAAACAGTTGAATTCATTGTAAGAATCCATTTCCGAGTTACTCATATAATCCGCCATTAATTAATCCATATACGGCCTCTCTTAATATATATATATATATATATATATATATATATATATATATATAATTTCCAACGCAAGAAACAAGGGTCGTAACAATGGAGTGTTATAATCTTCAATTTCTAATATGAGTGGTTCGTGTTAAAAGCTCTACTTTTAATGCCAGCTGTCTAGAACTGTAATTTTGCGCAATTTTATCTGTATCATAAGAAACGCGTTCATAAAATTTCTATCTAATAACCTCAAAATTATATAAATTGGTAAATTCAATTACAGGATCACTTAAAGTGCACATATTTTGTTCCACAACTAGATATCAAATTATTTGATCTATTCTTGCGGAGCTGAGGTGTAAGTTTTGTGCAATATTATGTTACCAAAGCCGAAAAAGCATTTTAAGCCTGAAACATTCAGCTGAATTGACAAAATGGTAACTTTAACAATATCTGCTTGTCATTCACAACAGTAAGTCAAAAAATCTACGCTTGGGATCAGATAAAAAAAGATTATCATTCTGTACGATACCACTGAATCCGTCATTCACGGAATTCAGATGTGTGAGACTATTCCGCTTACGTCAGCTTACATCAGCTTCTCCCTTGAAGGAACTCGCACAGCCCCTCGCTTAGAGCGAAGAATTATGAAAATTGCCTTGTCAGGAAGGAGACGTAAAATGTTTAAGTATGTATTCCGAAGTGACATTCACAACGCTACAAGCTTAAGTGATGGCTCCTTCAATGCTCTCTGGCGCTAGTGCATGTTGTATGTCTTCATTCCTTGCTGCCCTATGGTGCTGGCGAGGCTTAAATATTTCCAGCCACCGAGGAGATTTATTACAATAGACGAAAAACGGTTGTGGAATCTGCTGTTTTTCTTTTAAAACGGTAAAGTTATTTGAGTAAACGTTGCGATGTAGTTTTTCATTTTTATTCCAAAAGAATTCCACAGTTCACCTTACAAGCTCCTGATTACATACATTTTTCTGGTTTGCAACTAAAACGTAAGTGCATTGTAGATACTTACAAAAGTAAGTAGTAAATACATAGCATATATTGTTCTTCCACATGCCTAAGATGAAAGTTGAATTTAGAATTGAAAAATCCAATGCCACGGCCGGAATTCTAACCACGGATGTTCAGCTGTCCATACCGATGCCTTTACCGGTTGAGCTGTCGTGCGAGTTGCACTTAAGCACATTAAACAGACCGGGATGGCTCAGGCGGTAACGTCTGTGGCCCGCATTCGAGAGATCGCGAGTTCGATTACCGCGGTCCACCTTCCTGACCCCATGGATTTTTTCGAGGGTTTCCCGGGACGCTAGGTGAATGCTGGGAAGGTTCATTGTATCCCCCGAATTTCCTGTCCCTCCATTTCACCTACATTCTCCATTTCATTTTACCTTTCATCTTGGCTGTTTCAGGGTTGAAAGTGTAGGCGGGAGTCTCGGCGTTGCACGGCAGGGAAAACGATGCTCTACTTGGAAACTTTCATCCCCTGGAATGGGAGCGGTCTCCGATATCCGGGCTCCCCGAGGGATGTGCAAGGACGAGGGGAGCGGTTGCATCAGCTGCCATCCGGGGAATTTCAAGCTGTAAAAGGCAGGGACCTTACCCAGTGCCCTGTCGTGCCTCCTGATCCAACTGCCCTCTGTCTCCTCTCAACTTACTCCTCCATCCCGGGGCACCCTCAGGGGCTTCAGTCACAAAAGATCTTGTAGTCGAGGTGCTTAGTTCCCCTCCGCAGTTAGTCCTAGTCCTAGTCCCTGCGTACATTAAATCTTCTCGTCTGGAGTATGCCGGTATAAGCGATCTCAAACATAAGGGATTGTCATCAGGTATTTTGGTTTTAGACCGTAGGGAGATTAAACGGCGAAAATTGACAAAATATGACATTTTTAGCCTTTTATCATTAATCGGAATTTTAATTTGATATACTATCTTTTATCGTTGTAGGAATAATACAAATTGAGCCAAAAGACTCCGAACCACCTGCGCGGTGTTTTGCCTGTCCGCGTCCTCGGCGCTCGTTGCCGTCTGCCGCTATCATAGAAAGGTGCGGATGAAGGCATACAACATTTTTAAAGCTACTTTTAAAGGCTTTACTTACCAACTTTAAGAAAAGAGATGCTGAAACTGGCCACAGTCGTTGTCCATACATTTTTGGCATCTCTTTAGGAAACTATCCATCACTCGCCGTAATTCATGTTGAGAAATTTCCTTGCGGATATTTTGTTTCAATTCTTCCAGGGTGTGTGTGTGTTTGTCTTGTACACTTTATGTTTTAAGTTACCCCGGAGGGGTATTTTATGAACATTATTACCGGCTGCGCGGTGTTTTTCCACTGGGCGTGTGGAAATATGATAAAACATGATAACGCACTGCTGCTATAAACAAAGTCACGCTGTTGTGTTTTGCTGTGCAGTGTGAAGTGCAGTTTTGAGTTGACGGTGATGTGATTCAGTTATTTATTATTTTGTCCTGTACTTAGTCACAAAGTATATCATGGCTGAGTATATGCTTTCTATTGCATTTATTTATGATTCGTATGTGTTAGCTCGGTCAGCTCACCAAGTGAAAGTACGATTTGCAGAAAGATTTCCAGGTGTAAAAGTTCTAGGCCATACAACAATCCATGAACTTTACAGTACATTTCAAGGCACAGAAAGTGTTCAGGCTAAGAAATCTAAAAGACGGCATTCGGTTCTTAGCGAAGAAACATTAGATATCGGTCATCGTTTGGAAAAATTCCTCCCAAAAATTCCATGATGGATAGTTTCTTAAAGAGGTGCCAAAAATGTATGGACAACGACGGTGGCCAGTTTAACATCTCCTTTCTTAAAGTTGGCAAGTAAAACCTTTAAAAGTAGTTTTAAAAATGTTGTATCATTTCATCCGCGCCTTTCTGTTAGCAGCAGACGGCAACGAGCGGCGAGGACGCGGGCAAGGAAAACACCGCGCAGGCGGTTCGGAGTCTTTTGGCTCACTCTGTACTTACATTTTAAATATATTTTTAATGATGGTTCCAAATCTGGATTTTGCAGTGTAAATCCTGCACCACTTCCAGAAACAAAAATCATAACTTCCAAACAGAATAGAGCAGAGAGTGCGACTTTGCTCTACAAATTGGTACTCGTGGCAGCTTCTATGTGTTCAAGCCACGCGGTTTCTGTCTTTGCAAATACATGGGAATTCGTTGTCTTCATTTTTACTTTGAACAACTTTTTTTTATAAATGAGTTTTGTGATATAAATAACCCGTTTTCTCAGAAAACAAAGAAGATACATAGCTAAATTAAACTTTCATACAAACAACCTCTAAGAGCTGTTTTGATCTACTTTCGTGTAATAACATGGTTCATTAGCTTTTACTTTCTCTACCACGTGCCAAATATTGTATTCCACCCATGAATTCGATACCAAGAAATACATGTTTTGAGGACCCCTGAATCCAAAAAAAGTATTTTTAGAAAAAGGCCTCTGTCTGTGTGTGTCTCTCTCTCTCTCTCTCTCTCTCTCTCTGTGTTGTCCGTGAACAGCATTTATATTACAAATAAACGTGTATCTTGAATTTTCTGGGAATAGTCTCTGAAGTCGACTTCATTTGAAAACAATTAGTGTAATCTAGTATAACTGGTAAATCTTAAGCAATAGACGAAAATGTACTACACAAAAAATATATCTCTCTTTAAAGCACACAATTTATTTCAAATAAGTTTTTTTGTGGCATAAGCCATTTATGATATATCCATTATTAAGGGTTCGAATTGTTCATTTCTTGGTCATTCTCTTAACTCCTGTCAATATTCAGTTGTTTCTCGCGATTGCATGGAAACAGTATCGAATTTTAAGGCCAGCGTATGGCGTCCAGTTCTTAACCATTTGACTATCGCTGTTCCCTTTGTATCAACAACGAAAGTGTAATGTAGCTATTTCTGTAAAGGCTTGTTTGGATTAAAATGTAGTAGACAAGAAAATAAGCTTTAGTAAAAATAATTTATACACCCACTAATAAAGGATAGAGGGTAGAGAAAGTAATGTGTACGTATCACATCAGATTTTTTGAGTTCGTGACTATCCTCACACCTAACCGAGTGGGATAACATCTGTGGCCTGCATTCGGGAGGTCCCGGGTTCGATTCCCGGTGGCGCCCGCTCTGATCATGGGGTTTTTCGTGGTTTTCCTCTGGTCGCCTAGGCGAATGCTGTTCGGTGTATTCTAACAGGATTTCTCCTTAACCTCATTTCCTGTCATTTCATATTTCTCCTTTTCATCTTTCAGTCAGTATCTGCGGATGGCTAGATGGCATGTTTGTTGCGCTTTGGAAATATTTTCCCCCGCCAACGACAGGGCACGTTGGCCTGCTTGGATGGGCCGCTTCGTCGCCCTTTAACGGGACTCCAAGTCTACTGGCCGAGTGCGAGTGTTTCGATCTGGAAATAATAGGAACTTCTGTGCATCTCTGGGATCCTGTCTGCCTACGGACTTGCGACCTCCTGCGGCTGCTTCACTTCATCATTGCCTACCGGGGGGTGTAACCACAATAGATCTAGTTGGTTGTAGTGGCGAGGCGTCCCTCTCCATCGTACATCCTCACACCCAAGAAGTATTGCAAGCTTTTAAAATTGCTTTTGTCATTTATGTGGCCACGACTTGAAATGTTTGTATTCGCCTAAACGCTGTTGTAATCATCCATTGTCATCGTGAAGAAACCATGAACTTAGCTCTTCATTCAGTGGCACACGAGTTTATAAACAGAAATGAACTTCGCTCTTACTGTATGCGGCACCACAGGCGGTGGACACTGATGATATATGAAAGGAAGGAAACGTACCAGACCTAAGTTTAGGGTACCTCCCCGGCATTTGCCAGTTATGAGGACTGAGAAGAACCTGAAAAACAACTCAGTAGGGAGTGTGGTCTTGGCAGGATTTGAATCGTAGATCTGCCGTTCACAAGTTCAAGTCTAAACAACCTCGCCTCCGTGTCGGTAGGAATAAACAGTTTCGCCGCAAGACAGCAAGGTAAGACGCAACACACACAGCATTATTTTTCTTTAAACTTTAAATTAATGAAACATTTATTTAATTTTCAGACAATTGAAAGCATCTGTTCGATACTAGGATTAAATACAGTTTACTGTAATATTTGCACTAAATATTTGATTAATATTCGATTGATTTTATTGCACAATCATGCCCCAAATGTATATGAAGTTAATGAAGGAACACATGGCGGTCATACAAAAACCAAGGTCTTGCACTTACTAAATACAACATGTTCTGTGAATAAGTCTGTGAAACACAATCTACTAAAACCAACGTGGACACGTAATATAACAAATACATCACTATCATAAGTTGCAACTGATTATAAACTCAATTACTTTACATTTTACACACCATCTTAGAGCTTAATTAACGGTTCACAGGTACCAAGTAACATATTCTTCAGGTATTTATATGACTAATAAAGAGTATATCTTGAATTTTCTGGCAATAACATGTGAAAGTCATTTCTTTCGGAATAAATTTCGTATAATTGTGAATTAGTGGCAAACTATAAGAGAAGACAAGAGCTTACAGCACAATGTCAATATATTTAAAACACTCAGTTTAATTCAAATAACATTTTGAGGCATCAACCGCTTCTGATATACTTGTTATTATTGGTTTGAATCGTTTAATATATTTGTAATTTTTTAAACTGCTGTCACCATGCAGTTGTTTCTCTCGATGTCATGGAGAGAGTATGGAATTTTAAAGCCATAGCGAGCCGCTTATGAACACCTGACTATCGATTCGGTTTCCTCTGTTCCTCTTGTACCTACAACGAGAAGGATGAGGAACCTATATCTGCAAATGTTTATCTCGATTAACGTGAAGCAGATAGAAAAACAAACGCCTAAGAAACTATATAAAATGATTGATAACACGTAGGGAGTCATATGAATTAAACGCAATAGATTCCTTTTTTATTTTTTGCGGGGTGGTGGTGGTTATGTATTACATTAGAGGCGGCGCCGTGGCCGAGTAGTTAGACCGCTTGCCTTCCACCAAGGAGGCCGGGTTTGATCTCAGGAAACTGAATGTGGGGTTTGTGGTGGACGAAGCGCCGTCTGAGAGGGCTTTCTCAGCTATTCGTTTCATCTACTGCTCCATCATCACCTTTCCTTTCATCTATTTCACCGCCATTTCATATCATCTCCTTTCTCGCTTTCATACCAGGCTTCGGGCTGGTCACCCATTCCGGTTATTTTATCCGATCCATAAGTCTGTCTGCTACCCAAAAGGCGTCTGCCTCCAGGCATTGGCTTGTAAGTCGTGGGGGTGTAAGTACTCCAATCGGGGAGGGAACCGAGAAAGAAGAAGGATATTATATTACTCATAAAAAAAGATGATTCTTCTATCCGCATTACGTTACTCGCGAAATATTTTTTACTTAACTTAGAGACTAGCTGGTAACAACGACGTCTGTCAAAGTTATTTCCTCCATCGATACTGCGCAGGGTTGTATTTGGCAAAGAAGTAGTAGTACACTTGTCTTGGGGTCCCTGTGATCCAAGACACAAGCTCAGGAAGGAGGCCTCCCCTCAGATCAATCAAACGCTAGGAAGAAGCCTTTCCAACGGGCACAATCCACTGTTCTGCCGCAACACACCGAACGCCGTCGCCTGGTCCCTCAATCCTGAAACATATGAAAGGTAATGCTGGGGACAGGGAATTCATGGTAGAAGAGGAACCACCCCAACATTCGCCTACCGACCTGGAGAGACTAAGAAAAAAAACTTACGGCCAGAGTGACTGGCCCGACGAGAATCGAACCCAGGACATCCCAAATGCGTGCCTAACACTTTACCGCGGAGGCATCTAGCTCTGTTTGATTTGGCAGAACCGTAGAACTATAGAAATATCTTGGGATTTTGTGTTTCAGTATGTCAGTTCTACCATCTGATATAACATAGACACTTACACATGATACCTTCTCAGCATCACTTTCTTCGCAAACGAGAAATGGAGGTTCATATTTTAAAATATCTGAAAATACACGTGCGTCGTGCACTGCAGAGTAATGCAACAAACCATTATTTCAAACCAGAGCTGCAGTGCGTTTACATTACTAAAAGTCCTTTGTACATGCGCAATGGACGATCCCCTTGCACATCTTGTAACAAATGGCTCCTTTGTGTTTAAAAGTTTAAACATTTACAAAATCACAAAACTGAACTACTTTTTTCAAAAAGTAGGACAAATATTGATCCCACCAAGCATATAGGTGGGACACGGGACAAAGATCTTAAATTCGGCAGTGTGCCGCCAAAATCGGGATCTAGGATCCCTAATTTAACAGTCTGTGTATATAATCATGTGTGTTGACTCAGATACTGCGTCAGTTTAGCAAAGGATGTGTAAATGTGTTAGCTGGTTGAGAGCATCCAAACAACAAACGTTTTATTTCCTTACTCTTTCCACTGACATGGTGGCTTTGTAGTACAATAAATCGGCAACGGATTCTCAGCATTCTCTCAGCTAATCTGTCCCGCAAGTTTCGGAACGTGCTTGATGCAGTCACATATTTTTTGTTTTAGTTCACAGCTGTGCCGTTTCATAGCTGTGAAGATACATGTGCCAGCTCAGTGCTTTACAAATGCGCGATACATTGATTGAGGGCTCTCTACCTCGTTACGTGAGCTGTAAAACATTAACAGCCTCTATGGTCCACACAGACGAGTGATTCAGAGATAAATGAATCAGAGCGTGCTATTTAAAGGGGTATCAACGGTCGATCCATCCGATAACTTCTCTTTAGTGGAAGGATTAGTAAATTAAATGCCTACTACAGCAACGATCTCTTGGATGGTGACACCATGATAGCTGTTTGCAAGCTACTTGCAACATTAGGTAGTGATGGGTTACAGCTTTTTCATTGGTGTCATGTATCCCATTACTGTAGAATATCAGTATAACATTATATCAATGTCCTGACATTATGTTACCGTTTCAGCTGGAAACTTTTTGAGTCAATACTGAAAACGAACCTTCGATGTAAAATGAGTCTATAGATGTTTTCGAATTATTTTTGTTACTATATTACTGATCTTATCTGGAGCTTATTGCGTTAATATCGGCAACTTAAAGCCTCTTATCTCCTCAGACTTAATCAAACCTATGACCTTAGTGGCAGCATGACATCCCTCTAGCTTCCGAGGTCGCGGGTTCAAATCCGTGGAGGGCGGTGGATTTTTTTTCGGGGTAAAAATCCTTAGCATGGCTTCCTTCGGAAGGGAAGAGAAGTAAAGCCGGTGGAACCGTGCCGTAGATTTACGGCACGTAAAAGAACCTCAAGCCTGATAGAGGCTTCTGAGTAAAACCTCCGTCTTTCACGTCTAATATAGAATGGGACGCTAAGAGCATAGTAGTTAAAGAGCGTCCATAAATAAAAACTTAGTTTTCATTTTAGTGGCAGCATTCTGCACATTTTCTTCTATTGTATGTCCACTAGCTTAAGGGTACATATGGATGATTTTCTAAATTCTACATCTATACACATGTATTTGAAATTTATACCGCAAGTAACACACGAAGGCATCAGCATCTGTACAAATTTTCATTGCAACATTTCTAGCAATTTTCAAGTTATTCATTTTTTAATTAATTGTTGTAGCAGTAAACAAAAATGGTCCATACGATGAAAACATTAAGATTTTACATATGTAAATTTATTTTTTGACTAACGAATATTTAAGAAAAAAATATCATCGTTGTTTCCAACGCTCCCCATGTGACCTATGACTTTCGGATACCTCATTGCATCAAGCGATGATTGGATCCATTTCTGAAGTGACGGCACCCAGCGGGCGGAATATGTTGCTTCCGATGATGAGAATGGTGGTGGAATGAGAGGACCTACAGCCTTTACCGTGGACTCCGAACCACGTTGGGCCTTGCGTATACTTCACATAAGCAACTCAGAGATGAAGGCGTGAATAGGCCTTTAAAATCGTCACCCCAGAGCCGGGAATGGAATTTCGGACTCTCAGAACGAGAGCAGGAAACGAAACCATTGCGGTACCCCGGGCCCTTAAGAAAAAATGTAAACAGAATTTTTATTGACGTTTTGGTTTCTAAGAAAAAAAATTATAAACTTATGAGAAGCAATATTTTTCGCGAATTTTAGTCTGCTAATTATACATTCTGATTAATATTCTTCCAATGATAACCATTAAAGAATCACTCCCATTTGTTATACTTAACTATCACTTTTTATACTTAAAGCAGTTTTGGGTGTTTCTAAACAAAATTAGAATATACTCATCACTATCACTTAAAAATGTAGAAAAAAAACAGAAGATAGAAAAACAAGCTTTGAAATTTCAAAGCGCTATCTGGCCTTGTGCGGAGGTACATTGAAAAACTCGTGTAAAATTATTTCTAATCATCAGTGTACAGATATACCAAATACAGATTATGAAACTAGGTGTTTGATTCCTAGTAATACCTACTTAGAAATAAAAAAAGAGTTTTTGAAAGATTTCGCTCAATTTTCATTTATGTGTACCCTTAAGGTCTACAGTGAATAAAGGGGAACACCTTATGGTCATAGGCAGCGTTGCCAGGTGGTGCGATAATATAGCTTCATACGATAATTTCGAACCTAATCCGATATGCAATTATGGCATGCTAAAATCCTGAAAATATACGAGGCCTGTTTTTAAAATAAGTACCATTTTAATACTTTGCCGCTGCAGTGCTGCTTTGAACTCACATCAGTAATTCGTTTTTTAAATACGAGAAATGTTACGCCAGCAAACAAACATCGCCAATTGTATGACGTTTATGGGGAAACAATAATGAGTGACAAACGAACTAAGAGCTGATTGCATTATTTGTTTGGGAACAATTCGACCACTCTCCCTACAGTCCGGATTTGGCACCAGGTGATTTTCATTTGATTCTTCATCTGAAGAAATTCCTTGGTAAAAAATATTTCAACTACGGTGATATTGTGAAACAAGAAGTGTAACTTGATCATTGACGAAGACATACCAAAACTGGTTTCACGTTACGAAAAGTGCCTGAATAACGGCGGTGACTATGTGGGGAAGTAGTGTAAGAATTCTTAAGAATGAAATTCTGTCTAACTGCAGTGGTCTTTTATGTAAATTATTATCCAGCTGTTGAGTTTGTTGACATAAATTTCACCAAGGTTTTTTTTCCTCTTGTGAGTGGCCACCAAGTGAATCAGCGATCTTATTTTTATCCTTGCACTAAACTACTGATAAAGCAATGAGCAGTTTTCAGATCATAGGCTATAGTACGTCACTTGATTCTTTCTCAAAATTCCCACTCATGACAAAGCAGAAACTTGAGTTATCTGTATGTGTTATCCGGCGTGATTAATCTGTTCCCTGCTCCAATATTCAGTGAACTGAACGGTCCCATCTTGTTACAAACATATGCCTACTTGATATAATTATTTTCTTAGTTTTGCAAAAACGAACCTAATATAATATAATTGGTTTCAGGGAAATATAAAGAGTACCGCCCATTCACAGTTCCCTCTGTCACCTAACCGTCGTTGTACCAACGTGCTTCTCCATTGGGCGATGTTTTGCATGGTGTGCGATGTTTTGTGGTAAGGAACCATACTTTTTCTTATACAATGCGATAGTTTCACGCAGTGGATCTAGCAACCGGTCATAGGTGACAAGTAACTGCTTAGAATAACTAATGCAAGAATGCACTATTGTGGCGTGTATGTGTGTGTATTGTCAGGACAGACACATTATTGCGTCGACGGTATTGTTGCAGTAATTCTTTCGGCTGGGGTTTTGAAGTTCGTCTGGCTTGGTGAGGGTTAGAGTGGGGGAAGTAAGCGTTACTTTCTTAGTATGTGTTGTGTTATCGTCACTTTTTGTCGAGTGTCTGGTGTGGAAGGTCTAAGTGTATGTAGCATCTCCCTTCAATTTTTTCCTTTTAGTCTTTTGTCACTGATGTAGGGGCACCGCGTTATATTCAATAAACCACAGGTAATGTGATTAATGTGAAAGTCTGTGTATTTTGTGATAACTATCCCACGCCTGCTCTGGAATGTGCAGTTAAAGTTTCTGGTCCTCTCGCTACCTCTGATGCTATGCCTCCCAATGTTATGCTGGAGTAACTAAATTTAATATCTAGCTGCAAATCTTTTTGGCCTCACCCGATATATAACACTATGCAAACTTACATTCGGTAATTGGAGGCAAAGTAAGGAGAAATTTGTTATATATTGATACAGCGAATAGACTGTCAATAATTCATGGAGTGGTTGGTTGCAAACGGAATTTTGGAAAATTCCTTTCTCATTTATTGGTCAGGACAAGTAAAGTTCAGTACCATGTGAACTTTGAGTAGTGGACTCGAGAAAAGCTTTCTCCTAGTTTGTCTTCTTCTATCATAGACAACTTTCCATATCATACTGTAGAGGTGAATAAACCTCTTTTTGGAGTTTCGTGAGATCTGCTTTGATATCCTGATTGCCAAACAAAGAGGTTCAGTGGGACAAGTCAATGATCACAAGCTGATTGAAATAAACAAACTTAAAGGGAAAGATGTTTAAAGCGTACTATTTTGGATTTATTTGAGCCACACTGTTGTTTCTTGCCCCCATGCATGCGTGATCTGAATCCCATAGCTTGGGTCAAGGTAAGACGGAATTTGGGGAAATAATACTTAAAATACATATATACATGTGCATTATTAATTGTATACTTCGTATGGTATTATGTCTATAACACGAATACTAATGTAATATTCTGTAAGACATTACATTGTAATAATAATAATAATAATAATAATAATAATAATAATAATAATAATAATAATAATAATAATAATAACGCCCCGTCCCATTATAGGACAACTCTAAAGCCCATTAAAATACGCATATATGTGTGAAAAATTTTCGTAGCTTTAGCCATTCCATGTTGCATGTTTACACTTTCCTAAGTACGCCATGTGACGGACATACCTCAAAGTTTGTTGATCTCTTTTTCTTTCCATCGCAAGAGCTCGTTGCAACAAATAAAACATTTGAATGCTGTTTCCCCATACCGTATGCAACTAAGCACTTGTTGGTTAGTTTCAAATCATTACTAGGTAAAAATATATTGAACAACGTAATCTGAGTAGAAGAATCACTTTTTATATGAGCTATAATACCAGGTGTTCTAATACTATAGATAAAAATGTCTAGGCTGAGTATAGGGCACTGAGATATTGTAGGTGATCGATTGTATGAACCTCTTCTTATCTGTTAAGATTTAATGGTCGTGCGCGCCTCCATCTTTTGCAACTCGAGATACATAACAATTTGGAGGATATGCCTCTTTGGGACAGGCAGCGTCTGTGATACATGTATGACAGAGCACCGGCCCATTTTTGCGTGAACGTTCGTCAACGGATGCATCGGTCGTGGCTTACAACACCATGGCCTTCAAGGTCCTCCGATTTAAATCCTCTGGGCTTTATTTCTTTTGCGATATTTTAAATGTTTATTGTACTCGAGTACTGTTGCTAACGTTGACCATTGCAAATGGTTTCAACTCGTCAAAGACACGCCTAGGATGTTTGAACGTGTGTGATCGCCAATGCGGAAATTTGCTGATGCCTGCCTTAAGATGAACAGTCCTCATTTTGAGCATTTGTTATAACGCTCTCTTCTTTCAGTTTGGGCAGTGTAGTTTTACCCCAGGGTACCTATAGTAATAATAATGACGCCATATCTCGGAAACAGTTCCTTTCCGGAACTTTTGTTTTGAGTTTTTGCTTTGTTTCAATGTCCTATACTCAACCCCTGAAGATTATACTTATATTTTTCGAACTTCCTGTGTGTCATGATATATTATGTGAATCTGCCATGGATTTGAGTTTGTTCTCCTCCCTATAGATTCAATGGACGAATAGCAGTGTAACTTTTGCACAGACGAAAACGGACCATGCTACTGCAGTGGGCGACATGGTTGTTATTGCTGATGTATAATCTTAGGAAGGGCGGAGTACGTTATTACCCTGATAGGATAATTGCTACAAGAGGATACAAGAAGCTGCTCCAAAAAGGTGCCACACGATAATCATCAGCACATCTATCAATTACCGACATGAAACATTAAGTGAGAACCGCTTCTGCAGTTTCTCATCTCAGAGGCATGATGAGCTAATACCAACTTTATCGTCGTCCCAATAATAACTCAATAGCCTCTTAAAGTACATTCTAAAAGCCTGTGAAGGTTGCCAAAATATTTTAGTGTTAACCTACTATTAACCATGACCACGCGTTTAAAATACTTTAAAGAGCGAACATTCCTTCCTTCTCCCTTCTTTCCTTCTTGTTCTTGCCAACAACGCATGGAACTTGAGTAGTCAAAACAAATGCTTTAATAAACGAGATAAAATAAACTATTCATAGTTTTGTACTTATTGCCATTACTTTCGCCACTCCTTTCCTAAGGTAGCTAATTCCACCAAAAAAAAAATCCTTTGCGCAATCTCACGTCTTTCTGTATCCACTGAAATGGGACTCAAACTATTAACGCCCGAAAATTACGCGAAACAAAACTAAGAAAGTATCAGAATTCAATATTATGTTTATATAAAGCATTTAAGGCAAAAGACATGTAAACATAGTTTATATAAGAAAGCTGGGAGCAAAGAAGAAGAGAAATATTATCAAAATGTATACAGTCACATCAGGAAAGTCAAGAAAACGAGTGTAAATATATAAGTCAATTTTGGAATTATTGAAATGAATAACTTGTAAATAGGCATACGTGATTTGTGTTAAGGCAAAGAAAAGAAAACACACACACACACACACACACACACACACACGGGTGAATCTTCTCAGCCTGCGGATTGAGAAGTTACGCAGTCCCGGCGTTGTATAGGCTATGCCGTAAACACTAGCCACTTGTACTGCTGTGCGTACGGTGACTTGCACTCGTAGCAGCAGTGTGCGCGTTGGCCTTCAGTGGTGAAGGTACCAGGTTCAAATACTGCCACTTGAAGGTACTTTGTACGAGGGCTGATCAACAAAGACTGAGACTGATTTTTTTTCACACATGTTTATTACTCCAATTCAATGTTTACATAATATTTTTCAAAGCAGTCCCCTCCTACTTCAATGCACTTTTTATAGCGTCTCAGCCATTCCTTGAGCATGTGCTGCAGACCATTGTTTGTCAGGTCCTTGAGAATCGCCTCACTTTTCTTGAGCACTGCTTCAGAGTTCTCAAATCGAATACCCCTAAGCTTTGCTTTAGTGATGGGAATAAAAAAAGTCACAGGGTACAAGATCGGGGCTATAAGGTGGATGTGGTACACAGGTAATGTTGAATCGAGCCAGAAACTGTATGACTTGATTTGCGACGTGAGGCCGTGCATTGTCATGATGAAGTCGCCACTCAGTCCGAGAAAGCTCTGGTCGTTTCTTTGCAATGTACTTCCTCAGTGTAGCCAATACTGGCGTGTGGTATGCTGCTGTAACAGTAGTGTGAGGGGGAACTTAATGCTGGTAATTCATTCCATTACAGTCAAAAAATGTGATCACCAACACTTTCCCTGCAGATGGAACAACTTTTGCCTCTTTTGGTGTTGGAGAACCTGGCGATTTCCACACTGTGCTGGCTTGTTTTCCTTCAGGATCATAATGATGCAGCCATGACTCATCACCGGTGATAATCGATTTAAAAAATGCATCACCTCCATTGTCTGGTATGCGAAATGCACGTAGGGTCTACAAAATAGAGCATTACTACCAACCTACCAATACGAGAGTGCTGCCGCCTACCAACATTATACATAAAAACCCTCTCTTTTCAAATATTTATGTTACAAATTCGAAACTATCACGGAAGCTACAGGAAAAAATCAGTCTCATTCTTTGTTGATCAGCCCTCGTATGTTCAGTAAATTTAACGAGAAAATTGATAGTTTTGCGAGGAAGTGTCGTTTCACTTAATTAGTTTAATTACGTGGATTTCATTAAATCACAAGTTGTTACTTGTTAGAATAAACTTTAACGAACATCGTAAATAAATGCAAGAAATGAATAAAAAAACTCATTTATTTGCATGATGTGATTTGTACTTCCGACCTTCGCCCTGATTTTCCAGCATGTCAACCATCGCGCTACTAGACCACGTTAACAACGGTTAACTAATCAGCGGGCTGGTGAATGCGATGTCATCACCTGCATTTCGCATCGTCTTTAAAATGCAGGATTGTCTAGTTACCAGTCTTCAGGATGAAAAGACTCTCGTGGTATAAGGGAGAATCGATGGTAGTATTGTGAATAGGCAGAAATATATGACAAAAAGTAGTATAATACTGGAGGAAGAATATAAAGACAATGTAATTCGAGGCTGTTATACAAGGAATCAACAATGCAGCAGGGAGACCCAAGAGACGTATTAGGGAAAGGATACGATTAATCATTGTTTTGATAAAATTAAAAGCGAGCTAGATAATGATAATACCGCTTAGATGGTTCTTTAATGTGGGGTTAGTACAGAAATCCTAGTGCTCAACGATTCCTGTTCGAATACCCACCCATTATTGGAGCTGTCCAGAGAGAGCGATGAATGACCCGTGGAAACAGGCAGCCCCTGCTGTCCATGGGGAATACTCTACTTGGAGCAAACATCCGCGCCATCTGTCCGGTATCGTTTGTGCCACGAAATCCAGAAGCACACATGAAAGGTGAGAAGGAAACGAAATGGAAAGGAAATAATGGAAAGAAAATCGCGGTAGATGGGAAACCATCCCATATTCGCCTACCGACCGGGAAAAACCACGAAAAACTCAAGGTCAGGGTGAGTGCTTGACGGAATCGAACCCAGGACCTTCCGAATGCGAACCTCGCATATTACTGTGGAGCCAACTCATTCCTTGGTATGTAATAAATTCATAAATATTTTTATATAGTTACCTATAATTTGAGTTAATGATACCCTAAATCTGGGATGGAAAACTATCGTAGGGGAAATGGGAAAAATGTTCAATACCATTGGTCTAAATAAACACAAAATGGCGAGGTAGTGAAATAATGAATGTTACACAATCATGTATATAATGCCAATTGATAGAGAAACTGTGTGTATGCATATATGTATGTATTTGTGTATCTATGTAGGTAGGTATAACACTATTATGTATATGGTTTTAGGTGCGCACCAGACACTTTCACCTATATAGGACATAGATCTATTGTGGCTACCATCTCCCAGGAGGAAGGGATAAAGTGAAGGAACCACAGGAGGCTACAGCCACAGGCAGCAGGTCATAGAGATACGCGAAAATCCTTAACAATTCCAGGTTCGAAGATCCATCCCACTGCTGGAGTTGCCTAGAGAGGACGACGAACGACCTGTACCTAGACGAAACCGCTCTAGTATTTACGGGAGTACTGTTTCTTTTGAGCAAGCATCCGGCACCGCCATACGCCACGAAACCTAGAATCACACCTAAAAGATGAGAAGGAAACGGAATGAAAGGGAAATTATGGATAGGAAATCATAGTAGATGAGTAACCACCCCAATATTCGCCAACGACCAGGGAAAATCACTAAAAACCCAAGTCAGAATGAGCGGTTGTCGGTAATCGAACCCGTAACCTCCCGAATACCAGCCTCACACGTTACCGCGGAGCCATCTCATTCGGTACATTGTAAGGTAATTATTAGAAGGATAGGATAGGACTAGGAGCGGAGGGGGCTTAGCATCTCCACCTACGTAGATCTTTTGTACTTAGGCCTCTGACGGGGCGCCCTCAGGAGGGAGGAATGAGGTGAGAGGAGGCAGAGGGCGGTCGGACCAGGAGGTACGACAGGCAGAGGGCAGGATCTCTACCGTTTACGGATTTGAACCGTGGGTGGTGGCTGCTGGCTCCCCTCCCCCTGTGGGCTGATACCCACATCCCCTGCAAAAGCCGGGACCTGGAGGCCGTCCCCATTCCGCGGGACGAAGGTTTACTCAGAGCATCCTTTTCCCCTGCCATGCATATGCCGAGACCTCCCGCCGACAGTTGCAATCCTGAAAGGGCCCAAACAGATGAAAGGTGAAGTGAAATGAGAATGGGGTGAAATGGTGGGACAGGAAATTCGGGGGAGTAATGATCCTTCCCAGCATTCGTCAATGTGACCCGAGGAACCCATTGGTCAGGATGCTCGAGCCCAAGACCTCCCGATTGCGGAACACAGACGTTACCTGAGCAATCCCGCTCGGTAACTGTTAGAAAAAATGTTAATTGCACTAGCCTATTCCTTGACTATTCTAGAGTTTTTAATTTATGTAGAGATTCAAACATAGCTGACGAAGTTTTAAGGTGTTCTAATACTCTTGTTTAAGCTCTCCTATATCCGTGTATCTGAACAAACCACAGAAACATACAGTTTTGAGAATTGTCTGCAGTTACATGCTTCATGAAGGCGCATTTTGTTTTGTAGCAAGCTACCATTATAACCGACAGAGTCTGAAAGGGTTAAGAAGCAGTAAATATAAATTATGAGCATATGAATTTGCCGCCTGGTTCCTCTACTGCTCATTGTTCATTTACATTGCTGCCCCTTGGCTGTAGACAGAGTCGTGTGTAATTCTAAAAGTAAATAACTAGCACAGCGTTTTATTTTCGGCTTCCTTAACGGGCCGTCGTGAATGGTGGAGACGTGACCATGCTCTAACACGACGATTTGTTAAAGCCGCTGGGTTTGTGTCGCTCTATTCCCGTTGGGAAGGAAATTGAAATGTTTTACTATGGCCCCGAACTATAAAATATTACTGATCCTCTACCGGGGGGATTTGTCGAGAGACAGGGCAGGCAGTCAAGTAAACCTACTGCCTGAGTCACGCAGCAAGGCGTTAATGTCTTCACATCACGTGACAGATGCAGATTTACTGCTGTTTCCTTGACTGGAGGGGCAGGTTTATTCCTCTGACACAATGAGAACTTGCCTAGGACAAACGGTTATGAATGTGATTATCAGACAAAAGAGACAAAGGATTATCATTCTGAAGGAACAGTCACTTGATGAAAACCGGGAATGTCCTAATGACTCGGATACATAACAATAGCAGTCATAAATTATCACGATTTGATATACATTTCTTCAAGGGCGTCACCAGCAATTTTCAGACATATTTCTGTTTGGAACGTTTTAATGCACAAAAATCTGATGTGATACATTCACATGACTTTCACTACTCTCCATCTTTATTAGTGGATATGCAAGTTATTCTTACTAAAGCTTATTTTTCTATCTACCATAATTTCTGAAATAGCTACATTACAAATTTCGTTATAGATACAAAGAGAACAACGATAGTCAAATGTTTAAGAACTGGTCGCTATACCTGACCTTAAAATTCCATACTGTTTCCATGCAATCGCGAGAAACAACTGAATGTTGACAGGACCTAAAGAAGGTGACCAAGAAATGAACAATTCGAACCATTAATAACGGATATCTCAGAAATGGCTTATAGCACACAATTTTTTTTAAAATAAATTGTGTGTTTTAAACAGATCTACATTTTTGTGTAATAGGTTGTTGTCTATCGCTTAACGTTTACCAGTTATATAAGATTATAGAAAATTCCTTCCAAATGAAGAGGCCTTCACAGGCTATTCACAGAAAATTCAAGATATCCCTTTTATTTGTCATGCAAATGTCTTTCATATATTGTATTTTAATAAAAATCGTTAGTCATTTTTTAGAAAATCAAAATGTACGAAAAATGGTCCATGTAGAAGGCGGTTGGGGGTGTGGGATTCTTCTTGAAAATCTTCGTGTCGCATCCTTGGAAAGAACTGAATTTAAATATCAAATTTAGTATTTATCCGACTTTTCGTTTTTGAGTTATGCTGCTCACAGACACACACACACACACACACACACACACACACACACACACACACACACACACACACACGGGCAAGTTTCCAAAAATGCTTTATTTGGATGCAGGGGGCCTCAAAACAAGTATTTCCGGTGAAATATCGGTACAGAATTTTTGAGTGGAATGCAATTCCTTCTCTACCTGCTATGTATGTGGTACAGAAAGTAAAAATCAGTAATGTATTACTGAGGTACGAAAATGTTAACAGGCCTAAAGCTAACAAAATCTGTAATGTTGCATTTAAATGACTTTCTATTCACTCTACCACAAACTATTATTAAAAGGGATCATTTTTCTAAACACTTTTTTTTTTCTTTTCCCCACTAATATGCCACCTTTAATATGTACGGTCATATCGGCGGCATTGTCTTTGGAACAATGATGTACACTCGTTTTACTGTTGTATTAATCTTTGGATTTGTTTAGTTTTTCTTTACAAATATCAAATGCACACACATTCACTACTCAGTAATACTTCCTAGCTAAAGAAAAATTCCCATCCCCCAGGCGGGAATCGAACCCAGGACCCGAAATTTGGAAGCTAGCATGCTAACCATCAGAGACAATTTGTCTCTATGACAAACTTTAACGCTTCTTGTTAATAAACTTTATTACGCTCCCTTTGACGTCGACGAGGTATACTGGCATTTACTTTATTGTTTCCACCTTGTAAGACAGCTCTGCACTGACTACACTGGGCGCAACACTGACCTTATCGGACCGACACGAGAGAGCTCGGCAGTGTGTGTATGTGTGTGTGTGTGTGTGTGTGTGTGTGTGTGTGTGTGTGTGTGTGTGTGTGTGTGTACACATATATATTATTGATAAACTTTATTACGCATTTATACATTTCGTTGGGCGTATAAGAATACAGTAGGCTAAAGCGATAGCCCAATTTTTAAAAAGACGATAAATTGCATGACCAAGAGCGCAAACAAATAGCGAGTTATCACTTGAAAAAAATGTTCAGATTGTTATATTCACATGGCTTTCTCTACCCACTATATGACTATCGTTTCTTTTTATATAAGTAATTTCTATGCACTATTCTTAAAAAGCTAGTTTTTCTATGTACTTCTTATTAAGAGATAAACCTTTGCTAAAGCAGTTACATTATATATTTGGTTGTTGGTACAAGATAGATAGAGGAAACCGAATCGACAGTCAGAAATTCCATACCCATTCCATGAAAATGCGAGAAACAACTGATTGCGACATCACTTTGAAAAGATGTAAGGTCTTGAAAAACTCAAATCAATAATAACGGATATCTCGAAAATGGCTTATGCCGCAAGAAGAGTATTTTGAAAGAAATTCTGCTCAGGGCCGGCTCAAAGAGGGGGGGTTGAGCAGTGCCATCCCTGGGCAGCAGATTTTGGAGGCGGCAAAACCCCGAAACACGAACAAGATAAGTTAACCGGAATTATAAATCATGCTTAAATACTAGCGATTTTCTGTAGACTTTTTGTTATGAAACTCGTGACAAATGAAGCCCCAGAGTTGGTCACTTTGGATGTGACCCTCATTGATGATTATCATCAAAACATTCCTTGCACGGCAGGTGCTCAACAATAAGCTTCACGTTTATAAACAGAAGCGTTTCAAGCCACTATAGCTTCATCCCGTAGACATCTCGTAGGTCGGAGCATGCGAGGTGTCCTCCTCCGTTGTATATCCTATAATAAAGATGAGCATTAGCCAGTGTAATCGGCCGTAAAGTGTATTAATTTTGTGCATGCTTTAATCCTTTAATCTCCTGATGAAGGAGATAAACCTGAAATATTGAAAATTTTTATTCTATAACTTTACGTGTTTTCCTCTATCGCTCAGAACAATCTTGTTATTCCACCATATATATCAAAGCTGGACGTCACGTGGCGTGAGTGTAGCGAGCCTATAGTGCCAAATGGGTCTGGTCCCGCAACAGGGGGCAGTTGACGAAATAGCACAAGTCGGCGAGTGGCAATTAGCGAGCTGTTACGGTATACTGTAGTGGTGTTCTTCATTGCAACATGGCCCGTAGACACCATTTGGATGACTTCGCACGGGGAAGAATCATCGGGAAACTGGAAGAAGGGCGAAGTGTGACTAGTGTTGCTCAGGAGTTTGGAACTGCTCACAGCATTGTTTCACGTGCATGGGGAAGCTTCCAAAGCACAGGCACTGCTGTCTCAAAGAGAGGTGGTGGTCGACCACAGCAGCAGATGACCGCTACATTGTGCAACAGGCAAGAAGGGATCCACGCCAAACAGAGGGTGAAATTGCAACCACATTTAACAGGAAAGCTAGGCACGCAATCTCACGATACACAGTGGCACGACGACTATACAGAGGTGGTCTCTTTGTCCGACGGCCAGTAAGTTGTCTTCCATTGACATCGCACATCATTGGCACCGTTTGCGATGTTCTGAAGAGCATCAAAATTGGACCAACGAGGAATGGTGTCGCGTGCTCTTCTCGGATTCGAGCACCTTCAGTCTAAGTAGTGATTCTCGACGAACCCTCATCTGGCGAATGGTGGGAACAAGCAATGAACCCAGAAACATCCTTGAACATGATCGTTTTGGTGGTCCGGATGTTATGGTTTGGGGAGGCATAATGTTGCATGGGCGCACCGACCTCCAAATCTTTGAACACGGTACGCTCACTGGTCAACGTTATTGTGATACTGTACTCCTTCCCCATGTGCGTCTTTTCCGGGGTGCAGTCGGCCCTGACTTCATTTTATGGATGACAATGCAGGATCGAATCGAACAGCGCAGGTGGAGGATCTCTTGGAACGAGAGGATATTCGGCGAATGGACTGGCCTGCCCGTTTCCCTGACTTAAATCGCATGGAACACGCGTGGGATGCTTTGGGGAGACGCATTGCAGCACATCCACATGCACCAAAGACCATCCTTAAGTTGTCAATAGCACTGTTGGAGGAATGGAGGAATGTGATTTTTCTGTCTCTTAAGCTTTACCAGTTAAACAAAATTATACAACATTTCTTACGAACGAAGAGAACCCCACAGACTATTTCCAGAATATTCAAGATGTATATTTTGTCATGTCAATATCCTAAATATATGACATTTTAATATAAATTGTTAGTCTTTTATTTAAAAAATCAAAATTTTCGAAAAATGTTCTAAGTAAAGGGTAGTTCAGCATGGAGGAATATCCTTGAAACCCTTCATATGGCATCTTCGGAAGATACTGAACTTAAACACCGAGTATAGGGTTTATGCGACATTTTGTTGGTGGATTAAGCTGCTTACAGACAGACAGACGCGCGCACATGCTTTTCTAAAAGTTTTGTTTTTATTCAGAGGGCCTCAAAAATTATTTATGGTGACATCTCCTTATTAAATTTTTAGGTTGAAAACAATACCTTTTCTAGCTAATATGTACGCAGCAAAGAAAATAAAACAGCAATATATTGTAACAATCCTACCGGGGGTGGTTACCCCGCAGTAGTTGGTTACCTAAGGGGGTGATAGCTCAGAGGTAGGGGATGCGTCGGTACTGGGGTGGTAGGTAGGCCGGGGTGGGTTCCAGGATAGGGGTATTTAATTAATGCACAGGGGATGCATTGATCCAATAAATTGTATTATTGATTTAGGGTGAGTACATTAGGGCCCGTAGGCCACTCAGACTGGGTGAGGCCCGAGCTAGCACAGCAGATTTTAGAGTAGATACATCCTTACCTGTTCGACTGGTGTTGCGTTGGCGACTCGTGTAAGGTAAGCGGACCTCAGGTCGTCGATGATACAACTCTCCCTTCAACTGATTACTACGTCGATTCCCACAATGATTCAGACAATGATCCAAACAATTGATCCCCTTCGAGCCAGACCCCCGTAGTATAAATACATACAGAAGAGCTGACTCCGCGTTCCTTAGTGCGGTCGTGTTGAGGTAACCTCGTTTCGACACTTTTGCTTGGTTACCTCATATGATGTAATCCTCGGCGCTCAACCTGGTCCGCTGCAATATAATTTGAATGAAATAGAAAAAGTACATAATGTAACGCTATCTATGAACAGAAGGAAGGTTATGACACCTTACGATATACGATACATCCTATCTAAACTTATTATAGAAAATAAATGCTTTGAACAAGTTAATGCATTTAGATACATAGGGCACATTATATCACCCATAGAAACTTAGACCAGATAAGAAAATTAGAAGCAGTTAACTATCTAAACGGAAATGGAAAGCGCAACAAAACAAGAAAATATAGCCCGCATCTGTGATTTGCGAGTATCATGTCTGCCTCACACTCAAGAGGTACCGAGTTCGAATTTCGGTTACTGTGAGTTATACGTATCAGGTTTTTTCCGAGGTTTCCCTTATCCTATGAAGAAGGATGTAGGGGAACTTTAAGTTCATTTCATCACCCATTTCATTCATTGTTCGTCCGATATGATCTACCAGGTTAAAGGAGTTTAAACTATATATTCTGTCCATCCTGTATATATCTACAGGATGGACCATTTAAGTTCAGACTGTACAATAGCTCCAAAACTAAGCGTTGTAGAAAGACATGTTTTTAATAAAAGTTGTTTGATATTATTGGGGAAAGTAAGTGCCATTAGTCGTGTTTTATTTGGAGGACGTTGTGATGGTCATTTTAGGATCAACTTAATTTGAACCTAATCGTAGGTTCCCAATTAAAAAAAATAAATTGACCCTAAAATGACTATTATAGCGTCTTCCAAACAAAACACGACTAATGGCATTTACTTCCCCCCGTAATGTCAATTAACTTTTATTAAAGACATTTCTTTTTACAACGCTGAATTTACAACATATTCCATAGTGTCAACTTAAATGGTCTACCTTGTATATATGGACTTTGTCCAGTTTTCATTGTCACTTCACTAAGTTCTCACTGTCAGTTCACTAATATGATATAGTTCAACTTTCATTGTGTCTTCACTTAGTTCGCATGTCATCTCATTAGCGGATCTAGTTCGATTTTACCCGTCATTTCGCTTTTCTTCGTGACGTAGCCGCATAATACGAGCGAAGCAACCCCTTCTTCGGATGATTCATTTGCTATGTAATCGAACATAAGATGTTAATCTCTCGCGGAAGCAGCTCACACTGTAAGTACGTTACAAACTCACTTGTATAACCGCATTTGATGTCGCTTCAGAAACGCGAATACGCTGGATTATATAGCCGTTGGAATTTTTCACAGGACACTCTAGAACGTTCTATAAGTGGGGAGAAGGGAACTTCCAGAAGATTCTGATTATCTGTTGATAGCGCTTCTGGCGTTTATGCTGGGCGGGAGCGATACCGCGCCTACTTACTCGTATTTCATTTATCTCTCCAATTGCTCGGCTTCTGCCTCCCGATAAGCATGGATATAGCCACAGTGTCACGATATTAAAATTTAACAAACTTATATGTCAGTTCCAAAATTATTATATGAGAGTGATACCTAAAGGTTAATGAATAAAGATAAAAACAAGAATCCAACTAAATGAAATGATATTTTTAGAAGAGATATGAAGACAGCGAAAATTGAACACACACCTATAAAATTAAGATATACGGAATGAATTAAAAATACTTTACTTGAAGATAAAGTAATGGAGTATAAAAGAAAATTGGTGATATAAAATCATAGCCAGCTGACCCAATGTTACAGGGCTGGCTTTTTTTAACCTAGTGAGAATTTAATTAGTTTTGATGCCGTAATTAGTGACAGGAAGATATAAATACTTAAATAAAGAAATGAAAGTAAGGTAAATAATTGCAATAAATAATTTCGGTATATTAAATCAATGTATAATGTGATAAGCCTGAGATAAAACATTTGTCCGGAGGAAAAGGCCATTAGAGAATCATGTTGAGGAAATGCATACGTATGAAAGTTTCTGGAATGAAGTTAGGTTTGAGTTCAGTACTTTTACAATTCACGTAGATAGGAATTCTGTAAATTAGAAAGGGAATGAAAGTCTTAAATTCCAGCAGGTACCGCATGGAAACAGTGTTATAGACACATACGTAGGATTTTCATATTGGACCGTGCGAGAAGTAACGTTGGTAGAGGTAGCGACAGCTAGGCGGAGATTAAGTTAAGAAAAGGGTGTGCATTCTCAATCAGAATCATTTATTTACTTAATTCTGTGACTTACTCGTGTGACGATCCTGTAAATGTGAGTTTCATTTTTAAGTAGTGTAGCGCCTAGTGACGCACTTGAGTGAGTAAGATTCAGCGGCTAGTGCGATCTTCCCGAGCAATATTTCTGCGACTTATGGCAACTGACGCTTTGCTTAATTATTGTTATAGAAGTAATTAATTTGGAAATTCAACAATCTGTGACTCTTCTCAAACTGAACATTTTAGTTAACATTCAAATTTATCAGCTAATTAACTTGGTGTTATTCTTTCAAACTACACTCATGCATAACTTGAGATAAACAACTCGCAGCTATACCACTAGAGCAGCTGGCGTACGAGACAAGGCAGAACGAGCTACGAGATGACACAAAACTCACCAACAGAGCAGGTAACATTAAAGTTATAAAAATTTGAAGCAGTGCCCGGCATCAAAGTTGTCGCACAAAGAACGACTTCACGTTCATTTGACTCCCAATATTGTCACCGCGCGCGCGAAGCTTACCTGCGGGCCGCCGATAAGCGTATCCGGGCCGATCAGCGTATCAAGCGCGTCTCTGGGTGTTACACTACCTAACAATGAAACACATTCATAAGAGTCATCACACGAGTCACAGAATGAAGTAAATAAGTGACTGACTTAGAATGTATGCCGCTCCGCCTACCTATCGCTACCCCTATCAACATTACTTCTCGCGCGTTCCAAACTTAAAAATCCTACGTATGCGTCTATACACTGATTCCATGCGTAACTCCTCGAATCTCAGAGCTTCATTCCCTTTCTAATTTACAGAATTCCTGCCTACATGGCTTTACAAACGTACTGAACTCAAACCTAACTGCATTCCACGAACTTTTATACTAATGTATTTCCTTAGCATGCTCGCTAATGGTCCTCTTCTCGGACGAATCTTTCAACTTAGCTTATTACACTGAAATAAAAGAATAACAATCTGAAACTCTGTAGAAGATTCCAGCTGCTATATAAGCGAGCATTCTCGCGAGTGAGCCAGTTAGTAAATGATTTGGCGAGTATATTTCTATGCGACACCAAATGCGGTTCTACAAGTGAGTTTGTGACGTACAGTGAGTGTTGCTCCAGCGAGAGATTAGAGACCTTTTTGTTCGATTCCCCAGCGAGTGAATCATCCGAAGAGGCTGCTTCGCGCGTATTTCATTACGCGGCTAAGTCACGAAGACAAGTGAAGTGACAGGAAAAATTGAACTAGATCATATTAGTGAACTGACAGTGTAACCAAGTGAAGTGGCGATGAAAGTTAAACTAGATCACATTAGAAGTGACACTGAGAACTTCCGACACAGCAGAGTGGAGTCGCTGAAGGGGGATGCCTCCCGTGTATGGGGAGGGTCCTTCGACTAATGCCATTCCGGAATGAATCTCTTACTGGCATTGGGTTGGAGGTTGCAGTAAGGATGGTGGGTTAAGGGGGTGTAAGATATGGAGATGTTTTTTACTCACAAAGTTGCAGTTAGTGTAGGTACGTAGTTTAAGGAGGTCTAAGAACAAGTCTGGGTCGCTTGTATTTAGCCCCGGGGTCGATGTCATACTCCCCAAGGCCGCGAATGAGCTGGTTGAAGCTGGAGGGTAATGTGGCATGAAAGCTCTGGGATAGGCGAAGAATGTAGTCGTTGAGGGTAGCAAAGGATAGGTCAGAATGGATATTGACATTTGGGATATACCAATCGGTGGCCACTGAAGCCCGAAGGAAACGGTTTTGCAAGGTAGGAAGTTTGTAGAGGTGGCTCTTAGCAGCAGCTCCCCAGACTTGACAGGCCTGAGTACTTGTTTATAGAGGAGTAGTTTGTTGTGGAGAAACATCGCAGATTTCCTGTTGTAAAGAGGGTACAGCATGACCATTCTTCTAGAGATGTTGGATGCTTGAGACGTGAGATGCGCCTTTGAAGTTAGGTGCATGTCGAGGGTTACTCCGAGGTAGCGTGCCTCAGTGGACCAAGGTACATCTTCCTCGACCAGACGGATGGTGGGGGTATCCTGTAGCGGGCGTCTGCTGAAGGTGACTGCTTGGGATTTAGTAGCATTGAGTGCCAGTCTCCAGGTAGCGAACCACGCAGACAGTATGTTCGCATATCGCTGTAGGCGATGGACTGCGACTGTGTGAGGGTTGAAGTGGTGGTGACCGCGGAGTCGTCAGCAAAGAGATAGAGGTTGCAGCCCTGTAAGGTTGGGAGAGTATTGATGCATGTGAGGAAGAGCAGGGGTCTAGGACGCTGCCTTGGGGTACCCCTGCATTGATGGCGTAGAGTTCAGAATGGGTTGCTTCCTTAGTGACGACAAAGGAGCGGTTGTGGAGGTAGCTATGAAGAAGGTGTATGAGGTATGGCGGGATGTCGTATTGTATGAGCCAATATAGGAGGCCTTCGTGCCAGATGGAATCGAAGGCTCGGGAGATGTCTAGGAACATAGTGTTCGTTATTGAACCCACGTACGATCTCGTCCACGAGGCGAAGAACTGAGAACTTAGTGAAGTGAAAACTAGACAAAGTCACAGACGTCGTACGAAACGATAGAACAGTCAAGAAGTACAAATTGCTAGGGACAATAATACTGCCTAAGGCAGAAGTTGTCACACTATGGTATATGAGCTACTGCCGGGTGGTACGTGAGGATTTTATCAAATAAGATCGATTAACATTTATTTCACAACCAAGAGATATTTGGCAGTTCTAATATAACTAAACGGCAACAATAGATTTTATATTGTTATAAAACCTATGTATGATACTGTACAAAAACAACACGGAAGTTCAATTTCAATCCTACGACAATGACAGGACACAACTGAAATATATTTGATCAGACAACAACGGGAAACATGTTCTCGTTTTTTAGCTGCCAGGGCATTTGCTTTCAAGAAAGCAGTGAAGTTACATTATTGCTGGAAAAGTAGAATTCTACTGAAAAATTCAACGATTTAAATAGGATCTTCGACTTTCCGTGTCGTGCTCCTACCAACTGAGCTACGATGGTAGCATTCCGATGCGACTCTAAATTTCCCAACTGATTCATTTTTTCCACAAGGCGTACTTCAATTGATTTTGAGATGACACAGCCTAACAACTATATTTTAACGCTAACAACATAAATTTTAGGACATTTCACAGCACAACACATTGAATAAGAATCTATTTATCAGTTTTTTCTCCAATAAATATCTAATTCTAAAACACTACATACTAGAAATAACTAAATAAATCACCAGTATTGTTGTATATGTAGAGAAATTCTTATTTTGACCCCTGTACCACAAAATTACGCTTTCCCTCGTAAAATTGCTTACTGGTATATATAATATCGTGCGTTGAATGTCACTGAGAAAGATTGGTCACCCCTGGCCTATGGTATAAAGGACCATGATGGTTGTGGTGATGCTACGGAAGTTATAAATACCTTTTGATCATATTTACTTCCATATTTGTCACATTTTGTCATAAATATGGCTAGTGTTTCCAACACACTAATATTAAATATTGTGCATTAACCTGAAAGTACTTTCATTTTAAAATGCTGATGGGTTTTTTAGATTCACGAGAGTTCCTAACCGCTTAAGACTAATATTGCTAATTCAGCATCTTTTTATGCTGTTCGGAGAAATGAAATCTGCTTCTTCATACAACTCTAATATCTAGCGACATGAACGAGGTTTCAACTTTGCTCGGCTTGAAAAGCCGCAATCCACCCTTTACTTTGTGGGGAAACTTGTTCAGATAAGAGGGAGATGGGCCAGAGGAGTGTTTACCGTCTGATGTTCATTCACAAAGTCAGACAAGGTTATCTCCCGCGTTTTACTCCCACTTACGAGCTGTGATTTCCCGGGGAATCTCTTTGCCTGCAATATAAAAGCGGTGGTTGTTGCGGTATGGTATATTCTCTGCTGGAGCAACGGTAATTGTGTTATCTAGCAGCACACGAGCTCCATTAGGCTTTTGTTTTGAAATAACCAGTAAGCAAAATAAACGTCATCCCTTCCGGAGCACCTCATGGCATGCAACTGCAGAAACCATCTTCATTGTTTTGTTAATTATGAGATCAAAGTACTCCAGCGAAGGAAGCGATAAACGAACTTCAAATCTTCAAATTGCTCCATCAGATATGCACTTCTACATGTATGCAACAATATTATATGAAATGTGTCAAAAATACTAACTTACACGTTGATATTGTACAGTTCTGCAACACATTATCTTATCTGTAATAATAATTTTATCTCTCTCTTATAGTTTCCCGGTTATACAACACTATAAAATAATAATAATCCCGTGGCGCTACAGCCCATGAAGGGCCTGTAAACACGACCTCACGCCCAGTACGCACGGCAGAGATGGGCGGTCATCCAATCGATACCAACTGACAGGGAAGTGATATGAGTAGCACCACGCTTCCCCCAGCCAGAATGTTGGCCTCCGTGGCCGAGATTGATGCCTATCGCAGCTCCTCAATTTCCTTACGATGCTGAGTGGGCACCGGTCCTATACCCGGGACTTGAAATACCGGGAACCAGAGCACCGTGCTCTAGACTACTGCGCAGGACTATTCAGGACTATAAAATTCAATCCAAAATAAGAAGACTTCTTAGAGACTCCGTAGAAAACTCAAATGTTTTGCATTTTATTCTTCCTGTTAATATCAAACACAAAAGTTTTAGTAAAACCGTTAAAACCGTTTATGAGAGAATAAAAACTAACAAAAACGTTTCCATGTAAAGTGTAGTTTCAAGTGGAGGAATTTTGTGAATATCTTGGTGTTCATTTATAGGTTATGCAGTTCTCCCTCTCTCTCTCTCTCTCTCTCTCGCTCTCTCTCTCTCTCTCTCACACACACACACACCAAGCTTCACGGGATCTTTTTTCTGAATGTATTTTCTCTTCGGCGAAATCTCAAAACTCCATTTTTGGTTGGAGTATTTCTTTCCCCACAGGTAGGTGAAAGAGGCAAGACAAATATTGATAGTTATTATACATTGTTGTAGGCGTATATCAGGTGGTCGATTTGCGCCGTGCAGACCATCTTAAGTAGTTGACGAATTTAAGGACGTAATGAGTTTCCTTGAATTTCTCTCGACAGGCGATACTTTTATCGATGTTGTCTCTTCCCGTTGTATTCGTATTGCGCCGATGGTCAACTTCCATTAGGGACCCGGCTAAAGAGTTTCATTAAGTACGAGTTATCTAACCTTAAACCCCATTATTCACAAGTAAGGCCCTAGGTACAAAGGAAGGAAAGGATTAAACGTGTAAACAAATCTTCGCAAAACATTAGTATTACTATATATTTGTGTTAAGCAATAAGTTTATTGGAGAAAACGTGCTCAGTTTGTTTTTTAGCTAATATTAATACTTACTCTTTAGGGACGATTTTGTGTAAAATAAGTTGTTATCTCATTGAATCTGAATGAGCTTACTAGAAGGGAATTTCCACGTTTCTCGAAATCTCTACTCCTCCGCTGTCCCACATTTGCTAAACATTATTGCAAAGTTTCCTATTTACATGTAGTACTGTTTATTGAAATAGGTAGGACACAATTTTAAAAAAAGTTCTCACAAATTATACGTAAGATATTTTTCAGACTTTATCAAAAGCGCCTCATGAAATGTTTCAGAATTAGAATGGCAAATAAAATGTGCATCTAATTTTCTACGGCCGCCTACAAAGCCATCTTTACTGTTAGTGAATTTTATGTAACTTGAAAACTATAAGGGATTGGCAAAAACTAGTATACAAAAAATAGATTAAAAAGTTCAAAGCATTTTTTTTCTTAAGGTTTTAGAAATATTTTGCATCGCATGTTAACGTGTTCCCATGTGTAAGTACATATGAACTGGGATTCTTGGAAGCATGTCATTCTTCTTCCCCACAGGTTAATCTCATTAAAATAAAAAACATACAATGTAGTGCATTCAAATGACTTTCTCTTACACTACAATTTCACATGTACTATTCATATGAAATTCGATTCCTTAATTTCTTTGCATTCGCCACGATGATAAAATGTTTGGCTAGAAATGCTTTCAGCTCAGTGGAATTAATTTCTGCATACTTATACGCAAAGCAGTGGTGAGCTGTAACAACTATTTTTTGTTTGTTTTGAGATCATAGAGGTAAAAACAAAAAAGTCGCGAATTATCCAATTATTTCTGTCAAATATGCTTCGGAGCACATAAATGTATTAGGTATAAAATATTTTGAAAACGGCTGACGCTAGGGAAGGTGTGTATTTGAATGAGCTCCAAGTTTTTCCTGAAATATGTTTTTCTTATCTCGCATGGTTTCGCAGTCAAATACAGTTTTGTAATACTAATGCAAATGCCTGTTCCAAGAAAATTCAAGATATACAGTTTATTCGTCATGCTCATGTCACAAATATTTGGTATTTTAATAAGAAAAATGGTTAGAGCAGTTTTTAAGAAAATAAAAAAATAACTGAAATTCTTCCAAGTAAAGGGCAGTTTGGGTTGGATGGAATTTCGCGAAAATTTTCGTGTCACATCTTGGAAGATGAAAACTTAAATATAAAGTTTGTTGGTTTTTAGTTATGCTGTTCACACTCTCTCCCTCCCTCTCCCTCTCTCTCTCTCTCTCTCTCACACACACACACACACACACAGAGACCTTTTTTCAAAATGCTCCGGGGAGCTCAAAAGTGTATTTCCAGTGAAGACGTGCTGTGAAAAAGCTGACTGTCTTGGATACGTATAAGCATGGAGGAGTAAATACAGCAAAGTCAAATAGCTTCACTTGAAATAACTTCTAGCCAAACCTTTGAGCGTTATTAAGGCAGGATTTGAATTATTACTTTTGATACGAAGCAATGGAATTCTTGTTTGAAATACAGCACTTTCTTACCTAACACGTAGAGGAAGTAAAAGCATGTAACATGGTTCATTTTACGTAATATAAAATACTGATAGTAAAAGCGTTTTAAATACTTTTAATGTGCATTGCAGTTCTATTAAAAGGAATATTTAATTAGATCTATGCATAAAGCCTTAATTGTTGCCGAATTAATCAATGAAGTTAAACGAACGTTTAGGTTATAACTACATATTGTTAAAGCTTTTGAAAATTAATTTTTGATTTTCCATAATGATTTTCACAAATTTTCAAAGGAAAATCAGCTCAAAATATTTTCTCTCACACTTTTACCCTGGCTTGGGTCTGCAGCTCTATTATACAGCTTTGCTGGATTTGCAGGATAAAACTTGATTTACAGGGAAAGGTTTTCGTCAGTGCTTTGTATACAGAAATTTTCAATAAGTCTCAGCTCGCGGTGCCGTTTGCTATACAGGGAATACATATTCACTAGTAAACACAATAATAGAAACGAGATGAACTTTACGAAAGAACTATTCATCGGAGCAATATCATTACCTGTTAAGAAGGTAATTAGAAAACCATCATTCATTTCAAGGATGTAATAACTTTCCTGGAAAAAAGGTCGGGGGACACACTGACCATCGACGCAATACGATATTACCCCCTCTTCCAAAATTGAGGCAGTATTTTATATCACAACACTGTGAATGCCAGAGTGATTGTAGTGTAAATTAACATTATTGTATGACAACGATTTGAGATGTTTGTTAATTATAAGCATTATTAGGAAATAAGTTTACACGGCCTCACTGAAACTGACAATAGGAGCGGGTAACAATGATGCGATGGTGTGAGTTGCTTATCAATTAGAAGAGACAAACAAATGACGTCAGAGTAGCGTGCCTTTCTTTAGAAATGGAGGGAATATCTTCCCTAGAGCATATGTGTTCGTAATTTTGATTGGATAAAAAAATAGACGCTAATGTTGGCGCGTTTTATTAACCAATAGCAGCTCGATTATAATCTTTAGGCATATCGGGGTGAGGGAGTATAAATTCCGAACCAGAGACGGGTAACGCACAGTTTTACAGAATCATTCACAAGGCAAACGTCGCGCAGTTCAACAGAATCATTCACGAGTTACACGTCGCCCAGTTTAAGAGAATCATTCGCGCGTTAGACGTCGCACAGTCCAACAGAATCATTCACGGGTTACACGTCGCGCAGTTCTACAGAATCTCTCGCGTCGTAAAGCTAGTTATAAAATGTGAAATACGTGAATTAATAATGTGCGGCAAATAAGTGATTATAGTTACATTCGAAAATATAACAATTTCAGTCAGGCGTGTATCAAAAGTAAATCTGTGAAATTAATGAAGTGTGACGGCAATAAAAGTGTAAAAACAAATTCTTTTATCAGTGTTATCCTTTAGTAACGCCTCCTTTCCGTTTACACACCCTGTTCAATAGATTTGCTCTACTGAGTAATAATAGCTAGCCGGAGGACAAAGAACCCAAAATTCAAAATAGTAAAACAATAACAGGCGCTCAGCAAATAAGATAACACGAACGATACCGCGACCAAATGAAAGCTTTCTTTTCTCCTGTTTGAATGTTTGCGTATGTTTACCTTTCAGGCGGCGCAAATGGGCCACCTGGTGTACTATCTCAGTAATATTAAAGTACTACAATTTGACTCAAAAGCCTGGGATACCGTGTAGGTATATGCTACACTAAGACTGGAAATGATAAACTGATTTGATAATATCTCCTACAGCAAATAAAGAGAAGTAGAAAACCAATTTTTACTTTCGCTACTACGCACCTACAGTAAGTAGAGGAAGTATTATATCCCATCCAAAGTTCGACCGAGATTTCACCGGAAACACACGTTTTCAGACCTGAATAAAAGCAAGGATTTTTTAGAAAAACGGCTCATGTGTGTGTATGTGTGTCTGTGAACAGTAGATATAACTCAAAACGAAAATCCGAATAAAAACCTATCTTGGTGTTTAGCTTCAGTATCAAAGCGACACGAATATTTTCAATAAAGTTCCCCTACCCCAAACTATCCTTTACATGGAACTTTTTTGAAATTTTTGATTATATAAAAATAACTAAAGATTTTTATTAAAAGAGCACATATTAAAGATATTACAAGTTAGCTGTATGGCTTGAATTTTCTGCGAATAACCTGTGAAGCCCAATTCATTCGGAAAGTATTTTCCATAATTTTGTATAACTTGTAAGCGTTAAGCGATAGATTAAAACGTGGGTTACAAAAATGTAGATCTTTTTTAAAACACACAATTTATTTCAGATAACGTTTTTGTGGCATCAGCCATTTCCGAGATATCGTTATTAATGGTTCGATTTTTTTAAGTTCCATTTATACCCCGCCTTTATTACAATGGACGTATCGCCGGCCTTTCCTTTAGAACATATCATTGCCTATAGGCAATGGTGTTAACTCTATTCGCTTGTCTTTGGGGTTTTAGTAAACTCTGATCTTTAATCATTAGATAACACACATTCACACTCATTCATACTTTCAAACACTGGGAAGAGTAGGGAATAATTTGGCTAGAGAAAAATTCCCACCCCCACCCGGGAATCGAACCCCGGCTCTACCGGCTGAGCTACAGAAACAGCCGGTTCGAGTTTTTCAATACTTTGTCATTCTTTTCAAGGTCTTTCGATATTCACTTGTTTCTCGCGATTGCACGCAAAGAGCATGGAATTTTAAGACCAGTACATAGCGTGCAATTCTTAAACTGTTGACTATCGCTATTCCCTTTGTATCTATAAATATTGTGTAATTTAACTATTTCCGGAAAGGTTTCTCTGGATTGAAATGAAGTAGATAGGGAAATAAACTTTAGTAAGAATAATTTGTACACCCGCCAATAAGCGATTGAGGGTACAGAAAGTCATGTGAATGTAAAACTTGCTACAGAAATAATATTGTGGACTATTATTTAAAATGTTTAGTTACACTTGTTTAATTATGCTAAGCAAGACAAAAAGAAGAAGAATATAGCAAATGAGAAATAAATAAATGTCATTTCCACGGAATTGATGAAATCGCCCAAACAAAATTTTAAATTTTTGAAATAATGTAAATAGCTTTAGTAAGTAATATTAGAAATTTCGCATGTCATTAATGGCTATTTTATCGGATATGATATTCAAATATTTATTGTAATAAAACATTGTATAATAAGTAAAGTATAAATAAGAAAAAGGCAACAAGGATGAAGTCCTACTCATTGCCAATGAAAATCAACAGGCATATAACATTTTTCTTCAAGATGGCCAAGTGTGGACAGACCCCACAGATTAAATAATTAATATTATTCAACAACATTACTAACGGCGCCAAAAAGGACAAATAAGGTAATAAATTACTTGAGGTATTGGAATCGTTAATAGCTAATAAAAGCAATAACAGGAGGAGAATTATAAAAAGAGCAGTTGTTATACTCGCCGCACGACATATACAAAGACGAATTATTTTTTATAATAATACATTTCACCTATTATTTTTTAAAAGAGTTAAATAAGTATTTATATAAATCTATTAATATGAGTTTACACACTACGTGATCAAAAGTATCCGGACACCTGGCTGAAAATGACGTACAAGTTCGTGGCGTCCTCCATCGGTAATGCTGGAAGTCAATATGGTGTTGGCCCACCCTTAGCCTTGATGACAGCGTTCACTCTCGCAGGCATACTTTCAATCAGATGCTGGAAGGTTTCTTGGGGAATGGCTGCCCATTCTTCACAGAGTGCGGAACTGAGGAGAGGTATCGATGTAGGTCGGTGAGGCCTGGCACGAAGTCGGCGTTCCAAAACATCCCAAAGGTGTTCTATAGAATTCAAGTCAGGGCTCTGCGCAGGCCAGTCCATTATAGGGATGTTATTGTCGTGCAACCACCCCGTCACAGTCCTTACAGTATGAACAGGTGCTCGATCGTGTTGAAAGATGCAATCGCCATCCCCGAATTGTTCTTCAACAGTGGGAAGCAAGAAGGTGCTTAAAATATCAATGTAGGTTTGCGCTGTGATCGTGCCACGCAAAACAACAAAAGGTGCAAGCCCCCTCCAGGAAAAACACGACTACACCATACACAACCAACTCCGAATTTCACTGTTGGCACTACACACGCTGGCAGATGACGTTCACCGGGCATTCGCCATACCCACACCCTCTCATCGGATCGCCACATTGTGTACCGTGATTCGTCACTCCACACAACGTTTTACCACTGTTCAATCCTGTAATGTTAACGCTCCTTACACCAAGCGAGGCGTCGTTTGGCATTTTCCTAAGTGATGTGTGGCTTATGAGCAGCCGCTCGACCATGGAATCCAACGTTTCTTACCTCACGACTAACTGTCATAGTAGGTACTTGGAGTGGATCCTGATGCAGTTTGTAATTCCTCTGTGATGGTCTGGATAGATGTCTGCCTATTACTCTTTACGACCCTCTTCAAATGTTGGCGGTCTCTGTCAGTCAACAGACGAGGTCGGCCTGTACGCTTTTGTGCTGTGCATGTCCCTTCACGTTTCCACTTCACTATCACATCAGAAACAGTGGACCTAGGGATGTGCAGGAGTGTGGAAATCTCGCGTACAGACTTCTGACACAAGTGACACCCAATCACCTGACCACGTTCGAAGTCCGTGAGTTCCACGGAGCGTCTCATTCTGCTGTTTCACGATGTCTAATGACTACTGAGGTCGCGGATAATGAGTACCAGGCAGTAGGTGGCAGCACAATGCACCTAAGATGAAATACGTATGTTTGTGGGGTGTCCGGAAACTTTTGATTACGTGGTATATATAATATTATATAATATATTATATAATATTATTAGCCACAAGTAAATGATTGAAAATAAATACTACACTGAAGAAAGCTAAAACTTAATCTTATCAGTGTTGTCAACAAAATACATTATCAACCTAAATGCACTACAGCACGTGAATTGCGTCGGTTTGCCGCATATAGATTTAAGAACCTATCAAAACCAAGGACAACGAACTCTGAGATATGGACAACTTTTCCGGAAATATGTATAACAAACTCTTTGCCACGTTGTATACAGACGCCGCTGCAGCAACCCGAGATCGACAATGAGACCAGGGCATCACACGAGAGGCACCATTACAGCCCACTGCAAATGGTGTCCATCCAATCCATACTATTATTTCGACTGCACACTTATGATGTTTTTCTGTCTGGTTCATGTTGATCGAGATAAACATTTGCAAATATAGTTTCATTAGACATTTCGTTGCAGGTACAGAAGGAATAGAGCTAATCGAAAGATAGTCAGGTGCTTAATAGGTGTTCAATAAAGACATAGGTGAACCTATGTCTTCAAAATTTCACACTCTTTCTATGACATCGCGAGAAACAAATGAACAGCGGTAGGACTTCAAAAAGTTGAGCAATTGAAACTAATATTATCGGATATCTCGGAAATGGCTGATGCCACAAAAAAGTTGTACGCAATAAATTGTCTTACAGAGATCTACATTTTTGTGTAGTACGTTTTTGTCTCTCTCTAACGTTTACCAGCTATACAAATGCTAATTTCCTTTTGAATAAAGTGGACCTCATAGGTTATTTCCAGAAAATTCAAGATATACACTTTATTTGTGATGCAATTATCTTAAATGCATGATATTTTAATGAAAATGATTATAGGCATTTTTGAGAAAATAAAAAAAAATTCGAAAAACCTTCCACGTAAAGGTAGTTTGGAGTGGGAAATTTTAATGAAACTAAGCTAAGATTTTCTTGAAATCGCGTCTTTTGAAGACATGAACTTAAATACCAAGTATGGTATTTTCCGACTTTTCGTTTTTGGGTAATACTATTCTCTCTCTGACTCTCTCTCTCTCACACACACATACACAGGGCATTTTTGTATTTAGGGGGCCTTAAAACCTGTAATCCTGGTGAAATACCGATATAGAATGAATACCTTCTCTACCTATTACGCACATAGTAGGGAAAGAAATATGCTTGACAGTTGATTGCTATTGCGGAAGAGACATATTGTTATCACTACATAGAGCGGAGAGAAGTGGTTTATGACTGTTCGTTTTAGTTTACTGTTTTCCTTACCACTTGTGGCTTAGATATTCCAGGGCATTGCACCTCCTACACTTCAGTTTTGCAGTTAACTTCTTAATGCGCAACGCCCCGAATTCGCATATCATTTTATTTGTTTTTTTTTTTAAATATAGTATACACACACTTTGAAACCCTCGTGAAGACTGATACGCTTTTTGTGTAAGCAAGAAATAATATAAATTCTAAATCATAGAAGCCCCTGCAAGCAAGCAAGGCTAAAACATCAAATATTATGAACAAAATCTCTGGAAGTAAAAGAGATTCTTATTCCGAAGTTCCCGGGTTCCAATCCCTTCGGCCACCTTGGGGTTTTTCATGGTTTTATCAGGTCGATAGGCGAATGCTGGTGTGGTTGCTCTTGTATCACGATTTTCTGTCCATTTCCTGTCCCCATCATTTCCTTTCACACGTTTCATCTGCATTATGTTTCCATTGCTTTGCGCGTTTTCATTTAGATATAAGGGCCAGTGGAACGATGTGAAGCTCTGTATTTATTTATATAATGAGTATGCTCTTTACCATTTGTAGTGTAAAAAGTTCATGTCTGAGATCGAGTCCCTATAAATGCGCGACAAAAGAGCCACACGATGTTTACTACGTTTTATTTATGAAAATAATGTACTTAAATCCCACTCGAGTTTTGATATTCTCTAGATTTTTGGTGTTATATTTTATCTCGTGAGTTCTTCATAGATAGATGGAAGAAAACGTTGGAGGGCACCAAAATGGAAGGGTTATGTAGAAGTATGAGAGTATCTCGTGTACATCATAAGGAATGATATTATTAGAACAGATATGGAAGTGGATGACGATAGGTGATAAACGTAATTGAAGAAAGGACATTGAAGCGATACGGACTTGTAAAAAACCTGGAGGAGGAGAAATGACCCAGGCGGATAATTTCTTGGTCTCCCACAGAAAGAAGAAAAAAGGAAGCACTCGTTTAAGCTGGTGAGGTAGTGTGAAAAAACCTGATGTGCTACATTCACATGACTTTCTCGACGCTTTATCGCTTATTAGTGGGCGCACAAACTATTCTTGACTAAAGTTTATTTTTGTCTACTCCAATATAATCCAAATAAACTAGAAATAATTACATTACACATTTTGTTAAAGATACAAAGGGAACAACGATAGTCAAATGTATAACAACTGGACGCTATATGCCGGCCTGAAAATTTCATACTGTTTCCACGACAACACGAGAAACAACTGAATGTTGAAAGGACTTTAAAGAATGGTCAAGTAATGAACAATTCGGACCATTAATAACGTATATCTCGGAAGTGGTGATGTCACAAAATGTTTAATTGAAGTAAACTGTGTGTTCTAAAGAGATCTACATTTCTTGTGTAGTATGTTTTCGTCTATCGCTTAACGTTTACTAGTTATACGAGAAAAATTTCCTTCGGATGAAGAGGACTTCAAAGGCTATTCCCAGAAAATTCAAGATATATATTTTATTTTTCAGGTAAATATCATTAATATACGGTATTTTAACCAAAACCGTCAGAGCCTTGTTTTAAAAATAAAAAAATCCTAAAATATTCCACGTAAAGGGTAATTTGGGGCGGGGGGATTTCTTGAAAATCTTCTTGTTGTATTTTAGGAAGGTATTGAACCTAAATATCAAGTTTGTTTATTCGATTTTACATGTTTAAGTTATGCTGCTCACAGACAGACAGACAGACAGACAGACAGACACACACACACACACACACACACATCGGAATTTTCTGGTCCTTAGCCTTCTCTGCTCGTGAGCAAGGCTGGGACTTTGTATACGTGCTGAGGAGCAAGTTTTCATTTGGAAACTAATTAGCAGCTGCTGGAGTTCACAGTTTTAGCATGCAAGTTCATTTTCTAATATGATCATTAACCTAGCAGGAAAATTTACGAGTTAGACCTCCTACGTTGCGGTTGTGAAATAGCCTTAACGAGCTGAAGCACTTGAAATACTTCATTTTATGATAATTAAATTAAAATTCCAAGTACGACTCCCCTCCTCCCAGTTGGACGTTCGGCTCCCGCAGTTTATAAAATACTGCTAACATTCGCACACTGGCCACAGAGATGCTAAACATGGAGCGTCAACAGCAGCCAAGGAGAAGTGTGCTAATCAAGTTTGATGCATCGCGCGAGTTCAAGCAATAATACTAACCGCGTGACCTGATCTAATTCTCAACACCGCAGTGTTTTTCAGCCTTGTGTTCTAGTGTTTATTATGAAGTTCTTGAGCGGAGAAGATTCATTTATCTAATACATTGGCTTCTGGCCAAGAATGCCGCTCCACGTTGCCTTGATTGCACCTCAAGTTTGTTTTTATGTCCTTTATATTCCTAAACAGCCACGAAAAAGTAAATGATTATACTTTAAAAGAACCTCTGCTAAATTCCTCCCAAGTCCTTTAAAACTTGGAAACACACCAACATGGGGAGAATAATCGGAAGGGAAATTTCTCAAAGTTTCGGCTGGACACAGATGCTCGAAATGCTTTTTAAACCTGTCGTACAACTATAGTCCGGATTCTTATGTAATTACATATTCTGCTACATGTGCTTTATACACTACGTGATCAAAAGTATCCGGACACCTGGCTGAAATTGACGTACAAGTTCGTGGCGCCCTCAATCGGTAATGCTGGAAGTCAATATGGTGTTGGTCCACCCTTAACCTTGATGATAGCGTTCACTCTCGCAGGCATACTTTCAATCAGGTGCTGGAAGGTTTCTTGGGGAATGGCAGCCCATTCTTCACAGAGTGCGGAACCGAGGAGAGGTATCGATGTAGGTCGGTGAGGCCTGGCAAGAAGTCGGCGTTCCAAAACATCCCAAAGGTGTTCTATAGGATTCAAGTCAGGACTCTGTGCAGGCCAGTCCTTTACAGGGATGTTATTGTCGTGTAACCACTCCGCCACAGCCCGTGCAGTATGCACAGGTTGCTCGATCGCGTTGAAAGATGCAATCGCCATCCCCGAATTGCTCTTCAACAGTGGAAAGCAAGAAGATGCTTAAAATATCAATGTAGGTCTGCGCTGTGATCGTACCACGCAAAACAACAAGCGGCGCAAGCCCCCTCCAGGAAAAACACGACCACACCATAACACCACCACCTCCGAATTTCACTGTTGGCACTACACACGCTGGCAGATGACATTTACCGGGCATTCGCCATACCCACACCCTCCCATCGGATCACCACATTGTGTACCGTGATTCGTCACTCCACACAACGTTTTTCCATTGTTCAATCGTGTAATGTTGACGCTCCTTACACCAAGCGAGGCGTCATTTGGCATTTTCCTGCGTGATATGTGGCTTATGAGCAGTCGCTCGACCATGGAATCCAAGGTTTCTCACCTCACGTCTAACTGTCATAGTACTTGGAGTGGATCCTGATGCAGTTTGGAATTCCTGTGTGATGGTCTGGATATATGTCTGCCTGTTACTCTTTACGACCCTCTTCGAATGTCGGCGGTCTCTGTCAGTCAATAGACGAGGTCGGCCTGTACGCTTTTGTGCTGTACATGTCCCTTCACGTTTCCACTTCACTATCATATCATAAACAGTGGACCTAGGGATGTTTAGGAGTGTGGAAATCTCGCGTACAGACTCTGACACAAGTGACACCCAATCACCTGACCACGTTCGAAGTCCGTGAGTACCACAGAGCGTCCGATTCTGCTGTTTCACGATGTCTAATGACTACTGAGGTCGCGCACTAGATGGCAGCAAAATGCACCTAAGATGAAAAAGATATGTTTGTGGAGTGTCCGGAAACTTTTGATCACATAGTGTATGTGCACTGAGCGAGGTGGCGCCACGGAAACATATGCGACTCGCATTCGGGAAGACCCGGGTTCGATCCCCAGCGACTGTCACTCTAACCCATGTCTTAAGCGATGGTCTACCGGAGCAAGAGCCAAATCGCACGCTCCCCTCCTAATCCAGGGTTGAAGGCGTCTCCTCCCCGTGGGGTTTCAATGAGGGCAATGCCTAGAGTCTAAAAAGGTCCCCCGCTTACGCGAGGATGGAAGTGGATACGCCACTGCAGCGCGTCATCCATAGGGATGACTACCGATAACCTCGGTCTCCGATAACTGTCTTCGGGTATCCAGGACGGTACCGGAGGATCATAAACCGTCTCACAACCCCGCCTGTACGGAATCCCGCACAGACATACCCAATCTCCCATGGGTATCGGGAACCACTGTCCCGCCGAGTCCAATCCAATCCAAACGACACCCATACGGTTGGGGCTCGGACGTTTGGCCCAGTGCACTTCTATTAGCGTCAGAAGTACCACGAGTGCTCAGGGTCCGCAGCGCCCATCCACGGTAGCTGAAGGGATCGACCTCCCCTTACGGGATCACTCTAACCTATGAGTTTTTCGTAGTTTCCACGGCCAGCAGGCGAATGCTGGGGAGGTCTCTCTTCTACTATGACTTTCATGCCCCTCATTTTCTGTACCCATCATCTTTTTCGATCATCTTCTGCTTTAGGGTTGTAGGACCACACGACGGGTTTCGGCGGGTTGCGTCTGCGTGGTGGCTGTGCACTTTATAGAGGTTTCTTTCCTGGCATAGTTGTGGGACTGCTTAGTTAGAACCCGCCTCCGAGTGATTCCACCAGAGGCGACTGCCGGAAGTCAGGAGACTTGTGTGTGGGCCCGGACGGTGTCGGATGCGTTCGAACTGGAAACGTTAGGGATCCCGTCAATGATTGCGCCCATCGTCATCCGAATCTGGTCGCCCTTCGGGTCCCTCCTTCCCAGGGATGACTGTAGAAGTAAAAAGGGCAGCTGCGGCTTACTTACGGTGCTCTGCCTCGGTTGAGGGGGCCCCTCCATTCGAATATTATTGGCGTTGAACTGCGACAGTTTAAACATTTGTTTGATATATCAACAATGCACAAAATCCATTACGTACTCATTTTTTATTCCTTCAGTTATTGTTTATGAAGACACTGTTTTTGTGGGTTGCTTAATTCATAAGTTAGTCTACCTGTTGTAGAAAACAACATTTGAAGTGTTCACATGATACTATGAAACTGTGAAAATGAAATTTGTAATAGTAATTACCTGATTAACAAATTAATAATAATTTAAAATGATTGCAAAGCACCCTGACCCAATAAAGCAATAAATATGCAGGATGATTTATGAAGTACGGACACATTTTTTTCTTTAATTATTCTGTTCAAAATTCACTCGGTGCCCCAATTTTAGCACCAAATTAAGCAGAATGTTCTGGAGTTTCGATTGCCTGTCACTAGATGCGCAGATGTTCATGTTTTATTCGTAATTGTTAGTTTTATTGTCGGCAATTGTTTTTGAGATTTTGCTCTAGTCAACGTGAAAATGGAGTACACATTAAATGAACGACTCTTCCTTGTAAAGCAATACTGGATTACGAATTCAATTACAGCTATTCAAATTTGGTGTTCGGAATCCTCCCCAGAAAAACAATACTGGGACTGGTAAACAAATTGGAAACAACTGGATCTCTGGTGAGTGAAAAAGGCAAAACTCTTCATCCAGGCTTCCCACGGTTGTTGTTGATGTAAGAGCATGACTGGTTCAGTCACCCTTAAAAATCATTAAGACGTTTGTCGCAGGAGACAAGGTACAGCTATTCAATGTGTCAGAGAGCTATGAAAAGTGCAGGTCTAAAGCCGTATAGGATTACGGTTGTCCTCAGTTACAGGAACCAGATAAAGATAAACGACTGAATTATTGTCGTTGGTTTCAGGCGTTCATTGTGCAAAATACTGTCATATTGTCCATCACATGGTTCACAGATGAAGCATAGTTCCATTTATCCGGCTATGTGAACTCAAGTAACTCATGCTATTGGGCCAGCGAAAATCCACAAGCTATTCATGAAGCACCTATGCACCTGGTTAAAATCGAAGTTTGGTGCGCAATATTCGCACAGAGAATAGTGGGGCCAATTTTTTTTCGCAAACAATGTGAACACTGCAGAGTACCGACGGATTTTCATGGAGTTTGCTGAGCAACTAGACGATGTAGAGGCGAGTCAAGGATATTTTCAGCAGAACGGCGCTACATGCCATACATCAAATGAATCCATGGCACTAATTGCAAGTTTCTTTGACTACGGAACAATTTCCAAGAGCCCGTGACCACGAGGCCTCCGGATTTGACATCGCCGGACTTCTCTCTATGGGGTTACTTAAAAAACAGGATTTATGCCACACGTTCCCAGACCTTGGACGATCTGAAGCACAAAATTACACAGCAGATTCAAACTATTGACAACAGAGTCCTCCAACGAGTGGCCAGTAACATGGAACGACGTTGAGTTGTGCCTTATGCAGAATGGAGGACATTTTCAACATTTGCTATACAGTAAATAATCTCCCCAAATTCCTCTGCATTTCGTATATAATAAGTCGTCGCTAGCATAACTCGTTTTGAAACAACTAAAGAAATAAATAAATGTGTCAGTTCTTCATAAATCATCCTGTAGAGGTTCAAAGAATGACCGGTAAGTGTAATAAACTGTTTCATTTAAAGTCCGAACTTTTGATGTCATTTTAAATCATTTGTTATTTATTTATCACATTATTTGATACTACGTATTTCATTACATATTTTCCTATATTTATTACACATTTATATACATATTTCTCAATCTGATATTACATAAAAATCCAAGATTTACTTATAATTATCAGAAGCCGCATTATTGCGTATACTACGGATATTCTTACCCGTATCTATCTCTGCCCCTCTCTCACTCCTCTCTCCCCCTCACTGCTTCTTTCTCTCCCTCTGTATTTCACTTTTCCCTCCATTTTTTCTCTCCCTCTTCCACTCACGGACCCTCCCTTTTCGCTCCATATTCCCTCCATTGCTCCCCCTCTGTCCCACTTCCTGCAATGTCCTTATCCTAACCTCTTCGTGCAACATACATGGTATATTAGTTTTGAAAACGGCAGTAAAACTTTCTCTGAGATGTTAAAACTTATGTAATGGGTTTGACGGTACACAAGTCTCCCTCTTCCTCATGCTTGGAAAACGAGCGGGACTGCGCTGTGCACGGACAACGATCATTAAAAATTGCTATGACTTCTTATTTATTCTATTAAAGTGTTATAAATAACTTGTTAGATATATGCTTATAAACTTATATGTACAATATTTCTCAAAATATAAATAAGCTAATTATTTTTATTTTTTTATTTTGTGCCTTATTACAACACCCCATTTGAGGAAAGTAATTAAGGTACGGTATAGCCTATTTTCCGAGTTTAATAGTAGTGTGTTACGCCCGTTTTACTGCGCATGGCACCACAGGCGGTGGACTGATGATGCATGAAATGATAATTGGGAAAGGAAATTCTGGAAGGAAACGTTCGATGCCTAAATTTAGGTTACCTCCCCAACTTGTCAGTTATGAGGAGTAAGGAAAACCTGGAGAAAACTTCATTCAGGGAGGACGGTCCTGGGGGATATAAACCGCAGGCCTCCCGCTCACGAATCCGTGTATTAACGACCTCGGCTATCCTTGTCGGTTTGCTTTCTAAGTGCGATTTAAGCTATTTACATATCAAGTTTGATAGCAATCAGTTTGGTCATTCTTGTGTGAAAGGGACACATACACACATATTAAAATTTTAAAACATGCTACTTTTGGCTTCAGGATAGCTAAAAGTATCAAAATCGAAAATTACCATTAATTATATTGATTCTTCGTTATCTCAAAGAGTATCTAAGGTTCGATTTATATTGGCTATTCATGATCATGTGGGTATAATTCGGAGCTGAAACGGAAATTAGACTTCTCCCTTCAGCGCTTCTTTACTCCAATTGCCTCTCCTTCACCTCCAACCACCTACTTTATTGCTATTTGTTTCTACTGCTTTATCCTCTACCAAATATAACTACAATTTTATAGGGAGTACCCTGCAATAAATCTTAAGGCTCATCGTGTGAGGGTATTCCCAGCTTGCTGCTGATGTTTGAACTCCGGCCTTGCAAAGCTGTTGAAAGTCAATTTACAACTACGCCAGAGAGTCACTCTAAATGGCAAGTTTAATGAGGATGACTAATAGTGTGACTTTTGCTCTAGCTTTTCATGTCTATTGATAGAAGGCCAGTTTAATCATCAAGACGGTGCGAGTGTTTGAACTATACTAGGATTTATTATTGAGCTTCCATAACTTTTTATGGGTTTTGCGCCCATTTATAACTCGTCTACAGAGAAGGTGAATGAAATGATTGGAATAATGCTCAAATGAGCTTTGAGTCCATTTAGCTGATAGGTAGGGTACACAACGAAGGGGACATCTCGCGCACTGCGACTTACAGAGCTCTATTGTGTCTGCTATCCCCCAGGAAGAAGGCATTAAGTGAAGGAACCTCAGACAGAAAGGCCACAGTTGCCCACTGAATATGGGTCTATTTGCCTTGAGCTTGGGGTTGTGAATGAATAAATGAATGCATGAATGGTTTATTATCTACTTTGTACTTGCATGCAATTTATACAATGTTTACAATACATTGGAGTTGCTTGTTATTTCTCTCCTCCTTATATTTATCATTCTGTTGGCTATATAATGGGAAATATTAATTTTCCACTATTTACGTTTTTGTCTTGTTACTCTTTTTCCGTATTTTCACAAATTTGCTTCACATCTCCTTTAACCACTTTAACCTAATTTTTCCTAAATATTTCTTCATATATTCATTTAATATTGTATTAAAACTCTTCTTAACGTTTAGCTCAATTGGTAAATTTTTCCATTTCTCTGGTATTAAATTCTCTCTTCCTTTATCCGTCTCCTCACATTACAGAATATAATGCCAATTATCTTGTAATCCATTACATTTCTCTCCCTGTTAAAGCACTTAAATTCATTACACCTGTCCTCGCCCATGCATACCCCATTCTGACCTCTTTATGACACACTTCGAAGTATCTTTCTTTTCCCCATTCCGTTTTTAAATATTTATAATCTATTATTGACCTTTCTTCCTTGAAACTACTTATAATTTCTTGCTTTTCAATATCCTCCGCACTTGCTCTGATTTCTTTCCAGAAAGCCTTACATTTGTTGTTTCTTTCTGGCCATGTTTTCCCCATTTTTATTTCTTCCAATGTTGTCTGTATATATTGTGCATCCAAGTTTCTTTTTCCCCCATTTTCTCCTGTATAACCAAGCATTGCTTTAGTATCTCATTTTCCTCCAGTAGCTTTATTCTGAACCAGTATTTGATTGCCCTTTCTGCCATTTTGCCTTTATCTCCCACCCTACCTAGTTCCGCTTGTGCTACTCCATTCGGTGAACTTCTTGGTAATCCCAGGCTTATTTTGCAAAAATTTCTATGTATAGCATCTACATTTTCCCATCCTTTATCCAGCCCCATATCTCTGCTGCGTATAACATTCTTGTTCCACCACTATGCTAGCCACGCAGTTTGCATTTCTGGTATTTTGTTCACACATGCTCTGATTAATGGCGGCGCCGTGGCCGAGTGGTGAGACCGCTCGCCTCCCACCGAGGCGGACCGGGTTCAATCCCAGGGACCTGCATGTGGGATTTGTGGTGGACGAAGCGGCGTCTGGGCGGGTTTTCTCCGGGATCTCCGGTTTCCCCCGCCATTCATTCCACCAACTGCTCCATCATCACCTTTCCTTTCATCCATTTCACCAACATTTCGCTTCATCTACTTCCTTCATCCCATACCAGGCATCGGGCTGATCACCCATCCTGGATGTTCTGTCTGATCCATGAGTGTCTGCTCCTCGACGGGCCTCTGACCCCAGGCACCCGCCTGTAAGTCCTGGGGGGTGTAAGTCCTACATAAGAGGAGGGTAAACAGATAATGAATGAATGAATGCTCTGATTACCTGTATTGCTTGTTTCCCCTTTGCCAGTACTTTTTACTTTCTCTACTACGTATAGTAAGTAGGTGAAGTATTGCATTCCACCCAAAAATTCGATACCAAGATTTCGCCGGAAATACATGTTTTGAGGTGCACTGAATGCACATAAATCGTTTTTGGAAACATGGCAGTGTGTATGTTTTTGGGTTTGTGTGTGTGTGTGTGTGTGTGTGTCTGTGTCTGTGAACAGCATAACTCAGAAACGCCAAACTTGGTATTTAGGTTCAGTATCTTCCAGAGATGCGACACGAAGGTTTTCAAGAAAATCCCCAACACAAATAACCCTTTACATGCAACATTTTTCAAAATTTTTAATTTTCTCAAAATTGGCTCTAACGATTTTGATTAAAATATCATATATATATAAGATACTTTCATGACAAATAAAATGTATATTTTGAATTTTCTGGGAATGTCTCCAAAAGTATTCTTCATTGTGAATAACGTTTGCATAACTGGTAAACCATAAGAGATAGACAAAACTTTACTGCACAAAAAATGTAGATCGCGTTAAAATACACAATTTATGTCATATACAATTTTTTGTTGAGTGAACCACTTTCGAGATATTGCTTGTTATTCGCTTAAATTTTCAATACTTATACTTTTCTCAAATGGGAATTCGCTATTCATTTTTACTTTCTCTGCTACGTATGGTCAGTAGAAGTATTGTATTCCTCCCAAAAATTCGATATCGAGATTTCGCCGGAAATACATGTTTTGAGCCCCCCTGAATCGAAGAAAAAAAGCATTTTTGGAAACATGTCCGTGTGTGTGTCTGTGTGTCCGTGAACAGCATAACTCAGAATCGAACGGTCGGATAAGCACCAAACTTGGTATTTAGGTTCAGTATCTTCCAGAGATGCGACACGAAGGTTTTCAAGAAAATCCCCCCACCCCAGATTACCCTTTACATGGAACATTTCACGAAAATGTTAATTTTCTCAAAAATAGCTCTAACGATTTTGATTAAAATATCATATATATATATATTACTACACAAAAAATGTAGATCGCATTAAAATACACAATCTATGTCATATACATTTTTTGTTGAGTGAACCATTTTACAGATATTGCTTGTTATTCCCTTAAATTTTCCAATACCTATACTTTTTCTCAAATTCGTTATTTTATTTCTGTCCTCGTAATGCAAGGAGAATGGAATACTCCACATAGCAACCAGCTCTTAAAATATTTGACTATCACTTAAAACCTACCAATTCCCCTTGCATCTACAAGAAAATTAGCAATAAGATTAACATCTCGATATCTCGATTATCATGAAGCGTATGGAGAATAAACGTTTGTAAAAATATTTTGTACAAGAGTAGATAAAGTCATGTGAGTGTAACACATCAGATTTTTTTGTTCTGGTAATGTAAAGAGAATGGAATACTCCACATAACAACCAGCTCTTAAAATATTTGACTATCGCTTAAAGCCTAGCAATTCCCCTTGCATCTACAAGAAAATTAGCAATAAGTTTAAGATCTCGATATCTCGATTAACATGAAGCATATGGAGAATAAGCGTTTGTAAAAATAGTTTGTACAAGAGTAGAGAAAGTCATGTGAGTGTAACACATCAGATTTTTTTTTATGGTCATTCAATTCCAAAGAGCCTCACTTCAGCCTACCGTATTCTTCTCATATTTACACCGAAATGTGTAAATGGGTAAAGAAAAGTTTACCTCCATTAACAAGTAGTAGGTGGAAAATTAAACTTGCAAGAAGGTATGTTTGTGCGCAAAGAAAGTTATATGAATGCAGCACAGTGTTTTGTGCTTAAATTTGTTAATGAAGTGAAGGTTTAATTGGATAAGAGTAGGTATAATCTAAGTGGAAAAGGAATTTTGTGTTTGATATTTAGTGTTTGTCGAGTTTAAAGTAGAATTAAATAATGTGAATTTTATTGTTTCATTTGTATTGCCCCCTTTTATATTGGGAACTTTGACTTCAGAATCAACTCATGGTGTTATAACTCGTCGAACTGTAGGTTTTTTACTTTCTCTACTACGAATAGTAAGTAGGGGAAGTATTGTATTCCACCCAAAAATTCGATACCAAGATTTCACCGGAAATATATGTTTTGAGGCCCCCTGAATCCAAAAAAAGCATTTTTGGAAACAGAGTAAACCTGAGAGTGCTCCTTTAAAGTATGCAGGCAAATTAAGCGGTAATTTGCCGAGTGTTTTAGAGAGAAATACTTACATTAAAGTTTTATATCCTAAAGATATAATATTTTAATCAAAATCGTTAGAGCCATTTTTGAGAAAATTAAAATTTTCGATAAATCTTCCATGTAAAGGGTACTCTGGGGTAAGGGGAGTTTCTTGAAAACCTTCGTGTCGCATCGTTGGAAGATACTGAATCCAAATACCAAGTTTGGTGTTTATCCGACTGTTCGTTTCTGAGTTATGCTGTTCACAGACACACACACAGACAGACAGACAGACACACAGACACACAGATACATACACGACATGTTTCCAAAAATGCTTTTTTTGGATTCAGGGGGTCTCAAAACATATATTTCCGGTGAAATCTCGGTATCGATATTTTGGGTGGAATACAATACTTCCCCTACTTACTATACGTAGTAGAGAAAGTAAAAAATCTGATGTGTTACACTCACACGGCTTTCTCTACTCTTGTACAAACAATTTTTACAAACGCTTATTCTCCATCTACTTCATGTTAATCGAGATAACCATTTGCAGTCTCTGTCTTATTGCTAATTTTCTTGTAGATGTAAGGGGAATATATATTTACAAGGGCAATATAGAAATACAGTAGCCTTTAAGCACATACATGTCTCTTAATAGCTGGTTGCTAGGTGCAGCACTATTCCCTTTGCCACAGATTAATACTCTTTGCATATCCAAGACAAAAAAATGAATAACGAATTCCTATTTGAGAAAATGTATATGACATAAATTGTGTATTTTAAAGCGATCTACATTTTTTGTGTAGTAAATGTTTGTCTATCTTCTATGGTTTACCAGTTATGCAAAAGTCGTTCACAATGAAGAATACTTTTGGAGACATTCCCAGAAAATTCAACATATACATTTCATTTGTCATGAAAATATCTTAAACATATGATATTTTAATCAAAATCGTTAGAGCCATTTTTGAGAAAATTAAAATTTTCGAAAAATGTTCCATGTAAAGGGTAATCTGCGGTGGGGGGGATTTTCTTGAAAAGATTCGTGTCGCATCTCTGGAAGATACTGAACCTAAATACCTAGTTTGGTGTTTAGCCGACTGTTCGTTTCTGAGTTATGCTGTTCACAGTCACACACAGACACACAGACAGACACACAGACACACATACGTACATGTTTCCAAAAATGCTTTTTTTGGATTCAGAGGGTCTGAAAACATGTATTTCCGGTGAAATCTCGGTATCGAATTTTTGGGTGGAATACAATACTTCCCCTACTTACTATACGTAGTAGAGAAAGTAATAAATAACGAATTCCCATTTGAAAAGAGTATTAGAAAATTTAAGGGAATAACAAGCAATATCTCGAAAATAGTTCACTCAACAAAAAAAATGTATATGACATAAACGGCGTATTTTATCGCGATCTACATTTTTTGTGTAGTAAAATTTTGTGTATCTCTTATGGTTAACCAGTTATGCAAAAGTCGTTCGCAATGAAGAATACTTTTGGAGGCATTCCCAAGAAATTCAAGATATACATTTTATTTGTCACAAAAATATTTTAAACATATATTTTAATCAAAATCATTAGAGCCATTTTTGAGAAAATTAAAATTTTCGATAAATGTTCCAGTAAAGAGTAGTTTGGGTTGGGGGAATTTTCTTGAAAACCCTCGTGTTGCATCTCTGGAAGATACTGAACCTAAATACCAAGTTTGGTGTTTATCCGACTGTTCGTTTCTGAGTTATGCTGTTCACAGTCACACACGGACATTCCAAAAATGGTTTTTACTTTCTCTACTACGTATAGTAAGTAGGGGAGGTATTGTATTCCACCCAAAAATTCGATACCGAGATTTCACCGGAAATACATGTTTTCAGACCCCCTGAATCCAAAAAAAGCATTTTTGGAAACATGTCCGTGTGTGTGTCTGTGTGTGAATGGAACTGAAACTGAGGGACAGCAATTTCGGGGAATGTAATGATCCTTCCAAGCATTCGCTTAGCGACCCGGGGAAACCCGAAAAAACCTATGGGTCAGGATGGTCGGCCGCGGGAATCGAACCCACGACCTCCCAATTGCGGGCCACAGACGTTGCCGCCTGGGCCATCCCCCTAGTAACCACATACTGAATTTTGGGGAATTTATTCAGGAAGCTCTACCTTTTCACGTTGAAGATGTTTATCCACAGAACATAAAACTTTAATGTAAGTATTTCTCTCTAAAACACTCGGCAAATTACCGCTTAATTTGCCTGCATACTTTAAAGGAGCACTCTCAGGTTTACTCTGAACCTCCATATGTAAGGGCTTTATTATGCTGTCACTTGATGTGTTTTAATATTAATTTTAAGATTAAAAATAAAAATACGTGTATTATATACTCGATGCATGGAAAAATGATGAAGATTTGTAGCAAAATCAGAAATATGCTACTATATGCACTATAAAACTTTACATACAAGCCTAGGAGAACATGAAACATATTGAAAAACTTAGTTCCATATCTCAAGTAAAAACGAACTAAATATACATTTGCATAAAATCTAATGTCTAATTACGAGTATGAATGAATGCTTTATTGTCTACTTTGAACATACATGCAGTTTATGCAATGTTTACAATACAATGGAGTTGCTTATTATTTCTCTTCCCCTTATATTTAACATTCTATTGTATATATAATGGGAAAGTATAATTTTCCACTCTTTACTTTTTTGCCTTGTTACCCTTTTTTCGTACTTTCATTTGCTTCACGTCTCTTTTAACCAATTTAACCTAATTTCTCCTAAACATTTATCTGCTTTCTCATATATCCATTTGATCTTGTATTAAAAATCTTCCTAACTTTTAGCTCCACTGGTAAATTTTTTCATTTCTCTAGTATTAACACTGTCTCTTCCTTTATCCGTGTTCTCACATTCCAGAATAAAATGCCAATTGTCATGTAATTCATTTCATTTAGTACATCTCTCCCCCTCTTCTTCTCCCTGTTAGACACTTAAATTCATTACACCTGTCCTCGCCTATCCATACCCCATTCTGGCCTCTTTTTGGAATACTTCGATGTATCTTTCTTTCCCCATTCCGTTTTAAAATATTTATAATCTATTAATGACCTTTTTTTCTTGAACCAACTTCTAATTTCTTGCTTTTCAATATCCTCCACTCTTGTTCTAATTTTTTTCCAGAAACCCTTACTTTTGTTGTTTATTTCTGACCATATTTCCCCCAGTCTTATTTCTTCCAATGTTGTTTGGATCTTGTACATCCAAGCTTCTTTTTTCTCCATTTTCTCCTGTACAACCAAGCATTGCTTTAGTATCTCATTTTCCTCTAGTAGCTTTATTCTGATTTATTAGCTCCCACCCTCCCTAGTTCTGCTTGTGCTACTGCATTCGGTAATTCCTTGGTAATTCCAGACTTATTTTGCAAAAAAAAAAATCCTATGTATAGCATCCACAGTAATTACGAGTACAAGCAGTAATGCGAGCTGTCAAGAACTCGAAAAGACCATTTCAGGGAAGCTTTTAACAGATAAAAGAAATGTTTTCTGTGGCTGTTGATGAAGGAATTAAAGAAGAGATTAGTGAATAATTTATGTAGTGTGTGATATTGTATAACGCGGAAACTTTAACGTTGAGACGAAGTGAAGAAAAGTAATATGAAGAACCTGAAATGCGGATAAAAAGACTGAAATGTGAGAAATGAAAAGATGAAAATGAGCAAGAAAGCTATTTTAGAAAGAACAGGAGAAATAAGAACAATGAAACTGTTCAGAAAGAGGAAAAGATAAAAACTGCTTCCTAAGAGAATTGCTAGAAAAAATGGTATTTGAGAAAAACGTTCTGGACAGAAGTTACCGGTGAACATTAAGTTCATTTTTGAAGAGGGAAGCAGATGAGAACAAATGATGGGGAGAAATGGCTGTGCATCTATATCTCTAGGTGCTAATATTATCACCACAAAACACGCTTGAAGAACGAGCAGCAAATAATTGCGACAGGCGGAAATGGAAGACCATAAGCAAGCTGTAAAAGGCGATAAAATCTGGCAGAACACGAAACAGTAACGCTTTTTTTCTCCAGAAAAGTCAGTTCCGTAATTATCTCAATGTTAATTAAAGCTCAGCCCATTCAGCACAGTTTTATCAGCACCGCAGCATCCTCATCTGTTGCAGTGACGTGCCTCTGCTACGTCATCAGCCGCAACACTGAGTCACTTCCATTTCAGTGACAGTTATCTGTCAGTATCTTGACTTGCCACAGTTGGGGTCAACTGGACTTGTATCGCTTCGACAGTTGCGAAACCGATATCGCATTTCATTGACAATGAGGCCTCCCTCTGGATGTGTCCTTCTCGCTCTAGTAGCAACGGCGCTAGCTAATACTTTATTAACGTTTGATTCATCGTTGGCTTACCACTCCCTTCGCACATAAATGTCTGAATTCTGGTTCCGAGTTCTGTGTTCCACGGCTGTCTTCATCTCGAATTTTTGTTGTTTGCTGCTGCTGAGCTGGATATCCTAACTTTAATCACAACAGTATAGGTATAGTAGAAACAAAAGAATATTGTTTGTTTATACATTAGGCTTTTCTTTTCCTATTACGCTGAAATAATCCTTACTAGCTGCTAATCGCAGCTTTAGCAGGGACTGCAATTATTGTTGAAAGCAGAAGTGTATTTATCAAGAATGTTCATACACTTACTTGCACATAACTTAAAACACAACATTGTTGGTAAATTTCCACTCTGCAATAGAGTTTTTATTTTGAATAGTGTTGCGGCCTAAGGGACTTGCATCTCGTTCACGAATATTTTGTATCATCATTCGTGTTCTGGATCTTGATGTTGAAGAATCCCTTAGCTTATCTCGCGATAAACGATTACAAATTTCTGGTACAATATTTAATTTCTGTTCTATTAAGCCATAATAAAAAGTCTGACTTGATCTTTTATGAGAAATATCCCACACTATGGTCTAAATGTTATAAATACCAGTGAGAAAACCTGTCTCCTAAGTTTCGGGAAGCTGATTTGTAAAGAGGTTTGAAGAGAATGCCCACTTGAACTTTTCGTTTTTGAGTTATGCTGTTCACAGACACACACACACACACACACACACACACACACACACACACACACACACACACACGGGCCATTTTCTAAAAATACTTTTTTTGGGGGTTCAGGGGGCCTCAAAACATATATTTCCGTAAAATCTCGACATGGAATTTTTGGGTGGAATACAATACTTCCTCTTCTTACTATACGTAGTAGAAAAGTGAAACTCTGACTTGGGCTTTTTTGGGAAATGTCACTAGTTTGGCTGTAAAAATGCTCAAATTTTGAAGTCATGCTTTTCCTCATTTTTGAACTAAGTATTATATAAAATATTTAATTGCACAATAAATAATCATTATATAAATCAACCCAAATCAGTTCCTTGTTCAACAGTTTTCTGCCAATGCCGAAAATTGCAGAAAAAAATGGTTGATGTTTTCATTAGGGGACAATTTAAATATTGTAAGATCTAGAATAACGGTATTGGATAAACATATATTCGAAAATTGATGTATCAAGCAAAATGCATCGCAACTTTTAAATTTCGGAATTGCATCGTATCATAGCTAGTGTAGTTTTGAAAGAAGAGTATAAAACTAGACAGTACAAACAGAATATAACACTAAAACTCTGAAAATTGAGTTTTTGGACTACTTTTGGACAAAATTTTACTAATGGTTTTTCTTAATGAATTGTTTGGGTTGCAGCACAAGGGCGATGTGTACATGGATCTTAGGATATTTTGAAGTTTTTGGTGATTTAAGGCAGATACAGACTGGTTAACATAGGCTCCGGGTGATAGACGGGTGAAAGGCACTTTCTGCCCCTCTAACTTACAAAGCTTACAAACCCCGACAGTTTTACTGAAGTGACCTGGCTCCCCTAAAATTCCATATAGATCTCTAATCAAACAAGAAAAATGTTTACAATAGACCGAACGGAGTTGCAAAGAATTGCCTTTATTTCAAATGCAGAAATTAACTGTTAAAGAAAAGCAATGGTGACGCAGGCTAGGATTGTGTTATGATCGATCAGAATCGGAGCGCATGAGTACTGAATTGTTTTTGTATTGACACATCCGTAGTTCCATCCCCTATTATAGAGAATATTTTACAGGTTTAATATCTGCGGTCGGCGAGCGAGGTGGCGCCGTGCGACTCGCGTTCCACTCAACCAACCTAACCAACCTGACCGTGGTTCCCCTCGGTCGCTAGGTGAATGCTGGGTTGAATAATTTCATCCGCGAATTTCCCTACCATCTCTTTCATCGCTACATTTCATTTCCTTCTTCACAGTCATACCAGGCGTTGGGCTGAACGCCCATCCTGGATATGCTATGATACGTTCCTCGACAGGCTACTGACTCAAGCCAGCTTGTGCAAGGGCGATACTGAAAATTTTTGGCATGCCATGTTTCTAAATAAAATGAAATGTCTTTATATTTGACCGCTGCTTTCTAAATTTTGCGAGTTGATTGCCGTGTACTTTTTTGGATTTGCTGTAATAATTTGTTAATTATCTCATTTAAAGACTTTGTATTCACCCAAAAATGAATTTGACTGGAGAACATTTTCGGGCTATGACTTTTTACTATTTTAAATCGTCATTAACGTCTAAACAATGTGAAATTCGGTTTAGTTATGCATTTGGCGAAGAGGCTCCAGCTAGCACAACAATTAATAATTGATATAGTGAATTCAAACAGATCGGTTTTTTCTTAGTGATGAATTTCGTGAAGGACACCATGAACTGTTGAAAATATTGCAGCTGTTCAAGCAATGTGTGAAGAAGATCGACAGACAGCTTATGAATTTATTCGGACGACATCGTGCACTGTTATGGGACAAATCCAAAACATTTTGCATCAATAGTCAGATGTGAGAAAACTTTCTTGTTGATGAATTCCAGATAAAGTAACTCCCGATGAAAAACAATAACGTATTATTAGTAAAATTCCAAGACGGCACAACAAATTTTATTTGGAATCGTTACTGGTAATGAACCTTGCATTTATTGTTATGATTCTGAAAAGAAATGTCAATCGCCTCCAAGGGTCTTTCGAAAAGAACCTAAGCCTAAAAAACGGGCCGTATTGCTGCTATAGCATTAGAAGCTTACCATTACTGCCGATTGGTACACAAATACTGTTTACCGAAAAGTTCTGAAAAACCCCCAAAAGGAAAAGTAATGTTACATCATGACAACGCATCATCGCAAACAGCAAAACTAACAACTGAGTATCTGGATGCCCTAACCTTTAGATGGTATACAAATAAATATAGGATGTAATTTAAAAATATGTCCGATGACGTCACAACTCGCACAACAATAATGTTAAGCCTGGTTTGTTTCTGTGAAAAAGTGTCTTTTAAAATATACTGTTTGACGTATCTGAGCATTTTTAAAAAATATCTCCATTTAGCTGAAGCAGAAAATATGCAGGACTTTTGAAACGCTCTGCATATCAGTAATAAAGAAAAAGTAGTTGCTTCATTGATATAGTTCCTTTAACTTCTGCGTGATATCGGGGGCTTGGTTTCGGAAACAAATAGTGGTGTTACTAACTTGTTAAATGTAGATAAGCTTAATCTGGATTTCATTCACCTTCGCAATGAGATACATACGATATCCGATTCATACTTTCAAACCCTAATGATTCTAATTAAAGGAACATTCCCTCAGTTCTAGACAGGACCTTTGGATTGAGAAGTCAGAACGCTGACCACCCCATCACAGAGGTACTCAAAATATATTTCTTCTTTGATTTATTTATTCTTCATTGTTACTTGATGAACTGATGACCGCGATGTAACAGCTAACCATGGAGGAATGCCAGGCAAGCAGAAGACAGAGCAAAACAAAAGACAATCTGATGCTGCATGAATGTGTGTGCAGATATGTACATATTTATTACTTTAATTGGTACGATACCATATCTGCAGACGTGTGCAGCGTGGTCAGTAGCAGTAGCTTTGAGTAACTTTTACTCCAATTCTAAAGAAGTATTTATGTAGTGTCAACATGGTTGTCAAAATCTTTTAATAAGTTCTATGTAAGTAAGAACTGGGTTCACGGTTTAACCTTAAGCTTCGAATTGGGCTTAAGTTGTAGTTGAGTTTTATACCTAACCGCTGCGCAAGTGGTAAGCTGAGCTTAAATGTGACTTGGTCTCTACTGCACCGAACTGTGGTTTAGGCTAAGGAGTCACCAGGTTATCTGAAGACGATATTAGTGACGAAGAATTGCAAATTATCTTAACCCACATTTACAACAGAAGACGACCTAGAATGTTTAGAATGCGTCAACCATTTTCACGTATGGAATGACAGAATTGTACTAGAGATTTAGATTAAGTAAACAGTCAGCAATTATGGTACTAGAAATTATTGATGATACAATTTAACACAGAATCGACTGGTAAGTAAAACTTAATTTCAAATTAATACATCATATTTATATCGTATACTGTGTCGCACTTACTACCATCGCATCTGAAACCTACTACTTCATATTTTAGTAACAAAACCCTCTCGTCAGAGGCAATTTATGTCATTGAAGCTATATGTAAGTGGAAGCATTCTAATTACAACAACGATACCGGAACTCAAATCTACAACATGCAGAGCTGTTAAATTTTTTTCACACATTCTAATCCATTCTTCGCACCACAATAAATCCCCCACGTTTGGTTTTTCTTACTAGTAAGTTCTCCGTTACCGAGTGAGATGCCTTCGCGGTAACGTATGAGGCTTCTATTCGGGAGGTCCTGGGTTCGATTTCCGTCGACCAATTTTGACCTTGGGTTTTTCGTGGTTTTCCCTACTAAGATTTCCTTTCCCCTCATTCTGTTTCCTTCTCATTTTTCAGGTGTACTAGGTTTCGTGGGGTATGTCGGTGCCGGACAGTTGGCACGGATGCTTGATATAAGGAAAGAATAATCTTCATGTGCACTAGAGGGCTGCTTGGTCGACGGGTCATTCATCGTCCCCTCAAGGCAACTGCAGGAATGGGACTATCTTCGAGCTTGGAACTCTTAGGTACTCCCGCGCTTATCTGTGGCCTGTCTGCAGGCGGCCCGTAGCCTGTTGTGGTTCCTTACTTCAACCCTTTCTCATGGGGGTGGTGGCCATAATAGATCTATCTAGGTCGCAGTGCGCGAGATGCCCCTTCCCCCTGTTGTATAACCTATACTTATAAGTTGTCCGATTGCTAGCTCTCTATTATATACATGCTTATACTGCTTCACAATTTCTAGGAGAATGCAGTACGTTTCTACTCCGATTTTTCGGTCATTAACTTCATGTAACTAGATAACCTACAAAAACTTATTTTAAGAACAGCGTCGCCATAAACACTCAATGCGCATGCGGAAGCGTTACCACGTTTTTGGTCCACCACATTATAATACACTGATTAAGTCTGACGTACTGAACTGTTATGGTACCCATAATACTTCAGTGACTCATTAGCATCTTATTCGGTAGCACGAGCAGCCCATATCTTTTAACACCTTCGAAGCACCAGTTCACTGGGATCCATTCTCCGGATAAACAATGAAGTATGTGTATTGCAATGGTTCCGCTGTTTCTCCCAAAACATAAAACTGGAGCAAGGCAGCGAAACCATGCAGACGCTTAAGAAGGTTTGACTGAGCTAGGGAACCCCGGCCAAGCGAAAAGGGAAGCCCTAACGAGTGCCGTAGGGGAAGAAAAAAAATAAGATGGAAACCAGAACTCCAAAAATATACTACTATTGATAAGTTGTTTCTCTTTTTTTGGTACTTTAATGATAATAATAAACAAACATTAATAACCAGAACCATAAAGCAACCTCAAAAGAATAACTGTAAAACAAAGATGGCTTAAACAGTAAACAAACCAAAACATCAATTGAGCAGAGCAGTAAGGCAAGTTTTAAATACAGCAAAAATTAAGTAAAACAAAAATTCAACAAACAAAATACATTTAGAAACGTTATAAAACAAGGCCACTATAAACATCAGACCAATATTTTATAAGCAGGTACCTTTTCTTAAACTGTAAAATACAGTAGAACCTAGAAGCATTACTTGCCCCTTTTTTGTGTGAACCATTGGTCTCACAAATAGTAATTATGCTTATCTATTCAACTTGCCAAGTATGTTGATCAAGACCTAAACAGACCTTTATGAACTTCTAGGAACAGCAAGCTTCAAAGTCCAGCTGAGCTAGATGTACTTTACAACACAAATGTTTTCAGTTTTTCAAAGTTCAGCATGGTAGGGTTTTTTGACTACACAACACAATTTCTGTAACTTCAAACTAACCATGCACTGAAAATCACGTATTGAAAATATAACTCAGCTAGAAGGTCAGTAATGCTTTGTGGTTACAGTTAAATTTTCCTAATTCTTATGATACTTTGAATAAGTTGTGTAAAGAATGAATTGATTCTTGCATTTCTTTGCCATACATTAAAAATACAAATACTGGGAACTCAGTAACGCTTTATGGCTACGATGTGCTATACCACACTGTTTTCAGTTACAAAAGTTCAGCATGATTGGGTTTTAACTGCAATTACTGCTCCCATAATTAACACAACACAATTTCTGTAACTTTAAACTAACTATGCACTGAAAATCACGTATTGAAAATACAACTCAGCTAGAAAGTCAGTAATGCTTTGTGGCTACAGTTAAATGTTCCTGATTCTTATGATACCTTGAATAAGTTGTGTAAAGAATGAATTGATTCTTGCATTTCTTTGCCTTATACACACAAACAACTTATTTTCCAGAATTTCCTTGTTTCCCTGTATTTTATCTCATTCTGAGTCAATGACAAATGATGGATTGTGAGTTTTACTTTAACAGCTAATTAGCTGCTTTATAAGTGAAAGCATTCTTAAACTCCTTAAAGGTGGAGAAGCCAATAAGATAGAAATGTGATCCACTTTCTGGACTCATTAAAACCCAGTATTAAATTTTGACAAAACAAAAGAACCAAAACACCTAAACATATGAACAATTTCAAGAGCCAGTCACTTTACGAATTCGTGTTTTAAAACACACATTACGTTTTCCGCCCTAAAATTCACCCACCATTGCCAAGATACAAACTGATAACAAAGCCTACCTTTACATAAGGCCGATCCACAAAACATCACAAAAGAAATTCCTTAAATGAATTCCAAAAAAAACTTCCACAATCAGAATGACTTGTTGCCGGTTAGAGAGCTATCCCTGCAATGCGACAGAAATCCACCACTCACCGCGTGCGGCCAAGGCACCTGCCACGCACGCAAAGCAGAGAGGAGAAAAAAAAGAACACCAAAGAGTGCGTTAAGCAAGGGGATAAGCAACGTAAAGTGACTGGCTGGATGTATAACACAGATACAAAACATAAAACGAACACATAACAACACAGTATTTAAAATTAAATAAATTCTATTCGTTCTAATTTTAATATTATAATAAATTGAGTTCATATCCTTTGGTTTAATATGTCTTGTTTTCACTTTACCTACAAAAAATGAATAAATACGCTGAAGATTCAACAGTACTACCATTTGTTACGCTTCTCACAAACATGCACAAAGTCCTGCCTCTGATCAGCATTTAATTACGCACAGTTAACACGTAAGACTTTTTTTTTTGTAAAAACTCAAAGTTTTGAAACTACAGTGCGGTCGACCAAAAAGCAGTCGTATTCAACTCGACTATAATGGCAATTAAAACTCTCGTATGAAAATTATGTACTTGCGTCTCAATTGCTACCACTATCGTCTTGTTGCGTAATATAGTATTTCAGTTCCGTGGAGATGTTCAGCTCAATAAAGCCGAACATGGTTGCCCTACTGTGAAACTCGCAAAGCTTAAGCCTTGCTTAAGAGCCGTTCTTAGCTTACTAAAGCTTCGGCTTAAGCTTACACTGTGAAACGACGCTTAGTATTGTCATATTTCCTCTGTATGTTGTAATCAAGTTCATTAACAATATAGATATACAAATGTTCCAGAGTAGCATCAGAAGCTACTTAACTCAGAGTATAACTACCGAGTACGTGTTTTTCTCGATAGTTACAGACTATACCACGTCCAAAACATCTGAATTACTGGGTGGTGAATGTTCATATCCATCAGTTTCGCCTCCTATTTCTTAGAATATTGCTGTCATGGAATTTTGTGTACCCTTAAAGTGAAAGTATCGATCCTGTATGTTATTATTTAAACAACTACGGGAAGGTATAAAGGATTAAAATGACATCTAAAATTACTAAAATTTACCAATTACTAGACATTACTCGTTCACTCTGATAATTCTTTCAGCGCTAAAAGATAAAACTTATACGACATTTCCAGAATTTGAAATTATCAGAGGGAGGTTAAAGGTATAAAACATGAGGCATTATTTGTTAATGAATTCTGGAGTTTTATAAATTTGTAACGTTTCTTATTTATAATTATCGTAAATACGTTTTTATATTAATGAATTAACCGTGGGAGAGAATAATTAATTTTCAAGCAAGAGTATTGTTTTAAATTCACCCTTTGTGTTCAATTTTATTTCATTTAATATACATGTCTGTTCGTGTTGATATATTGTAACAAACGAGAATACTAGTTGCTGCGAAACACATTTTATTTATTACTTTAGGTAAGCACAACACGTTGACAAACACTCAGAACAGAATACAACTGATCCGTCCAATCACAACTCAAACTGAACTGCTGGATCACTACAGCAACTGAACTAACAATTGAACTGTAACCTGAACTTCCACCCTTAACTGTTCAAACTCTTCAACTTCTTAAGTGTCTTAACTTCATAATTTCTCAACTAACTAAACCGAACTTCCCTTGTGGGGGGATTCAGTCCCTTATATTGCGGAACGTTCTCGAAGAGGAAGCTACTCCAAACTGCCGAAAGGAATCTCCCTGAGCAGTAATTACCCAAACTGCAGGGAGGAGGCACATGAGTTTGTGGTGGGGCCATTGTTTTGAAGGGTCGGCCATTAAAACCACCCAGTCGGTCAGGTAACACGGGTCGGGATGAGCTCACAACGGCAGCTCGTGAGTAACTTTGACCCGCGAGCACAATATGTAACATTCATTCGAATGCTAATTTTAAGCGTTTCTTAAACCGACCTAGATGGTTCCGGTAACACGTGAGTCTCGTATTCGGGAGGTCCCGTGTTCGGTTCCGTCGGACTGGTCACTCTAATCATTTTTTTTGTGGTTTTCCAGGGTCGGCAGACGACTGATGGGGTGGTTCCTCTTCTACCACAAATTTACTGTCCATAATTTCCTGTCATCATCACTTCCTAGCATCTGCTTCACGGTTGAAGAACCAGCCGATGGTATTAGGTGTGTTGTGGTTGGGCAGTGGAGATGCGCATTGGAAAGGTTTTTCCCTAGCCTCGGTTGGACTACTGACGGACCCGCCTTCTGGAGCCTCATCTCTGGGCTCTAGGGACTCCCAGGGGGCTCGGGGCTTGTGGGCAGGGTGATAGGCGTCGGATGCGTTCAATCTGGGGTCATTAGGCACCTCGTCCATGCTTGAGCACATCGTTGCCCGGATCTGGTCGCTCTACGAGTCTCTTCCTCATCCCTCTCTCCTAGGCACACTAAAAGCACAAAGGGCCACACTGGCGTAGTGCGGAGAAGATCATCCTTAGATACCAACGAAGTTCAGGTAAACAACTATTGTTTAAACCATTGGAAAATCAGACATTTTGACAGTTCATTACTTGTGTTCATAGTAAGCGCATAAAATGTATAAGATTTTGCAAGCTTATTATAATACCGTGAGATTCAATGAACTATGCACCAGCTGCGCGGTGTTTTACACTGGACGCGTGGGCACGTGTTTCCCGCCGCTGCTGCAATCAAGCTCGCGCTTCTGACGTTGGCTTAGCTCTGATCTGCAATATTGCCCATTCAGTCAATACTTCAATGACAACAATTGAAAGTGTGTTTGAGGGGACAGAATTAGTAGTCGAAATTTGTGGCCCGCTCAGTCTTCCGGCCTAAACCCTTGCGGCTTTTATCTCTGGGGTAAATTAAAACAAAGTATACAAGACAACCTATACACCTTGGAAGAAATAAAATAAAATATACGCCACGAAATTGCCAACATTTCGCAAAGCGAACTATGGCGAGCGATGGATAATTTCTTAAAGCGTGCCAAAAATATATGGACGACGTGGTGCGTTTCAGCACCTTCTTTCATAAGGTTGGTAAGTAATAGTTTTAAACATCAGTAAGGAAATTGTTATATGGTTGTACCAGCACCACTCTATAATAGCCACAGAAGGCAACGCGCGCTGCCGTTGCGAACCGGAAAAACACCGCGCAGCCGGTTCATAGTTCATTGGGTCTCTCTGTAGCTAGTTTACCTGACGTTACACGGTTAGCTTTTTAAACTCAATAACGGATTAATTCATTTTATTTACCACCTCCCTGTTCATTATGCAATTATTGTAAAATGATCTTGAGGATTTGATGGTGAATCTTCCCCTCTACCCTTATAATTGTAATTACACACCACCCCGGCTAATAACGGATGAAAAATCTCCTGATGTTCTCCCAAAAGGATGCGTAACATCGGTAGAACGTCTCACTTCCTTAAGTTCCTCCTCTTCCCTCCCCTCGATGGTCTTCCAAGTTTTGGAAATGGTGCATAGCCTGCATGTCCCTTTGGTGTTGGAACAATAAAGCAATAGATCGAGAATATTTTTAGATAATTACAGTAGGTGAAATATTAAACTTGTACCTTTTCTTTGGTCCGTAGTTATTTAATAACATAAAAGCTACACAGTAGTCACATAAAACAGAAACCCCTAACATACACAAAGAAAAGAGGTGAAGCTGGTGAATATGAAGACTTCGCTCTCCCAAAGTTAACCTTTTTGGAAAACACACATAGTCTGCGACCATCGAGAAAAATAAACTTCTCAATTTTTCATATAAAATATCGGTTCACTAATTTATAATGTTAGTATGAATGTATAGTATTCCCTGCTAACGAACTTGATTACAACTTGAGTACAAAAGAAACAGAGCAAAACACGAGGGTTATCAGCAAGCTTTGGCATCCAGGAATTTAAGTGTATACATCTGTAGAATTAGAATAACGGTTATTCAGAGGTTTTGACGCTGTTGCATATCTCTCTCTCTCTCTCTCTCTCTCTCTCTCTCTCTCTCTCACACACACACACACATCTGCAGTATTGGTTTATAACATACGATTCGTACCGTTATAAACAGGATGGATTGTCACTGCTTCAGCTCTGTCTTCTGTTTGCTTAAGTGTTGTATCATGGACATCTATGCATATTGATTGGAATAACACACAAGCGGCTTTTGTTTTTACCACGCATTCCCTGCAGAGTACAGCAACTAATCCGCTTTTGCTTCTATACGAACTCTCTGCATGTGCCAACTATTTTCTACACCATGGCATTCTGAAAGAAGGGCCTTGTAAATCCTTTTTAGTCTTTTAAAAATTTATGAATTGAAATTTTATAGCCCATGTCCGTCAGAAAGAATAGAGCTTTCAATGTGAAATAATTATCAAAATCGGTTGAGTGGTTTTTGAGATTCCTCCCCTCCCACACATACGTCGTTCTCCGTGGAGTAGTGGTTACCATACTAGCCTCTAGTTCCCGTGGTCGCGGTTCAAACTTGGCGGAGGGCGATGGAATTTTTCGGGCGTAAAAATCCTTAGCATGGCTTCCTTCGGAAGGGAAGTAAAGCCGGTGGTCCCGTGTCGTAGATTTACGGCACGTAAAAGAACCTCAAGCCTGATAAACTGAGCAAAATTACCGATCTTTCACGCCCAATATAGAATGGGACGCTAAGGACCACAGCAGCGTAAAAATCCTTGGCATGGCTTCCTTCGGAAGGGAAGTAAAGCCGGTGGTCCCGTATCGTAGATTTATGGCACGTAAAAGAACCTCAAGCCTGATAAAGAGGCTTCTGAACAAAATTTCTGGCCTTTCACGCCCAATATGGAATGGGACGCTAAGGAGCATAGCAATTAAAGAGCTTCCATAAATAAAACTCAATTTGGCAGTTACCGTCCATAAAAAAACACAACTTTTTATTTAACACACACACACCTTTTCTCGCTTTATAATATAAGTATAGATTTGTGATGCGTTAAACGCATAGATAAAGTATATACCGGCTGGACCATTTAAGTTGAGACTGTACAATATCTTCAAAACTAAGCGTTGTAGGAAGAAATGTCTTGAATAAAACTTGCTTGATATTATAGGGGAAAGTTAATGCCATTAGTCGTGTTTTGTTTGGAGGACGTTATGATGGCGGTAAAATGACCATTGTTATTGTGCAGTCTTAGCTTAAATGGCTCACTCTGTATATATAATACTGTTGTAATCAGGATTTACGACGAATATGTAAATTTAATGTTGAAATTTTTAAAAGCTACATGACAAATTTCCATTGTTACTGAACAATTCGTATTATTTTCCGATACCACGCCTTACAGATAGAAAGAAGAGTACATACTCAGTTACCAAATCTAATAATATTTTCAGAAATAAATTTGTCATAGGCAACTGTTTTTGTTTTGTTTCGTTTTATTTTCATCTGCAACATTTCATTGTAAACATTTAACATCCGCCGATATTTCTTTCCCATTTCCATGAATAACGGCGGATTTTAGGTCCATTGTTATGAACTTGATGGGAGTTTGCGATATTATGATTCTAAGTGGTAAAGAGGGGGACTCAACGTAAAAAATCTCCTGAATCATTCTAAAATAATCCATTAAGAGTACGGGGAAGGGAATGGAATTGTTTAAAACGTCTTTAAGGCGGTTAAAAAGCCATACTTGCAACAGAAGTTAAATCACTTAGCTATACTGGATAGAAGTGGAATAGATATCATCCTCTTAGCAGCTGATTTTATCTACAAAGACGAATGAGAAAATTATAATTCCATTTTAGTTGTGAACCCTTACTTTAGCAGTAAAATTTGTGATTTTTCCCACCCAAATGTTATCATCCGCCTCTGCATTTCAAAACATTTTTCCACAAATCTAAAACTTTTTTCAGTGTATTTGTCTAGATCTAGTTGTGCTTAAAAAGATGACCTTCATAATACTCCACCCAATATTTAAGTATATAATGTGTACAAATTTAAGTCCAAAAAATATGTGTTATGGCAAAGTTCCAAAAGTGCCCCATAAGTCAAATTTCGTATCTTAGGATGCAGATGTTGTTCTCTCTATTAGACTGAAGATCAATGACTTAACTTGGAATCGAAAGCTTCCAGGCACAAATTACTCATTCAATCATCTGAAATCTATGGCTCCAGTGGGTAATTAGCAACGCGGTGGTCCGTTTATTTATAGATCCCATAGCTGCTTGCAGGGAAGTCTTGATCTCATTAGGAAGAATCTGTATCAGTAGCTGTTCCTACGGCTTTGTAGAAAGAAAAAGAGATTAAAGGCGCAGTTCTTGGAAGGAGCGAACATACGAGAACAAGAAAAAGATGTTACGTTTGCAATGAACTATGAAAACCCACCGTAAAGCGTGGAAGTGGTTTTCTTGTGGACTACGGATAGAGGGTCTTTGAATGAGCTTTGTACCATCATAAGATAAATTCTTAGGTTGGCGGAACTAACCTTAGATTACAGGAAGAGGAAATCCTGGTGTAAGGAGATGCTAAAACTGGACATAAACACTTACGAAAGAGATTATTTTTAAACGACATTACTACAACAGTTATTTATGATACAGGCGTTAAAAGTGGAGTTTTATTTTGCGAAACGAGGCTGAAAGCCGAGTGTAGAGATCCTACGAGAAAAATAAAATCGGTTTTAACATTTATGTTATCATAGGGTATGTTTTAGACAGTCCTGAGTATTAATTTATGAGGTATGCAGCTGAAATTTGGGAAATGGCAGTATAATTGGAACATGAGCAATGGTGAGCTCCACCTTGGTCTGGTCGGTTTGGTGTAGTAAGATACCCTTATCTCTATGATTTCCCAGTCATCTATACAAAATTCAGTCAAATAAAGGGGACTTTTCGGGCTAGTCAAAGATTCTCGTGTCAGTATGTCAAATATATGATATTTTAATAAACTTTAAGGTAGCCATTCTGAGCAAATAACAAGTAAAATAATTCTTTCTATGTAAAGGGTAGTTTGGAGTGAGGGAATTTCTTAAAAATATTCGTGTAACATCCTTGAAAGAGGCCCCTACTACAGCGACTTTTGTTTTTTATTTATACCCCCCCCCCACACACACACACACACACACACAGATACCTTTTGATGTAAATATTTGTGGGGGTGGTTCAGGGTACCAAACTATATTTGCGGTAAAATCTCGACATCAAACTGTTTGCGGAATTCATTATTTCCTCTAACTGCTATAGACAGGAGGTCGAGAAAGTTAATACACTTCTACAGCAGCTTACATAGGTGACTGACTTTAGAAACAGCCGCTAGAGTGATTCTTTTAGTTTTGAACCACATTCGCGTGTACTCTAGCTTTCATAGTTTCAAACAGACAGGATATTCTGATTAGAAAAAAAAATTACACCCGCACGCTGACGCCTATATGACAAAAAAACAACAAACAAACAAAAAACAAACAAATCAGTAAACAATTTTAGATCAAAAGAGGTGAATAATGTAAAGTTTAGTTCAAGAATAGTATATCTGATTGCCTTAAATTCTGTGAAATAAAGGCCATTGCTGAAAAAGGCGGGAACTATGCTTAGAAACTTCAAAATGTTGTTAATTTCGCAGCAGCGAGCGACATTGCTCTGTGGTAACGTAGGTACTGGGTTCGATTCCTTTCGGGTCAGCCACATGGACTTTGGGGTTTTCATGGTTTTCCCAGGTCGGTAGGCGAATACTGGTGTGGTTCTTCCTCTACCACGAATTTCCTGTCCATCACGTCTGTCACCGTCATTTCCTTTCATATGTTTCAGGGTTGTACAACCAGGTGACGGCGATTGGTGCGTTGCAGCAGGACGGTGGATTGGCGCTGTAAAGATTTCTCCCTTCCCGGCGCTTGGATGCCCAGCTGGTGCCCCTTCCAGGAGGGCTCGTTCGTTGAAGAGCGCAGGCAGGTTCGTTCCGGCGTCGGGATCAGTGTCATTCTGGTACCGTTAGGGACCTAGTTCTTGCTAGAGCGCATCATCGTCCGAATCTCGTCGCCCTTCGTCTTCATACCTTCCTTTCAGGAGTCACGGAAGTCACAAAGGGCCTACAATGGCATACGTATCTGGGGTCCCCCCTTTTTTTTAACTAATCCTAATCCTGCAGGAATTATGAAAATAAAATGCATCTGAATTTGAAATGTGCTACTTCTGATGTGGTGAAACTTGTAAAAATTGAATTATCTGCGTGCAAAGAACGCATTTCAGTTGGACCTGTCCGTAAATCAGAAATTTTTATTCCCAGGTTCGGGTGGGGCATACCTTCGAATGTTGAGATTAGAGTAGTATTAATTTAACTTTAAAATGATGTTCAACTGTTGCTGAAACATGAATTAAGCTTCTGGACAAGCAGGACTTCTGCTACCGACGTTCATTTATTATTTATGGGACAGCTAAGTTTTCTCTTATTCACTATGGCTTATAGCACAAACAACTTTAAGATGAAGATATTCTGGCACAAAGCCAACTCTAACATTCAGCTTCTGCATTTAGGAAGATGCTTGCAAAGTCCTAAACTGTGTTTACACTATTAAAATTATTGGCATTTCAGAGCACACAAATCTTACAATTCGCAACTCTCTACCAGTTTGTTTTTGGTCCATATACTTGCCTATATATAATGATTAAATAAATATTTTAAATTATTCGCTATAATTGGAGTCTGTACAGGCAAACCCCGCCGAGTACCACATAGTACGAGGTAAGTAATGTATTTTGCTGTTGATCGTGAACATATAAAACGCTGCTTTAGCTATTTATTGTGTTGTTTAATCATGAATCAACAGTAACGGTTTGTGGATTCATGGACAAATTTGTTGAAGAAATATATACGTGTGAAGTGACAGAGTAATGTTTTAAAATGACTCATAAATGCTAGCGTATTGGCTTCTGGGGTTAGAGATTAATTCTATCACCTTTAGGTTAACTCTTCCATTATCCTGGTAAAACAAAAAATAATGTAGCTGAAACTGTTTAATAGTATATAGCGATACAAGTGAGGTAAGTCATCTCTGCAGAACGAGAAAGAAGTATGAAAATATTCGTCTTGTATTCTCACTTCCGAGTTTCTGCAAAGTAGTTAATGCTTGTTAACATTATTTTCTGGACGAGAGTGAATAGTAGAACTATTTAAACGCTGAATGAATTATCTAAATCTTAAGTAAATGTTAGACAAATAATGGAAAGCAAAGACGGTAAAATTCAACTATCAATAATGATTATGTTGAATGTTTGCAACAATAAATATACCTGGACATATCAATAGTTTGGGGATTAAATACATTTTATTAATGTCTGCGGTAAAAATGCAAAACGCATGGAGTGCAGGAATTTTAACTTCCCAATCATGATAGTACTATTTTCGAAAAATGCCGAGTGCTTGTTTTTAGGTTTTAACTAAACCTAATGGGGGTTGGGACGATACCACTATTTCTCAATACTCGAAACCGATACTGATTTTTGATACTTGATACTCGATTCTCATTTTTTATAAAATAGCGATTGCTCGTTCACTAAATTATGTTCTTATTAGTAGTTTTCTGTGTAAAAGCGCATGTTATCAAATTTGTATTGTGTGCTAATTCTGAAATTGTTCCTGTTTGACATTCTCCAATTAGCAGCAATTCTTTTATTTTGATAATGCCACAGGTTATATACTCCATTGTTAATCAAACATAATAAATAATAATAATAATAATAATAATAATAATAATAATAATAATAATAATAATAATAATATAATAATAACCATGAAACTCAAAGAACTAAAAATAATGTGTGTTACATCATTTGACCACTATTCACAACCACCACATAACGTATGTATTTCTTCATCCTGTAATAGTAATTAGCCATTAACTCTGGGAAACATAGTAAGTTTGTGGATTACGTCTCTCTACTATCTATCCTTACACACACACACACACACACACACACACACACACACACACATAATATATCCTATCATATATTTAAGAAATTTAAATATATATATGCACATATATTGTGCAATAGATTTAGAACCTGTAAATATGATGCATAATCATAGATAGTAAATTGATTACGATTTATAACTTTTGGATGAATTAATAATTCCAAACGTATTATATATTCAGTTTAATACAAAGGCTTTACTGGAGTAAACACAAACATATCGAAGGAAAGAACAATTAATTTGCACGCGCTGCATTATCTCACGTCTAAGTTCTGCTGGATTCACAGATTCTGGTCACCGGAGTAGTAAATGTAACGGTTGAGAGTGAGTACCAAGCCGCGCTATTGCAAAAACGTGATTAGTGCGTCAGCTCAATCAGCTTCAGTCACAACTCATATAACGCTGTATGTCACACGAGTGGCTCTCCTCCTTTCCCCATTGTTTTGCATGTTTTAATTTAGACACAAGAGTCTATGGAGGTCTATCTAGAAGTATAGTCCAGCAACTCTTTGGGGGCACGTGCAAGGCAATAACGTGAAGCTTCCACTCCTTTCATTCCTTATCTAGCATAAAGTTAAGCGCAACAGCTTTCAATAATGCAAAATTTAAACATTCAAAAGTATCGAAAAAGTATTGAAGATTTATCAAAGTATTAGGCATACATCGATATCATCGAGTAACGAGGTATCGTGGTATCGAGGTCCCATCCCTGGCTTTAACAAATACCAATAAATTAAAGTTTTCTTGTGGAATAAACCTTTATAGTTAAAAAAGTTCTTAATTCATTACAATTTAATATAATCCATACTCATATAAAAAGTGATTCTTTTATTTATGTTACGTACTCTTGACACATTTTTTACCAGAAACAGTCTCAAATTAAGCAAATGGACTAGATTGCATGCAAAATAAATAAATAAAACACAACTGTTCGCATATGGTATATCACTTTTTGATATTAAGAACTCATGCGGGAAATAACTGCGTGACTATCTTAGTGGTCTGGTGATTGACGTGCTAGCCTCCAATTCCACAGTTCGACTCCCGGCGGGAGGGTGGAAATCTTTCTTTAGTCAGAATTATTCTGAAGAATCTGAAGAGTAAGAGTATCAGTGAATTTAATGTTTGTAAAGAAAACTCAAAGTAACGCAAGCTCAATGATTAACATACTAGAAAACCAGTTAACGCCATTGCGGATGAGCAAGTGAGCCAAAGGTAAAGCCATCGACATGACCTTAGATGTTAAAGGGGGCATATAAATAGGGGGGTCCGAAATTGAGTGAGATGCCTTATAGATACCACATGATGCATTAACCTGAGAAAATTTAAAAAATGTGACATATATTTCGAAACTACAACAGAGGTTCGTTATATAAATATTATATTTCAAATATCTACGTTTATTGTATAGTTGATTTTATCTGGTTTTTTTTCATAGTTTACATGATATACAAGATTCATACAAGATGAAAAGGACTTCATAGACGATTCAAAGAGAATTTCGATATGCAGTTAATTAGTCATGCAAGTATCTTTAACGTATGGGATTTTAATAAAAATTCTTACTTGTTTTTGAGAAACTAAAAACTTATCTACAAAAAGTTTCCATGTAAAGGGTGGGAGAAGGTTTTTGAAAATCCACTGCTGGTATAAGTCACAAGAAGGTCTGATTCAAGTATGAAGTCTTATATTTGTCTAAACTTTCGTTTCTGAGCTTTGCCATTCAAAGTCTCTCTCTCTCTCTCTCTCTCTCTCTCTCTCTCTCTCTCTCTCTCTATCTCTCTCATTCATTCACACACTCACGCGCGCGCGCGCTTCTGTTTCCACAAATAGGGCCCCCAAAATGAATATGTTCGTGAAATCTCGATAATAAATATTCGGGTGAAATAGAATAGTGGAATAGGTAAGTGGAAGTCGTGGAAAAGAAAGTAAAATTGGTTTAAGATGCAGGTATGATTTTTGCTTCTCTAAGGTAACACATAAAGGCTCCTTATCACTGCTTCTGTGATGGAATGGTTCACAGTAAAAAAATTCCTGATATATTACATTCATATGACTCTCTACCCTCAATCGCTTATTAATGACTATGAAAATTATTCTTATAGTTTATTTTTCTATCTACTTCATTTTAATCAAGATAAACCTCTGCAGGAATAGCTACGTTACACATTTCGTTATACATACAAAAGGAATAGTGACAGTCATTTAAGAACTGGACGTTATACTCGTATGTTGGCCTTACTTCCTCCATGCAATCGCAAAAACCAATCGAATATCGCCAGGATTGAAAGAATGACAAACGCATTGAACAAATCGAACTTTAATAACGGTTATCTCGGAAATCGCTGACGCCACTAAAATGATTTTAACGATTTTGATTAAAATACTATATATTACAGATATTTACACAACAAATAAAACATATATCTTTAAGTTTCTGGGAATAGACTGTACAGTCCTCTTCATACCGAAGGAATTTTGTATAATCTTGTATAACTGGTAAACGATGGACAAAAACGTACCAAACAAAAAATATAGATCTCTTTAAAAACACAATTTATTTCTAATAGCTGTTTTTGTGACATCAGCCTTATAGCCTATGTACATCGGAAAGAACAGCAGTTTTCAGTGGCGAAACAATTATTGAAATAAATTGAGTGGTTTCTGAGATTACGCTACACACAGACACAGACATATACAGGTGTAACATAAATGTACGGCACAAATTGCAGGACACATTTCTCACACATAGACGAAGAAATTATGTTATATGAACACGGGTCTGGAAACGCTTTGTTACCATGATACAACTTATTTTCTCCAACTTATTAATCATTGGAAACGCACACGAACAGAGCGTTAGAATCATGGGAAACACGCACTCTTGGTTACGTTTGGTTACGCTGTCATTATCGTCGGTGCACTTACAGTGTTTTGTTTTACATGTCCCTGATGCCATGCGACTTACGTCATTGCTTGTTTACAGGTAACATCAACTGTTCCAGTGGCAAGCACACGGGTTACTACGTACTAGTAGAGTTGATCACAGACTTGGCTTGTGCAATGGCAGTGTACATAAATGCAGAGATGGCAAATGCCCATTTGATGTATGGATTAGCAGGCGGCAATGGTGCTTCTGCTCAACGTTTATATCGGGAGAGATTTCCAGGACAAAGTGTCCCGACAGGAACACGCTTGAAGCCATTGATCGTCGTCTTAGGGAACATGGGGCATTTCAGCCTGATACTCGCGACCGGGGGAGGCCTAGAAGGATGTGGACACCGTAATGGGTGGCGGTAATTCTTCAGGCTGTTGACGATATTCCTAGTGTCATACAAGACAAGCAGCTGCAACAATGAATGTTGACCACATGACTGCCTGGCGAGTGTTACACGCAGTCCGGCTGTATCCATACCATTTACAGCGTGTGCAGCACTATCAGCAGCTGATTTTCCTGTACGGGTACGCTTCTGCAAATGGTTTGTGCAACAAAGTGTCAACTCTAATTTTAGTGCAACGGTGCTGTTCAAGGATGAGGCGTCGTTTCAACGAGATCAGATTGTAAATTATCACAATCTGCATGTATGGGCTGACGTCAATCCCCACGCAACTGTTGAAGCAAGTCATCAACAAAGATTTTCTGTCAATGTTTGGACCGGCATTGTTGGTGACTGTTTGGTAGGGCCTCACGTTCTTCCACCCAGGCTCAACGGACAAGGTTACCATAATTTTGTAGAGAATGTTCTACCTGATCTGTTAGCAGATGTGCCTTTAGCTGTGCGACAAAACATGTACTTCATGCACGATTCCTGATTCCTCATTTTAGTGTTAATATCCGTACGCTTCTAAATAACAGATTCGGTGACAGATGGATAGGTAGAGGTGGACCAATTGCCTGACCTCCACGCTCCCCGTATCTAAATTCACTGGACTTTTATTTGTGGGGGCATTTGAAAGATCTTGTGTATCGAACCCCAATACCAGATGTTCAGAGTCTCCATGCTCGTATTATGGAAGGCTGCGAAACCATATGCAATACTCCAGGGATACATCAGCGCATCCGGGATTCACTACGACGGCGGGTTGATGCCTGTATCAACGCTCACGGAGGGCATATTGAACATCTTCTGTGAGAAAGGGTTGCACGTGGTATGTTGGTATGTTCTATTCTTGTGTGTTTTCCATGATTTAATGAGTTGTAACATGGTAACAAAGCGTTTCCAGACCCATGTTCATATAACATAATTTCTTCGTCTACGTATGAGGAATGTGTCCTGCCATTTGTGCCGTACATTTTTGTTACATTCTGTATACCTGTATAGATTTTTTTCTCTGTATAGGGAGAGGCATAAATAGATATATGTTTGTATGATTGGTACATTTGATGGACTGAGATGAGTAATTTTGATTTTTATGGCATTATTATCATTTCATTATTAAGTTTCCCAGCTTTGCTTAGTTTGTTTTTTGTCTATTCTTTTATCTTTTGTTTATTCATTTTTTCAGTCTTTTGTGTCACGATGACTGGGAATTTAACTAAGGATAAGGGAATCTGGATTTTGGAACTTATTGACTTCTTTTGGGGGGGTGCTGTTAAGGTTAAGGTATTTGCAATGAGGCCCCATACTGTTGATGAAATGATTCAATACATAAGAGAGGCGTGCCAAGAACTTGATGCAAATAAAGAATTGTGTACAAAAGTGTCTGAGTGTGAAACGTAAACTACAAGAGTAATCTACAAATGTAGATTACAATGCTGAAGGCCAACAATTTGAACATTTACATTAGTGATAGTAGTCTTCAATATTGTATTTTAGTGAAATCACAGTAAAATTAAAGTAGGTTTTTCTTTCCGTATATATAATGTAACAACACAGTATACCTACTTATGCCGCTTCCTGTAGAATATATTTTAAAGACATTAAACTTTCCAGTTTATAGTTTTTCTCCACCTACGTATAGCAGGTAAGAGGAAATATTGTATTACACCCAAAAATTCAATGTCGAATTTTTACCGGAAATTAATTTTACGAAAATAAAAAAAATTCACTAACCCAAAATATCCTTAACATGCAAATTTTTTTTCTCAAAATTTCCTTTTTTTCAAAAATGGCTCAAATGATTTTGATTAAATTTACACATATTTATATGCTTACACGACAAATAAAATGTATAACTTAAACTTTCTGGATATAGCCTATGAATTCCTCTTCATTGGGTAGGAATTTTACATACCTAATTCCGTATAATGTGTAAACCATAAGGTAGAGAGAAAAACTTGCTTTACAAAAATGTAGATTTCAAATAACCTTTTGCGTAGCATCAACTGTATCCAAGATATCCTTAAATCTTTCAGTACTTCCTTTTTGTGAAGTGCTGTCTCATTCATTGTTTGCGCCGATGTAATGGAAAGAGTATGGAATTTCAAGGTGAGCATGCAGGGACATCTATCGATTCTGCTCTCCGTGTCATCTTTACTCCTACAACGAAATGTGCAATGAAAATGTTTTTGCAAAGGTTTGTTTCTATCAACATGAAGTACGAGGGGTATTTTTAAAGTACGGTCCGTTTTGTAATGAAGTACGGACTACTAAATATTTTTGGATAATTTATTTTTTACCCAAGTCTTCAAAACAAAGTCTTCACTACTTCTCTACGAGATATCAATGTTTTAGTCTTATTGTAGCATACTTTTTTTTTAACCTCGTCACAAACTTCCACCGCCAGTACATTCTAGGAAACGTGTAGTCATTTCTGAAGTTAAATTTTTACTCTCTTCCATGTATGTGCCTAGTAGGCAGAGAAGGTATTGAATTCCATCTCAAAATTCGATATCAAATGTCAACAGAAATACATATATGTTTTGAGGGCCCCTGAATCCAAAAAAAGCAGTTTTAGAAAAAGGTCCGTGTGGGTGTGTGTGTGTGTGTGTGTGTTTTGTGAACAGCATAACTCAAAAACGAAAACTAGGATAATACTAAACTTGGTATTTAGGTTCAATATCTTCCAAAAATGCGACATGAACATTTTCAAGAAAATTCTACCACCCCCCAACTATTCTTTACATGGAACGTTTTTCGAAATTTGTTTTCTGGAAAATGGCGCTAACGATTTTGATTAAAATACGATATAATAAATATATTTACATGAAAAATAAAATTTATACGTTGAATTTTTTGAGAATAGTCTGTGAGATCCACTTCATTCGGAAGAATTGTTTTTTTTTTTTTTACTTTCTCTACTACGTATAGTAAGTAGGGAAAGTATTGTATTCCACCCAAAAATTCGATACCGAGATTTCACCAGAAATACATGTTTTGAGGCCCCCTGAATCCAAAAAAAGCATTTTTGGAAACATGTCCGTGTGTATGTCTGTGTCTGTGAACAGCATAACTCAGAAACGAACAATCGGATAAACACCAAACTTGGTATTTAGATTCAGTATCTTTCAGAGATGCGGCATAAAGCTTTTCAACAAAATCCCCCCACTCCAGATTACCCTTTACATAGAACATTTTTCGAAAATTTTAATTTTCTTAAAAATGGATCAAACGATTTTGATTAAAATATCATATGTTTAAGATATTTTTATGAGAAATAAAATGTATATATCGAATTTTCTGGGAATGTCTCCAAACGTATTCTATATAGTGAATGACTTTTGCATAATTGGTAAACCATAAGAGATAGACAAAATTTTACTACACAAAAAATGCAGATCGCGTTAAAATACACATATACATTTTTTTTGTTGAGTGAACCATTTTCGAGATATTGCTTGTTATTCCCTTAAATTTTTCAATACTTATTTTCTCAAATGGAAATTCGTTATTCATTTTTTGTCTTGGATATGCAAAGAGTATTAATCTGTGGCAAAGAGAACGGTGCTGCACATAGCAACCAGCTATTAAGAGATATGTCTATGCTTAAAGGCTACTGTATTTCTATATTTCCGTTGCAAATACAAAACAAGGGGAACATAAGAGGCCTTAAGCGATAGTCAAATATTTTTAGAACTGGTCGCTATGTATAAAATGTAATTATCTTTGCAAGTCAAAAGATCGTTTCTGCAAATGTTTATCTCGATTAATATGAAATAGATGGAGAATAAGAGTTTGTAAAAATAGTTTGCACAAGAGTAGAGAAAGTCATGTGAGTGTAATCTTGTATAACTGGTAAACGTTAAGCGATAAACTAATACGTACTACACAAAAATGTAGACTCCTTTAAAACATACAATTTATTTCAAATATCTTTTTTGTGGCGTTAGCCATTTTCAAGATACCCCTATTAATGGTTTGAATTGTTTAATACTGCTATTCTTTTCAAGTCCTGTCGATTGTCAGCTGTCATGGAAAGAGTATGGAATTTTAGGGCCGGCATATAGCATCCTGTTCTAAAACATCTGACTATCCTTATTCCCTTTGTGTCTGTAACGAAATGTGTAATGTAAATATTTCTGTATAAGTTTATCTCGATTAAAATGAAATAGATAGCTAAATAAACTTTCGTAAGAAACATTACTATACCCACTAATAAGCGATGGAGGGTAAAGAAAGTCATGTGAATGTAGCACGTCAGAATGCTGCGATAATCTCTTAGAGCTGTAAATGAACGAAAGATTCTTGAACGACATAAATAATTAATGAGTTTTATGTTTTCAGTTAACATCGCATTAACTTGCAGAGCAACAATTATTTTCTTTCAGCTACTCTGTGATAATGATCTGACTTTCAAACCATAGTTTGAATGCCCCTCCAGGAACCCATGATACCAATAATGCCATTGCTTCTGCCACGAAATCTTACACAGAAAACTGCATCTCAGAAACTGTTCAATTGTTTTTGGATTGGTGACGAACTCCTGTGGAGGAGCCCCTAAAATTTATTCTACACCAGAATGAGAATTTAATTGATTGTAAAAAGTTTTTGGAAAGAAAGCTTAAGATATATGCAATGGTATAAAAATTTAGTTAACCAAAATATTCAGTAGTTATTATTTTATTGCATAACAGCCATACTTTAAAATCATCTCTCGTAGATAAAAATATAAACGTCATAGAAGTAAAATTAATGTTTCTTCCCCACAAGCCGTGTGTTGGACAAGGTTGGAAAGATAGAATCAAACGACTAAACAATTCAATGTCATGGCCGGAATTTGAACCACGGATCTCCCGGTCTACGACCGGTTGCTCTAATAACTAAGGTACCATGGCAACATGCCGGCACGACATTAAATTCCCCAACTGATTCGCATTTTTCCCGGTAAACCACAATGAGATCTCAAATTGTATTAAGATGACATACCCCAATGGCGACTTACAATATTGTAAGTACTTTAAGTACCGGGCTTCATAGTTTCCACCACTATTAGGTCAATTAATGGAATTAATTATTAATGAAATGTTGCCATGGTAGCTCAGTGGTTATAGCAACCGGACGGAAACCGCGAGATCCATGGTTCAAATCCCGGTGATGGCATTGAATTTTTCAGTCTGATTCTACGTTCATACTAGCTATTGATTTATAGTTTACAAGTAGTAGTTATAAGCAATAGTAAGTAGAAAAAGTAATGTGAATGTAGCACACAAGCTTTCCTTTTAAGTTAAACTGTTTTGTAATTTGTTCCATGACACATTAACTTTTGTAGGTTGTTTCTGAGAAATAAAATCAGGCCAAAAACCTAAAAAGGAATCGTGGCCTTAAAATACAGGCTATTTGCAGAATAAAACAGTATCTTCAGGTCTCCTCAGTTCATACCAAAGTCACGGTGAATCGTTTATAATTATTTTATCCTTCGAATAGGTACACATTTCTGTGACTATGCGGTCGAAAGGGCAAGGCAATGAGTCATAACCACTCACGTCTGAAGGAGTGATTTATTGGACAATTACGTATTAGCAGCTAATGAGATTGGCTGTTAAAAGCTTTACGACAGCTTCTTCAAGAGGCGTTATGAAATGCCTCTTTTTTAAATAATATGTTTTAGAGAAATACTTTGCATTGTTTTGTTTACCTAGACGAAAGATAATAGATCAATTACGTTTATTCATTCTATATACATTTGCTCAAAAGTTGTTTACAAGTAATCCAAATTGAAGAGTCCTGCCTGAATCAAGATATCCAATATCCTGAAATGTGAATGGAGATAGGCACATATTTTAAACACAGCCAAAATTCAGGATGCATTTCGTGACCGAATAGCACCATGAATTGTAAATTTTAGAAGTACTTGCTTGAAAGAAAGTCTACTATGCGAACGCAGCTTAGCCACAATGAACGCTCACTTGGTGAAATGTAATGGAGGGTTTTAATTAAAACAAATAAATTTTACATTTTTGTAAAGCAAACAATACTGCCTAAAACGTTTATTACAGCCAATAAATGAAGATTGGTACGTTTTCAGCACATCTGCCAAACTTCCGTTATTTAAATATTCGTTCGTATGAGACGTGTTTCTAAAGTAAGTAAAACAAATTTTTAAAAAATAACAGAACATTATTTTCCAAATACTTTATTATCATTCATTACTTTACACTTTAAACTACTTCACCACATAGTCTCCGCCGTTATTCAGGTACTTATCGTAACGGGAAACCAGTTTTTGTATGCCTTCGTCAAAGAATGATGCCGCCTGTGATGAAAGCCAAGTCTGCACTTCTTTTTCCAACATAGTTGTTTAAATGTTTTCCACCAATGAATTTCTTTAGATGAAGAAACATAAAAATCGCTTGTGCCAAATCCGGATTGTTGTGAAGCAAGAAGTGCAGACTTTGCTTTCATTACAGCGGCATCATTCTTTGACGAAGGTGTACAAAAATTGATTTCCCGTTACGACAAGTGCCTGAATAACGCCGTTGAACTGTGTGGAAAGGTAGTTGTAATTAATGAATGTTAATGAAGCATTTGGAAAATGAGGTTCTGTTATTTTTTTAAAGAAATTATCGGTACTTACTTTAAAAACACGCCTCGTATTTTTACGGCATCGCAGATTCTTTTATCACAAACAGTAGCAATCAAAATGGGCAGAACGTTACAGAAAACAAAGAAAAATGAAACAGAAGTGTTGAATGGATTATGAAGTATAAAGACAGGTTAACAAGAGTTAAATTTACTGTTTCATTTACTGTGTTTGTTACAAGGTGTAATGTTAGCAAAGTGAATTATTCATATAAACGCAGTATTTAATGCAGAAGTGCTTTTTATTACGAAATTAACTTTAGAGCGAACATAATAATTAACATCTAAACATCACTAATCTGGTTTATGGTTGTTTGTGTGAATTAGCTTCATTCAGAGCTTTCCTTACGATAATATTTTCGGAAGTCCGTCAATTAAGCTAAAGCTACTAATTAACAGCATAATTATACAAGGTGGACCATTTAAGCTGAGACTGCACAATATCTCCAGAACTAAGCATTGTACATAGAAATGTCTTGAATAAAAGTTGCTTGATATTATGGGGAAAAGTAAATGCAATTAGTTGTGTTTTATTTGGAGGACGTTGTGATTGTCATTTTAGGATCAATTTAATTTGTTTAAATGGGTAGTACCTACGTTTTTATGTTGTTTTCTCACTCCTCATAAAAAACTAAACATTTGTATAAAGCACTATGCAATTGTACTTACACCAACGCAAATAACAACGAAAATTCTGAATGGCTGTGTACGAAGAGAGCAATTTGTGGTTGGACCATCCATGGATGCTCATTTGAGGGTCAAGTTATGTTTCGTAATTGGGAAATTTTTTTTTCTGTGTTTCCTTATCCATCACAAAGTAAACAGCTTTTTATAAAGAATTTTATAATGAGAAAACAACATACAAAATGTAGGTTCCCATTTAAAAAAATTAAATTGATCCTAAAATGACCATCATAACGTCCCCAAACAAAAAACGTCTAATTGCATTTACTTTCCTCCATAATATCAAGCAACTTTTATGAAAGATATTTCTTTCTACAACGCTTAGTTTTGGAGATATTTTACAGTTCTCAACTTAAATGATCCACCCTGTATGGTATGTCTTGTAAACGGGAGGGAATAACGATAGAATTGAACAAAATATTTGTATTCATTGATTTAGGAGAGACTTGTCAAATTTCAGCTTTAGCTAATTTAAAGCTACTGCGAAGTTACCTGACAAAACTATGCAACATTTTGAAGTTATTTGGGACTAATATTTTTACTTTCTCTAAGACGTATATAGTAGGTAGAGAAGGTATTGCATTTCATCCAAAAATTTGATGCCGATATTTCACTGGAAATACGTGTTTTGAGGCCTCCTGAATCCGAAAAGCATTTTTAGAAAAATGCCCGTGTGTTTGTGTGTGTCTATCAACAGTATAACTCAAAAACGAAAAGTCTGATAAATACCAAATCTGGCATTTAGGTACAGTACCTTCTAAAGATGAGACACGAAGGTTTTCAAGAAAATCCTCACTCTAAACTACCCTTTACATGGAATATTTTTCGAAAATGTTGATTTTCTAAATAATGGCTCTAAAGGTTTTGATTAAAATACCACGTATTAAAGGTATTTAATAAAAATAAAATTTATCTGTTGAATTTTCTGGGAATAGCTTGTGAAGACCTCTTCATTCGGAAGGAAATTTTTAAACTGGTAAACTTTAAGCGACAGACGAAAACGTACTATACCAAACATGTAGATCCGTTTAAATCACTCATTTATTTCAAATAATACTTTTTTGGCATCAGCCATTACCAGGATATCCGTTATTAATTGTTCTAATTGTTCAATACTAAGCCATTATTTTAAAGCCCCGTCGATTTTCATTTGTTTCTCGCGATGTCATGGAAAGAATGTGGAATATAACCACTTTCGGAAAGGTTTATCTCGATTATAATAAAGTAGATAGGAAAATCAACTTTCGTATGAATTATTTCTGTACCCACTAATACGCGATAGAGGCTAGAGAAAGTCATGCGAATGTAACATTAGATTTTTAAGGTAATCGGTCCACTTTTACCTTCTCTTGTATTCCTCCAAAATATTATATAGGAGATTTCAGCGGAAATACACGTTTTAAGATGCCCAGAATAAAAAAAATCTGTGTTACACTCACATGACTTTTTCTACTCTTGTACAAACTATTTTTACAAACTTTATTCTCCATCTATTTCATATTAATCGAGATAAACATTTGCAGAAACGATCTTTTGACATGTAAAGAGAATTACATTTTAAACATTTTGACTAGTTCTAAAAATATTTGACTATCGCTTAAGGCCTACTAAGTTCTCCTTGTTTTGTAATTGCAAGGGCAATACAGAAATACAGTAACCTTTAAGCATCGACATATATCTTAATAGCTGGTTGCTAGGTGGAGCACCATTCTCTTTGCCTCAGATCAATACTCTTTACATATACAAGACAAAAAAATGAATAACGAATTCCCATTTGAGAAAATAAGTATTGAACAATTTAAGAGAATAACAAGCAATATCTCGAAAATGGTTCACTCAACAAAAAAAAATGTATATGACATAAATTGTGTATTTTAAGGCGATCTACATTTTTTGTAGTGTAATTCTGTCTATCTCTTATAGTTTACCAGTTATGCAAAAGTCGTTCACAATGAAGAACACTTTTGGAGACATTCCCAGAAAATTCGAGATATATATTTCATTTGTCATGAAAATATCTTAAACATATGATATTTTAATCAAAATCGTTAGAGCCATTTTTGAGAAAATTAAAATTTTCGAAAAATGTTCCATGTAAAGGGTAGTCTGGGGTGGGAGATTTTCTTGAAAACCTTCGTGTCGCATCTCTGGAAGATGCTGAACCTAAATACCAAGTTTGGTGTTTATCGGACTGTTCGCTTCCGAGTTATGCTGTTCACAGACAGACACACAGACAGACACACACACGGACATGTTTCAAAAAATGCTTTTATTGGATTCAGGGGGTCTCAAAACATGTATTTTCGGTGAAATCTCGGTATCGAATTTTTGGGTGGAGTACAATACTTCCCCTACTTACTATACGTAGTAGAGAAAGTAAAAAAGAATTGTGTGGTGTGTCTGTATGTCTGTGAACAGCATAACTCAAAAACGAAAACTCTCTAAATACCAAACTGTTCAAGTAAAGCGTTTTCCAAGGATGCGACTCAAGTTTTTTAAGTAAAAGCCCCACCCGAAAGTAATTATTTTATAAAAAATGGCTGAAACGATTTTAGTTAAAATACCATATGTTTAACACAGTTTCACGGCAAATGAACCGTATATTATCTCAAATTTTCTGGGAATAGCCTCTGAAGTCCTCTTCATCCTAAATGACTTGTACTTAATTGGTTAAAGCTCCTAATTTATGCCAAATACATATTTTGTGGAGTCAACAATTTCCGAGATATTCCATGTTATTGGTCTGAATTATCATGACTAAATTGGCTTAAACATTAGGTAAACAGCTGGAATTGCCTTTAAAGGCTTTCCCGCAAATTACTGACTGTCTATTCAAAAAGGTTAGATTTATCCATAAAAAGGCTAAGTTGGCAAAACTGCCTTGATATACTTACGAACTTTGCTGTGCGACACGTGTACGCCAGCGCCTTCACAGCTTATTACAATACAAACCCAGTGCACATAACTATAACGTTATGGAAATTTAAATGTTCAGACGTCGAAACTAGGCCCAGAATAAGAAAATCAGCTATTCAAACTTTAGAGAAGCAGAAAATAATAATTTGGACCGGTCGAATGGTAAGCAGTCTAGGTTTTATTCTCGGGTGTCCTCGGTCTACCGGCATGTTGCCATGGTACCTCAGTTGGTTAGAACAACCGCGCGGAAAGCGGAAGATCCGTGGTTCAAATTCCGGGTATGGCCTTCATTTTTTCAGTCTGATTCTACCTTTCCAACCTTGTCCTACACATGGCTTGTGTGAAGAAACAATTAATTACCATATATTGACCTAATAATTGGTACTTACAACATTGTAAGTCGCTATTGGGTATGTCATCTCAAAGTGAATTTGAGATCTCCTTGTGGTTTACTGGGAAAAACACAAGTCAATTGGGGAATTTAATGTTGTACCGGCAAGTTGCCATGATGCTCAGCTGTTGGTGTAACCCTACGGAAAGCGGTAGACCGTGGTTCAAATCCCAGCTATGGCATTAATTTTTCAGTCTGATTCTTCCTTTCGAAGTTTAGTTTAATTACGTAGTATTTTTCCCTGCCCTACATTTATTCTAGAAGTATAAATGTGGGAGTGAATGAGTGTGCTGCAATATTTAAAGTATAAAATCAATGTTCTTTTTAGTAAGGTGTAAATGAGTTGCGAACATTAGCTTTTGTTTCTAAAGTCAAGGCTGCCAATATGACCATAGTAGTTAAAGGCAGGTATATAAATGAAACAATAAGAAAAGTAAGTACTTTTTCAAAATTTAAGCCATTTTCCATAGATCCTGTCATTATGAAAAAAAAAATTGTTCTTTCAATAAGGTAAATTATCCCGAAATATGAACAATACGTTATTTTATAACGTCTATGGCTTGAAATGTGCTATGAAAACTCCAATTGGAAATCCACCTGGGATGGTGCTCGAATGTTCGTGTAGGATGCGCTATAACACCTCCCTCCTTCCGCTTACCATTTAGGTGCTTACTATTCTAATGACGGAAGCAGGAAGAAGTGGGAGTTTATTGCTCCTGACGCACTGAATAAATTTTCTTTGTACCAAACAAGATTTAGATACTATTCAGCATAACGATGGGTGCCAATGATACGCGAATAAGAATCTGCGCAGGATTTAAACTGTAAGAGAAAGCATAACATTTGGTCTGGATTGGATTGACTACGGAGGGAACGGCACCGACCCAGAGTAGATATTTGTGCCTACGCCCCACGAGGAGCCGTCCCGGGGAGGAAGGATGGGGCGAAAGGAGACACTGGGCGCCCGGAACCAGGAGCGACGGCACTGCAATGCCAGGGTCCCTAAGTTTCCAGATAGAGAACCCCGGCAGACGGATAGGCAGACCGGGACCCCACCCCACACAGAGGAGGTTCAATGCCCCTCAAGGGGGTTCGGATACCCCGGCAGCCAGCCGAAAGCCGAGGAACGGAGAGAGTCACAAAGGGCATCCTTTTCCCCTACCACGCTGCACCGGAACCATCGCCGACACTTCCGACCCTGAAAGAGACCAACGGGATGAAAGATGGATGAATGAAATCAAGAATGGAGGGACAAGAAATTCGGGGACTGAAGAAACCACTCGCCTGACGACCCGGGAAAAACCCGAAGAAACCCATGAATCAGAGTGTGCGATCGCCGGGTAGCGATCCTAGGACTTCCCGAATATGGGCCACAGAAGTAACCCCTGAACCATCCCGCTCGGTACCAATAAGGATGTTTTTTTGAACCGTGGGATAACATCACAAGGAAGCGCAATATTTGACAAAAGTTAGGGTTGGGACATCGATTTCGTGGATACCTCGATACTCGGTGGTATCGAAGTATATGTAATACTTTGAGATAAACCTTCGATATTTTCCGATACTTTTAAATTTTTAAGCTTTGCAGTATTGTGTAATGCTAGATAAGGAATGAAAGAAGTTGAGACTTCATGTTATTGTCTCCCACGTATCCCTAAGGAGTTTCTGGGTTATAGTTCTTGATAGACCTTGGCTGTTGAATGCACTACTCCATAGACTTGTGTCTAAATGAAACATGCAAAATAATGGGGGAGGAGTAAACGTATTCATGTAATATTATCTGGGTTGTGAATGAAGTTTATTTAGCTGACACACTAAATCACGTTTCTGCAATAGCCTGGTGACTCACTCTCAGCCATTACATTTACCCACTCCGGTGACCAAAATCAGTGAATCCAGCAGACGTGAGATAATGCAGCGCATGGAAATATTTGTTATATTTAGTTGTTCGAGTTTCAGGTAAAATATATATTTGTTTATATTTTCAAGATTGCAGAATAAAGAAGAATTTCTAGTATTAGTTTTTCCATGGATTGAAAATCCTTTAAAAGAAAGTTTTCAGCAAAAATATAGTTACATAAAAAGGGAAGCAAAAACATCATTATTATTAATTATTATTGTTATTGTTATTATTAACCTTGACTAACAGTAGGAGATATATAACCCGTGGCATTATCAAGATAAAAGAATTGCCGCCAATTGGAGAACATCAAACAGGAACAATTTCGGAATTAGCATACAATACAAAGTTGTTTACATGCGTTTATACACAGAAAACTACTAATAAGAACATAACTCAGTGAACAAGCTGTCGGCTTTACAGTTCTTTATAAAGTGAGTATCGAGTATCAAGTATCGGTGCTGAAAAAATCCATATCGGTATCGAGAAATAATTTTATCGTCCCATCACTAACAAAACTGAACATACATTTCTGGATTTGTTTTTACTTTCTCTATTACGTATAGTAAGTAGGGGAAGTATTGCATTCCACCCAAAAATTCGATACCGAGATTTCACCGGAAATACATGTTTTGAAGTGCGCTGAATGCATATAAAGCGTTTTTGGAAACATGTCCGTGTATGGGCCTGTGAACAGCATAACTCAGAAACTAAAAGTCGGATAAATACCAAACTTGGTATTTAGGTTCAGTATCTTCCAGAGATGCGACAAGAAGGTTTTCAAGAAAATCCCTCCACCCCAGATTACCCTTTACATGGAACATTTTTCGAAAATTTTAATTTTCTCAAAAATGGCTCTAACGATTTTGAATAAAATACCATAAGTTTAAGATATTTTTATGGCAAATGAATTGTATATCTCGAATTTTCTGGGAATGTCTCCAAATGTATTGTTCATTGTGAACGACTTTTGCATAACTGATAAACCATAAGAGATAGACAAAATTGTACTACACAAAAAATGTAGATTGCGTTAAAATATACAATCTATGTCATATACATTTTTGTTGTTGAGTGAACCATTTTCAAGATTTTGCTTGTTATTCCCTTAAATTTTTCAATACTTATTTTCTCAAATGGGAATTCGTTATTCATTTTTTTGTCTTGGATATGCAAAGAGTATTAATCTGTGGCAACAAGAATGGTGCTGCACATAGCAACTAGCTATTAAGAGATATGTCTATACTTAAATGCTACTGTATTTCTATATTGCCCTTGCAAATACAAAACAAGGGGAACATAGTACGCCTTAAGCGATAGTCAAATATTTTTAGAACTGGTCGCTATGTGTAAAATGTAATTTTCTTTGCATGCCAAGAACATAAAAAAGAACAATGAATTCTCAGTTGAGAAAGAGTATAAGTATTTGAAAATTCAAAGAAATAACAAGGAATATCTCGAAAATGGTTTACTTTACAAAAAAAATGTTTATGACATATATAGTGTGTTTTAACAAGATCTATATTTTTTTATGTAGTAAAATTTGTCTATCTCTTGCGGTTTACCAGTCATGCAAAAGACGTTCAGAAGGAAGAGGACTTTTGGGTAGATCCTCAGAAAATTAAAGATATACATTTTATTTGCCATAAAAATGTCTTAAACATATGATGCTTTAATCAAAATCGTTAGAACCGTTTTTGAAAAAATAAAAATTTTCGAAAAATGTTCCATGTAAGGGGTGGTTTGGGGTGGGGGGATTTTCATGGAAACTTTCATGTCGCATCCCTGGAACATATTAAACCTAAATACCAAGTTTGATGTTTACCCGACTTTTTGAATTTTTGAGTTTTGCTGTTCACAGAGAGACAGACGCACACACAGACACACAAGACATACACACGGACATGTTTCCAAAAATGCTTTATTTTTTTATGTCCTTGACATGCAAAGAGAATGCAATGCTCCACATAGCAACCAGCTCTTAAAAGATTTGACTATTGCTAAAAGCCTACCATATTCTCCTTATACCTACAAGAAAATTAGCAATAAGATAGAGTCTGCAAATGTTTATCTCGATTAACATGAAGTAGATGGAGAATAAGCGTTTGTAAAAATAGTTTGTACAAGAGTAGAGCAAGTCATGTGAGTGTAACACATTAGATTTTTTTCAGTTTTGCTCGCACACAGGAGAAAATGTGGCACCTACAGCGCTAATCTTTGATCCGTTGTAGTTTCATCATACCGTACATCGGACTACCTCGATTGTTCGCATCATCGTTCAATTCCAGACGCAACCTCCCACCCTGGAACATCTTAACTTACATACAAAATTACGCTATTAAGAAAAGCAGTGATGTGCTGAACTCGCACGTCTTTCTCTATTCACTCTTCTGCACATTCTTACAAAAATGTATTATTCTAACTACTTGTTAATCCAGATAAACGTTCATTACACTCTACGCATTTCTTGTACGTATAAGGATGCAGAAGACTAAAGCAATAGTCAGATTTTTACTTTCTGTACTACATATAGTAAGTAGAGCAAGTATTGTATTCCACCTAACAACTTTATATCGGGATTTCACTGGAAATATGTTTTGAGACCCCCTGAATCCCCCAAAAATAATTTTTAAAATGTGTGTGTGTCTGTGAACAATATAACTCAAAAACGAAAAGCTGCATAAATACCAAACTTGGTATTTTAAGTTCAGTATTTTCCAAAGGTGCGACACGAATACATATTTTCAAGAAAATCACCCAACCCAATTAGCCTTATACAGAACATTTTTCTAAATTTTTTATTTAATAAAGATTTATCTGGATTTTAGTAGATCTGTGTGTGATATTTTTCTAAAAATGCTGTTTTTTATTCAGGGAGCCTCAAAACAAGTATTTCCGGTGAATTCTAGGTATCGAAGTTTTAAGTGGAATACAGAAGCTTCTCTATCTACCATATACGTGGTAGGGAAAGTAAAATAACTATTTTAGCTGCGGCGTTTTGACCAAGAAAGGCTCAGCTACTTTGAAACTGAATACAATAAAATGTTTTAAGTCAAATGCAACATGGCCACAAAAATCAGATTCATGTTTCAACTAAAACTCAATAAAACATTTATTTACTACAATTTTGAACTAATTGGCTGATACTAGACTTTGAAAAGAGACAGACAGATACTACACGAAAAGTGTAGATCTGTACAAAACACAGAATTTATTTCAATAACCTTTTGAAGCATTGGCCATTTCCAAGATATCCGTTCCTTTATGTTTGAATTTTCAATACTTTCTCTACTATGTACTTAGTTATTGTATTTCACTAAAAAATTTGATGTGAGATTTACACCGGAAATACATGTTTTGAGGCTAAGGAACCTTGAATTTCCACAGCTTCCAAGGATGTGACACGAACATTTTCAAGAAAATTTCTCGCCCCACACTACCCTTGCCTGGAACAATTTTTTTTTTTTTTTATTTTCTGAAAAATGGTACTTTGCGATTTTGATTAAAACATCATGTATTTTAGATATCTGCATGACAAATAAAACATAATTCTTGATTTTTCTGCGAATAGCCTGTGAAGTCCACTTCATTCGGGAATTTTGTACAATTTCATATAACTGGTAAACAAAACAAACAAGTTATTTCAAATAACTTTTGTAGCATCACCCATTTCCGCGATTTGTGTTAATATTGGTTTCAATTGTTTAATACTTTGTAAGATTTGTCAAGTTCTGTCCCTATTCACTTGTTTTTGCGAAGTCATGGTAAGAGTATTCAATTTTAAAGCAATAGTAAGTTGCTTTTAAATATCTAATTATCGATTCAGTTTCCTCTATGTTGGTCTAGGTGGGTAAGTTGGTTTATACGCTGGCCTTCTGATCCCAAGGTCCCAAGTTCAAACCCGACCTAGACCGATGTTTTTAAGTGAGTTTAAAAAGCGATGTAAGTAGATTTACTACATATAAAAGAACTCCTGTGGGACGAAATTCCGGCTCACCGGTGGTAGCGTTCATATGATCCTGGCAACAAACACATTTGGGGGGGGGTATTTTCTCTCCCTGTTTTACTGCATATAGTAAAGTAAGTTTGCATATGAGTAATTTGTAGTGGTTATATCAAAATAAATAATAGCGGGTAGAGAAAGTCATGTGAATTTAATATATCAGAAAATTTTTATATCACTGTTAACCCTCGATGTGATGCAAAGAATACGGAATTTCCAGGCCAGAATATAACCAGTATCTGACTATCGATTCCATTCCCTCTCCACCCCCTTGTGCTTTCAACGAAATGCGTATTTAAACTACTTCTGTAAAGGTTTGTCTCGATTAACAGAAGTAGAGAAAAAAAATAAGCTTTCCTAAGAATAGTTTGTAACAGATGAGAAGTCATGTGAATGTAACACATCACATTATTTTTTTTGTTTCTTTTGTGATGAAAGGTAGTGTTTCGTCAAGATGCACAAAGGTGACATTTCTATGTGAGCATTCATTCCCTAAACAAGGCACACACTAGGTTCGTTATGAGAGGCCTCACCTTGTTGGCGTCACACTGACGTCACTGTGTCCCATGAATACCGTTTGTACCCACAATTCCACATAGATGATAGTCTTATTTGATTGCCCTCGGGAGGTGCACTGCAGAACCTCAACCCCCGCAGTTGTGACTGTCACAGCCAGTTAACTATTGTTACACCGCCATCTGTATAAAACGAAAATTAAATCAGGACGTGCAACGAAATGGGACTGAGCTGCAAACAAGACCTACGAAACAAATAAACAACCACTATATGCGAAAACCACAAAAGATAACTAGTCTTAAGCCTTACATAAAGCAGATGCTTCATGCCACATTTGAAATATATAGGTTAGTACTTCTTAACGTTGTACGTCTAACCCAAGTGTTAAAGGGTACCTATCCGTGAAGTTTCCAAAAACTAACAGCCTTTTGAAATTTTATCAAATTCTAACAATGTATAAAGAAGTGTTATTGCAAACTTCCATGCTTTTATGATAAGATGTTTCACAATTATATATTACTTTCTCTACTACGTATAGTAAGTAGGGGAAGTATTGTATTCCACCCAAAATTTCGATACCGAGATTTCACTGGAAATACATGTTTTGAGACCCCCTGAATTCAAAAAAAGCATTTTTGGAAACATGTCCGTGTGTGTGTGTCTGTCTGTGTGTGTGTGTCTGTGAATGGTATTTGGGTTCAGTATCTTCCAAGGATGCGACACGAAGGTTTTCAAGAAAATCCCCCCACCCCAGACTACCCTTTACATGAAATATTTTTCGAAAATTTTAATTTTCTCAAAAATGGCTCTAACGATTTTGATTAAAATATCATATGTTTAAGATATTTTATAACAAATAAAATGTATATCTTGAATTTTCTGGGAATGTCTCCAAAAGTATTCTTTATTGTGAACGACTTTTGCATAACTGGTAAGCCATAAGAGATAGACAAACTTTTACTGCACAAAAAATGTAGATCGCGTTAAAATACACAATTTATGTCATATACATTTTTTTTGTTGAGTGAACCATTTTCGAGATATCACGTGTTCTTCCCTTAAATTTTTCAATAATTATTTTCTCAAATGGGAATTCGTTATTCATTTTTTTGTCTTGGATATGCAAAGAGTATTAATCTGTGGGAAAGGGAATGGTGCTGCACCTAGCAACCAGCTATTAAGAGATATGTATGTGCTTAAAGGCTACTGTTTTTCCAAATTGCCCTTGTAAATATATATTCCCCTTACATCTACAAGAAAATCAGCAATAAGATAAGAGTCTGCAAATGTTTATCTCGATTAACATGGAGTAGATGGAGAATACGCGTTTGTAAAAATAGTTTGTACAAGAGTAGAGAAAGTCATGTGAGTGTAACACATCAGATTTTTTTAAACACAAATGCAAGTTTTTTTCTTCATTTCTATATTCCCCTTTACTGTTATGGTCATATCGGAGGCATCGACTAAAACATTTGATGGTGTTTTTAGTCTTTGAATTTTAGGTTACGTTACTGTAGGTTTTCGTCCTCTTTAAGTTTATTTTCACGCGCACTTTCACTCTCACATCCACACTTCCAGACTCTGTAGAGGATGGGGAATAATACTAATTAAAGAAAAATTCTCACCCCCAGCCGGGAATCGAACTGGGCACCGCCGGATGAATAGTCAGCTCACTGACTTCTCGACCACGGAGGCAATCAAATGTAAGTTAGTTCATAAAAATGCTTCTATAAGATGCAATTTTCATCATTTTTAAACATAATTTCAGAGTTATGTTGCTTATTGTGTTAGAAAATGAGTTTACTAATAACTTGTTAAAATTAACCACATTCTTAAAAATAATTTTTTCAATTAAAAGTTTTGTTTTTTTAAAAAAAGATATTTTTATTAAAAATTGGTGACATAAATCACGTGGCTTAGAGTAATGGCGGCATAGGAAATTTTAGTTAGCTTGTCACGGGGAAACTATTTCCAAAATTTCACTCCAATAACCTCACGTATAGTGTGTAATAAATAATAATAATAATACTAATAATAAAATAATAATAATAATACTAATAATAAAATAATAATAATATACAGCAATAATGATTGTAATAGTAGCAATAATAACAATAACAACAATAGCAAGCAAAAAATGCCAATGATACACTACGTTTTTTTTCATGTTAACATGGTTTTCATTACGGTGCTTTAATTTTTGGTTTATCTCTGCAGTGCGTATAAGCACAGCACACAATTAAAAAAATTGTATGGACGGACCAATATGGATATATGGATAGGTCCAATAAAGATTTTTTAATTATTTATCAATCTGAAAAGTGAGTTTATTCGCTCGAAAATAAAGTATATACACTATGTGATCAAAATTATCCAGACACCCCACAAACATACGTTTTTCATCTTAGGTGCATTGAGCTGCCACCTACTGCCTGGTACTCATTATCCGCGACCTCGGTAGTCATTAGACATCATGAAACAGCAGTATGGGACGCTCCGTGGAACTCACGGACTTCGAACGTGGTCAGGTGATTGGGTGTCACTTGTGTCAGAAGTCTGTACGCGAGATTTCCACACCTCTAAACATCCCTAGGTCCACTGTTTCTGATGTGATAGTGAAGTGGAAACGTGAAGGGTCATGTACACCACTAAAGCGTACAGGCCGACGTCGTCTGTTTACTGACAGAGACCGCCGACATTTGAAGAGGGTCATAAAGAGTAATAGGCAGACATATATCCAGATCATCACACAGGAATTCCAACTGCATCAGGATCCACTCCAAGTACTATGACAGTTAGGCGTGAGGTGAGAAACCTTGGATTCCATGGTCGAGCGGCTGCTCATAAGCCACACATCACACAGGAAAATGCCAAACGACGCCTCGCTTGGTGTAAGGAGCGCCATCATTACACGATTGAACAGTGGCAAAACGTTGTGTGGAGTGACGAATCACGGTACACATTGTGGCAATCCGATGCCAGTGTGTGGGTATGGCGAATGCCCGGTGAATGTCAACTGCCAGCGTGTGTAGTGCCAACAGTGAAATTCGGAGGTGGTGGTGTTATGGTGTGGTCGTGTTTTTCCTGGAGGGGGCTTGCACCCCTTGTTGTTTTGCGTAGCACGATCACAGTGCAGACCTGCTTGATATTTTAAGCACCTTCTTGCTTCTCACTGTTGAAGAGCAATTCGGGGATGAAGATTGCATCTTTCAACACGATCGAGCACCTGTTCATACTGCACGGGCTGTGGCGGAGTGGTTACACGACAATAACATTCCTGTAATGGACTGGCCTACACAGAGTCCTGACTTGAATCCTATAGAACACCTTTGGGATGTTTTGAAATGCCGACTTCGTGCCAGGCCTCACCGACCTACATCGATACCTCTCCTCAGTTTCGCACTCCGTGAAGAATGGGCTGACATTCCCCAAGAAACCTTCCAGCAGCTCATTGAAAGTATGCCTGCGAAAGTGAACGCTGTCATCAAGGCTAAGGGTGGGTCAACACCATATTGACTTCCAGCATTACCGACTGAGGGCGCCACGAACTTGTACGTCATTTTCAGCCAGGTGTCCGGATACGTTTAATCATGTAGTGTATAACCGAAGTGGAAAGCATTCTAATATCTTTTCGGTCTGTTTACACTGTTATTGTATATCAGTGGTGGCGAAAACGGGACTCGCGAGGCAGTGTGACTCGCAGGCGCCACTCCTTTTCTAGCTGTCTATTCATTTGTTTTCCATATGCTGATGTGTGCTGTGGTGCGTGTTGCATATTTGATGACTCGAGGGAGAAAGGCATTTTCGCCACCTTTGTTGTATATCATCATGGACTGTACACTCTAATGCAAGCCTGGAAACTGCCTCTCACCACTACCTGCTCATCGTCTTCGCTGATAAGCAAGATGAATGAATGGTGAATGAAGAAGGTCGTTCACGCTAATGCGCCAGTTCCCCACTGGCCTGTATTTATTGGAATTATCCTGTTCAGTTCTGCAACTCTTTTAACGCACAAAGGGATATCTGCACACGTGAAATATTACACTGTTGAGACACCTGTTATAAACAGAGAAAGAGGGAGGTAAATATGCCTTCAACCTCTAACCTTAATTCAGAGATACACAATGCCGTTTTTCTGATCTGTGAAACATATTGGTGGACGCAAACATCCCCTTATGGAAACTGGAAAATAACTATTTCAAACAGTTTCTAGAAATATATAGTGTTGAAATATTACCATCCGAAACAACAATACTTGAAACCGCAATACGAAAACATACTTCAGAATATTAGAAATTCTGCATTTGACAGTACAGTATGAGTTTCCATAGACGAAATTGCCATGTTGGTATACACTGAGTGTAAACCAACCAAGCAACTGTTTTTTAAACACCAGAATTACAGAAAATAAACTATTTAACAATCCTCAACGTGTTTGACAGTAAATGCCACTTTTATCGCCAGATGATGTTAAACGTGAAAACATCCTGCTGTTAGTTGGTGGTAGGGGGCCTCATATATGGTAAGAAAATACAGCAGCTGTGCCCAAGATGATACACGTGGCGTGCATTGCTGATTATCTGCACAAAGTCGTTGAAAGTGTTCAGATGTACACAGTTTCATTTCTCACCTAGAGAAAATATTTCTGAAATCGCCTGCAAGATTAAGAACTATTAGAGTAAAAAATCTGATGTGTTACACTCACATGACTTTCTCTACTTTTGTACAAACTATTTTTACAAACGCTTATTCTCCATATGCTTCATGTTAATCGAGATGTTAATCTTATTGCTAATTTTGTTGTAGGTGCAAGGGGAATCGGTAGGCTATAAGCTATAGTCAAATATTTTAAAAGCTGGTTGCTATGTGGAGTATTCCATTCTCTTTGCATTACCAGGATAAAAAATCTGATGTGTTACACTCACATGACTTTCTCTACTCTTGTACAAACTATTTTTACAAACTCTTATTCTCCATCTATTTCATATTAATCGAGATAAGCATTTGCAGAAACGATCTTTTGACATGCAAAGAGAATTACATTTTACACATAGCGAACAATTCTAAAAATATTTGACTATCGCTTAAGGCGTACTATGAACCCCTTGTTTTGTAATTGTAATAGAAATACAGTAGCCTTTAAGCATAGACATATATCTTAATAGCTGGTTGCTAGGTGCGGAACCATTCCCTTAGCCACAGATTAATACTCTTTGCATATCCAAGACAAAAATGAATAACGAATTCCCATTTGAGAAAATAAGTATTGAAAAATTTAAGCGAATAACAAGCAATATCTCGAAAATGGTTCCTCAACAAAAACAACTATGACATAAATTGTTTATTTTAACGCAATCTACATTTTTTGTGTAGTAAAATTTTGTCTATCTCTTATGGTTTACCAGTTATGCAAAAGTCGTTCATAATGAAGAATACTTTAGGAGACATTCCCTGAAAATTCGAGATATACATTTCATTTGTCATGAAAATATCTTAAATATATGACATTTTAATCAAAATCGTTAGAGCCATTTTTGAAAAAATTAAACTTTTTGAAAAATCTTCCATGTAAAGGGTAATCTGGGGTGGGGGATTTTCTTGAAAACATTTGTGTCACATCTCTGGAAGATGCTGAACCTAAATACCAAGTTTGGTGTTTATCCGACTGTTCATTTCTGAGTTATGCTGTTCACAGACAGACACACACACAGACACACACACGGACATGTTTCCACAAATGCTTTTTTTTGGATTCAGGGGGTCTCAAAACATGTATTTCCGGTGAAATCCCGGTATCGAAATTTTGGGTAGAATACAATACTTCCGCTACTTACTATACGTAGTAGAGAAAGTAAACATGTATATGCCATAAACTGTTTATTTTAACGTGATCTACATTTTTGTGCAGTAGAATTTTGTCTTATGTGTTATGGTTTATCAGTTATGCAAAAGTCGTTCACAATGAAGAATACTTTTGGAGACATTCCAAGAATATTCAATATATACATTTTATTTGTCATGAAAGTATCTTAAATATATGATAGTTTAATCAAAATCGTTAAGTCATTTTTGAGAAAATTAAAATTTTCGAAAAAGTTTCCATGTAAAGGATAATCTGGGGTGGGTGGATTCTCTTGAAACCTTCGTGTCGCATCTCTGGAAGATACTGAATCTAAATACCAAGTTTGGTATTTACACAAACAAACACACACACGTACATGTTTCCGAAAATGCTTTTTTTGGATTCAGGGGGTCTCAAAACATATATTTCAGGTGAAATCTCGGTATGGAATTTTTGGGTGGAATACAATACTCCCCCTACTTACTATACGTAATACAGAAAATAAAAAACTAGACACCCCTTTAACTCCAAAATCTATTGTGACCAGATGGGGTGCTTGGTTGGATTCAGTACTGTGTTACCAAAGTGCTACCATCAGACTGTTGCAATACTAAGTCCTAGAAGACGAACAAAATGTTTTAATAAAATAAGCAAAACGTCTTGTAACAGAACAGCTAAAATCCAGCGATACAGAAAATAATACACGCTGGTTGATGAAATAATGTTATTCAAGAAGTAGTATTCATGGATTTAACGAACTCCAAAGGAATGGGAAGTACATGTTATAGAACGAACTCCTGGTGTAAAAAGAGTAGCTACTCCAAAAAGAGTAGCGGTTACTCCGCGCTTGCAAGAAGTGAAGTATTGCTTTGAAACGACTGTCTAGTACAGAGGCCAGTGTTGCTGGTGAGAGCTACATGAACAGTGCGTTTAACTTGTTTTCACAGCAATATTCTCCACTGTTTTTGCGTTTATGAAGTGGAGATGCTTTCTTGTGCAGATGTTGGCTTCTACATGTAAATGAACGTAACTGTATTATTAAAAATCTGATGTGTTACACTCACATGACTTTCTCTACTCTTGTACAAACTATTTTTACAAACGCTTATTCTCCATATGCTTCATGTTAATAGAGATATCGAGATGTTAATCTTATTGGTAATTTTCTCGTAGATGCCAGGGGAATATGGTAGGTTTTAAGCGATAGTCAAATATTTTAAGCGCTGGTTGCTATGTGGCGCATTCCATTCTCTTTGCAAGTCCAGGACATAAAAAAATCTGATGTGTTACACTCACATGACTTTCTCTACTCTTGTACAAACTATTTTTACAAACGCTTATTCTCTATATGCTTCATGTTAATGGAGATATCGAGATGTCAATCTTATTGGTAATCTTCTTGTAGATGCAAGGGGAATATGGTAGGTTTTAAGCGATAGTCAAATATTTTAACGCTGGTTGCTATGTGGCGCATTCCATTCTCTTTGCATGTCCAGGACATAAAAAAAATGAATAACGCATTTGAGAAAAAGCATAAGTATTGGAAAATTTAAGGAAATAACAAGCAATATCTCGAAAACGGTTCACTCAACAAAAGAAATGTATATGACATAAGTTGTGTATTTTAACGCGATCTACATTTTTTGTGTAGTAAAATTTTGTCTATCTCTTATGGTTTAACAGTTATGCAAAAGTCGTTCACAATGAAAAATACTTTTGGAGACATTCCCAGAAAATTCGAGATATACATTTCATTTCTCATGAGAATATCTTAAACATATGATATTTTCATCAAAATCGTTAGAGCCATTTTTGAGAAAATTAAAATTTTCAAAAAATCTTCCATGTAAAGGGTAGTCTGGGGTGGGGGGATTTTCTTGAAAACCTTCGTGTCGCATCTCTGGAAGATACTTAACCTAAATACCAAGTTTGGTGCTTATCCGACTGTTCGTTTTTGAGTTATGCTGTTCACAGACACACAGACACACACACACACACACACACACACACACACACACACACACACACACACACACAGACACACACACGGACATGTTTCCAAAAATCCTTTTTTTGGATTCAGGAGGTCTCAAAACATGTATTTCCGGTGAAATCTCGGTATCGAATTTTTGGGTGGAATGCAATACTTCCCCTACTTACTATACGTAGTAGAGAAAGTAAAAATATTTTAAACAACATTTCAGTTCGCGTTCATTTCTAGAAAAGGAAGACAGTGCAGTGAATAACAGATCATTTCCTTCTCAGTTTAAAAGGAAAGCAAGGCTTTGATGAACAGAGCCCGGATTGGATGGATTAAAATGTTTGAAAAACGGCCTACAAAATGACTTGAAATTTAAAAAAATGACAATTACAAATAATGACTAAACAGAGATTTGTTTAAAACTAATCTGTATTAAAACACAAAAAGTTAGAAATAAATGTATACATGGGTGAAACTACTACACAAGCGATAAAGTTGTTGCAAGGATGAATTAATTTGGAAATAAATTAAAAATATATGTTTGTTCTAGGTTCCTGTTTGAAGAATTTGAAAATAAAATTAAGAAATCATTTTCGGCGTAGGTTTTACAAAGCTGTAGCATTAACTCTTTCAAGTTCTTTGGTTATAAAAAAAATAATTCACAGTGTGTGAATAAGTACAACAGCAAGCTACCTGTACACGCTCATTAATGCAAAAAAGGGAAACCTGAGCTGTCTCATCCCTAGTTTGGGACATGAATTCATAACCTGCTCCGCTGACAAAAGTGACCCCATCAGACAAGCAACCCTTTTCGGACTAAACGTTAAATAGGTATATGATTTTTACTTTCTCTACTGCGTATAGTAAGTAAGGGAGGTATTGCATTCCACCCAAAATTCGATACCGAGATTTTACTGGAAACGCATGTTTTGAGGTGCCTGAATCCAAATAAAGCATTTTTGGAAACATTTCCATGTGCGTGTGTATATCTGTCTATCTGTGAACAGCATAACTCAAAAACGAAAAGGGAAGCGACACGAAGATTTTTAAGGAAATGAAAAAAATTTCAACTAGCCTTTACATGGAACGTTTTTCGAAAATTTTGAAAATGGCTCTAATGATTTTGATTAAAATACCATATGTTTAAGATACTTTCATGGCAAATGAAATGTATATGTTGAATTTTTTTGAAATGTCCTCGAAAGTCTCTTCATTCTGAATGACTTTTGCATAACTAGTAAACCGTAAGAGATAGACGAAATTTTACTGCATAAAAATGATCTAAAAAAAACACAATTTGTCATATATTTTTTTTATTGTCCCGTGAACCATTTCCAAGATATTCCCCGTAATTTGTTTGAATTTACAATAGTTCTTCTCAAATGGGAATTCGCTATTCGTTTTTTTATGTCCTGGACATGCAAAGAAAATGGAATGCTTCACATAGCGACCAGCTCCTAAAAGATTTGACTATCGCTTAAAGCCTACTGATTTGCATATTCCCCTTGCACCTGCAAGAAGATTATCAATAAGATGGTTTATGTAAATGTTTATCTCAGTTAACATAAAGTAGATGGAGAATAAGCATTTGCAAAAATAGTTTGTACAAGAGTAGGGAAAATCGTGTGAGTACAACACATCATATTTTTTTTTCCCAAGAATTCGAGTAAAGAACACGCAAAGTTACTGTTATTTCTCACTTGAATTGTGTAATTTCTGATGTTTATGCAAAATGTGAATAATATAGAATTATTTATATATTCAATAAAAAAGCAAAGAATACCAAATAAAGACTCAAAGGGCAAGGAAATGACAAAATAATTCTGCAAATACGAAAAAATTTTGTAAAATAGAACGTGCATAAAATGACCAAAATTACCTAAAAATATGCATTTTTATAATCTGTGACTCATAAGGATTTATGTGCAGGTTGGCAATGTCTATGGTACAACAATTAAAAGATGACATGTCATCAAAATTCGAGCCCTGCTGATAACAAAGCTTCTGGTGTTTACAAGAGGCGTTAGCACATTTTGGTAGTCAGACTTTCCTCGGTTCTGTAGGTATGCAAAAGCAATAAACCTCCTCGCCCTGTTGTTTTCGAGGCCATGTAAAGTGTAGTTTGAGGTGCGGGGGATTTTCTTGCAAATATTCGTGTCGCATCTTTAGAAGGTACTGAACCTAAATACCGAGGTTAGTGTTTATCCACCTTTTCGTTTTTGAGTTATGCTGTTCATAAACACTCAAACATTTGCTATTAGGGCCTCAAAACATATATTTCCGGTGAAATCTCGGTATTAAATTTTTGGGTGGAATGCAATACCTTCTCTACTACTACGTACTGGTAGAAAAAGTAAAAATGTATGGAACATAATTGATGTTGTTGGAAACATGACCAGTCAGAATCCTTCGTAGTTGTGTGAATTAGAACAGAACATCTATTGCTCACTGATGACGTTTGATAAGACAAGAACAGACTTTTCACTTAGGGATTAATTTTAAACTTTTCTGTAATGAATATACGTATATGTGCCAAAATATACTCAAAGGTAGAGTAAACTCTCCAGAATTTCTTTAGTGGCATTGGAAAGAAGCCTTTGAAGAAGTTAAATAAAGAGCAAAATTATGCGTTGCTTTATTAATATATGTTTAACAAAGAACCGTCGAATTATCTTTATCAGTGGCCCTGAATTACTGAATGATTTTTAAACAGCGACAATGATAGCAGTAGTGTTAGTTGTACTAGATGTCTAAATATGAAAGAAAGAAAAAGTATTACCCAAACGCTATACTGGACAAGAATTGGACTCAAAGGCGTTGCCGAAAGTAGAAAATTATAATTAAGGTCCTGATTATTAAGTTTTAACTTATTTCTTTCCCTTGCCATTTAATGAACCACTTTCAGAATGTTAATGTTTCACACTTCCTGGGACTAAATATATTTACGAATTTCTAAAATGTCATTAATCCCTTTTTTCATTTCTTCAGATGATAAACAAGTGTTTACCCGAGGATCCCACTATTGTTGCTTTCCTTACATGTATCAAGGCACATTATAATATAAATAGAAGCTATTCTCTTCTTGGAAAGCACAACTCTGCCACTCATACAGGCTTTGGATATAATTGGCAATGTTTGCTTATAGGAAGTATCCGGACCAGTGGAGTTGTGTGTTCTTCGAACATGCAGAGAATTATTAAATGCAACCCTCGCTTTGAAGACATGAAGTTGATTTGTTTAGTAATGCAATAAGAAAAATATATAAGAAAATTAATCCTAGCACCTTTAAAACTACATCCTACTAAAGCAAAAATGATAATAGGAAATCCTTCAGCCGGAAAATTATTTGGATATGCTTTTAGCTACGTTGTTAACAAATAGAAACAAAAGAAATAGCAAAATACTTTCTGTGTGTTTTATGATAAGTTTTACTTTTGTGAAATGAGATTATAAATAAATGTTATTAAAATAAGAAAAAATGAAAAATGATTGGTACTAGTATTTTTTAAAAAACTGTTTTCATGGTATAAAAACCTAAATTATAGCCGTGTAGCCTAAATAAGGAAAACAGAAAATTATAGATACTACAGTAATGATCCTGAAAGAAAACTTGAAAAAAATTATATTTTAAGGGTTAAAAGCCTAAAACAAAGGTTAAGAGGACCTGAAAATCCTGGCCCTAGTTATGTTACTATGCATTTTGCTTTCTAGGCTCGTAACTAAACAGCTTTGTATTCTAGCACAAATCTCTCAACTGAAGTGAATACAATAATATATTGACAAACAGTGAAATGTATTTTAAGACTTGGGTTTAAGAGTCATAATAAATTCGAGACCTATTGTGTGGAAAAGACTAAAAAGCGAGCTCTGACATAAAGGAGATGGCATCAATCGTACCAACTCTCAAAATATCATGCTACGCTACAACTTTTAATTCTGAGCTATAAAAACAGCGTCTTCAAGAAACTTTCATTGTTCTTGCCGAGTGAGACTGAAGAAAATGGCATTGTATGCCACAAAGAGGTTAAAAGCTGGAAAAAGCAGCGTGCAGCTCCAACACACAGTTCGTGCTATATATTCTGCACAGTTAATTTATTCCATCACCTTGAAAAGAGCGAACGGCTAGAAGAACATAAAACAAATACTGATAAGCTGCTACATGTGACAGTTATTAGCACTGTGACAGCCCTTTATGGCTTCCGTCGGCTTCCTATATGGATAATGGCTTCAGATGGATGTTTCAACGTGCGTGTAACGATAGTTCTTAAGCGAGACACAAAGGGGAACAATCTAGATGTCTGATCGTTGCAGGAGATCTCAGTGAAATATGTGTATAAATAGGGATTTCACTTTGTTATAGGAAAGACAGCACTAATGACCACTGTGCGTTTTTCTGCTAAATAGCGGGCTTCGTGTACTCTCCGAATAACCTTTATCGTCATGAACTTGCTTTTCAACGGAGGTCAAGATTTCGACCGGAGTTCGGGACGGTATTTTAGGCCAAAACTAGCAGTTACTAGCCTGGGAGCTTTTGCCATTGCCCTTATTCATTGAAAAATTGGCCTTTAAAGATTGAAAAGTTTCGGCTTGACGCCAGATTTATGTTGTACGTCCCACTCCACTGTGTTGACTTGTATTCAATCCCATCCATGATAGCAAGATTCCAAATGCACCTGTACCACTGAAATTTTCTTTTGTTTTTTTTTCTTCACATGTGACTAATTACAAAATGTGGCAGTTAAATGTAAACATACTATGAAAAATACCAAAACCAACACTGCCACCACCACCACCACCACCACCACCATCACTACCACTATCATCACCACCATCATCATTACCACTACCGCCATCATCACCATCACCACACCATCATTGCCATCACCACCACCATCTCCACCACCATCATCATCAGCATCACTACCGCCATCACCACCATCACCATCATCAGTATCCTTAGCATTAGCATTAGCACCATCATCACAACCACTAACATCACCATCGCCATTATAACCAGACCTACCATCATCCCATCACTACCACCACCACTACCATCATCATTATCACCACTGTCATCATCACCATCACCACACCATCATCGCCATCACCTCCATCATCATCACTATCACTACCACAATCCCCAACACCATAATCATTAACACTACCGCCATCATCACCATCACCATCACCACACCATCATCGCCATCACCACCACCATCATCACCACCATCATCACCAGCATCACTACCGCCATCACCACCATCATCAGTATCACCATCATTAGCACCATCATCACAACCACTAGCATCACCATCACCATTATAACCAGACCTACCATCATCCCATCACTACCATCATCATTATCACCACCATCAATACCATCACCACTGTCATCATCACCAAACTATCACCACCATCATCACCATTACTACCGCGTATGTCTTACTACATACGACACCACAGGCGGTAAACATACATGATACATAAAATGATAGTGTAATTGTGACAGGAAATTTTGGAAGGAAACGTTCCAGGCCTACGTTTAGGGTACCTCTCCTACGCCACCTTTAACCCATCCTCCTGTCAGCAAGGGATTTAATCCCAGTATGGCAACAGTCGAAGGACCCTCCCCCCTTAATACGGGAGGTTTCCCCTTCAGCGACCCCACACTGCCATGAAGACGAAGACTCTGCCATGTTCTCTCCATTTTTGCACTTAATATTGCGGTTAGTACTGACTCCCTTTCCTCAGTTTAAAGCGTTTGTTTAACTTCCTTAACATTGTAGAATCCATTTCATCATATTAAAGTTTTATTACAACAGCAATTCTTATGTTTTTAAACGGATGCAGCTTTGTTTTTAAGGCCCGTTTTGGTTGAAACAGAAAGCTTGACTTATAGGACGGCCAAATAGTGCGCAAATAGGGCAATGTCTACCTAAACGACTTTAAGGCGCTGCATTGCGGAACGTCAATTATAAACAAGTTCATTTTTCTGGACGAATAGTAGGGGACGCGTAATTTTTTGTAAAAAAGAAATGTGTTGTGTGACATTCACATGACTTTCCCTACTCTTCTGCGAACTATTCACACAAAAGGTTACTCTTCTGTCTACTTCTTGTTAACAGAGATAAAACTTTCAGTACCATTTACACATTTCTTTGTAGGCAGGAAGGATACAGATGATAGTCAGATTTTTAAACATATGGTTGCTATGAAATTCATTGCTCTTTGCACGAACACGGGAATAGCGATTTGCCAGTTGAGAAAATTGTAATTATTTAAAAAATGTAAACCAATAACAAGGAATATCTTGGGAATGGTTAACGCCACAAAAGTTTTATTTTATAGAAATGTGTGCTTTAATGATATCTACATTTTTTTGTGTAGATAGTAAGATTTTGTCTATCTCTTACGATTTACAATTATACCTACAAAACTAATTCAGAATAAAGAGGACTTCATACGCTATTTCCATAAAATTCAACATATTTATTTTATTTGTCGTGAAAACATTATAAGCATTTGCTGCTTTAACCAAAGGCCTTAGAGTAAGTTTTGAGAAAATAAAAAATAACTTGAAAATCTTGGGATTATATCCCTGAAAGATGTTGGATTTAACTAATGAAATTTAGTATTTACTCGGCGTTTCGTTTTTTGAGTTAATGCTGTTCGCGCGCAAACACAAAACATGTGCGCTTCAAACATGTTTTTAATTTTTTAATTTAATTAATTGTTAATTCAGGGGGCTTCAAAGGGAGTATTTCTGGTGAAATCTCGGCATTGAATTTTTGGGTGGAATACAATACTGCTATACGTAAGTGGCAGAGAAAGTAAAAAGCACGTGTTCATCATAATGTGGGTTTCTAGAAGTGCTAACCGCGCCGCTAGAGAAACAAATTGGTAGGTAAATACAAGTTTAAACAAGCGCCAAGAAATTGCTGTATAAAATCATATAAGAAACGATGCTGTAAAATTACTACAGGCCATATGCTGAACAATTAATAACAGCAGCAATGCAACGATAACTTTTGGACAACAATTAAAACCCATATAGCAACATTGTAAGGGCTGCCCGCGCAGCTCAATCGTTAAGACCATCTGCCTGCTGTGTGAGGGGTCCCCGGTTGGATTCCGGGCTGGGGGGGTGGTTATTTTTCTCTAACCAAGATTATTCCCTATCCTATCCAGAGTCCGAAGTATGGATGAAAGTGTAGGTAGGTAGGTAGGTAGGTAGGTAGGTAGGTAGGTAGGTAGGTATGTGTGTGTGAGATCTAATCTATGAAAGCAAATAAAAACCAGAAATCCAATGACAACTGCACTTGGGACATTCGAAAGGCAAAAAAAAACTCCCATTCTTTGTTTGCGTTGTAATTTTTCCTATTAATAAGGGGTGCTAAGGAAAGCATGTTTAACAATATTGGTATATAAAGCCCAACGGTTGTCATCTTATTGTAAGATAAAAGTATCGAATTAATTCATGTTGTAGCATTTTAAGCTCCCGAAACCTTTATTTCAGAATATTGTACCAAATCTGATTTTGTAGATAAAAGTTCGCATTTCATTACATCACTTACTAATTATTTTTATAATATTCAAAAGAATCTATTTACGGCTTTACTTATTTTAAGCGTCGCCGGATTTTTATAAAACTAAAATATTAGATTGAGAATAATTCATAGTGTCATTAAAAGAAGTCGGCAATATTGGTAAAGTGGTTATGTTTGGGTGTTCGTAGTTATAATACAAAAAGTGAATAAATTCAGCGATTTACATAATCGATGCACGATGTTCACCAAGCGCTCTGTGAATCTGTGAGGAAATACTCGGAACCGCATACTGCTTAGTAAGCGATCTCATTGCTTAACCATGCATAGCAGCATACTTAACTTTCATTTCAAAACAAATGTGCGAGAGCGACCATGAGCGCGTAAAGTAATTTAATTCTTTAGTTATTTTAGACGAAACTTATCCGTAACCATTACAGTAAAATATACTTTCGATTATGTTTAAATGATGGAATCTTACCATGTGTAATAAAATTATTTTTCTTAATCCTTAACCACCTACACTTGAAGAAATAGAAATTTATTCACTTAAATAAAAATAAGAAGAACATGATTACTTATCGTGTGAAATTAAAGTTTACGAAATCAAAATAAAGCCCATTTAAATAATTAGATTTAAAGGTTTCAGAGTTATAACAGCTTGAAGTTGGAATGTTTAGGAAGATACGATACATCTGAACATTTTTAATTGCAAAACTATGATGTTATAAATTTTAAGAGTTTGCATAAAACGTTGTATCGGGCTTGTCTCAAATACAAAAAGTTTCGTTACGTTTAAAAAATGCAAGGTCGATGTTCCTTATATTTTGGACGATTTGAAATGGAATGTCCCTATTAGTTAACTCCATTGGCGGTAGGCAATATGTTCCAAGGTAAAAGGCCGCCGATATGACCATTGCACTTAAAGGTGGGGAAAAATAAACAAAAAATGCTGCAATGCTGTAACATGACTGTTCGGAGTTTAGGTACAAAAGAAATGGAGTAGTTTCACCACTCCAGTTAAGCGCTGTGATTGGTAGTTGCCAAAAGAAGCAAATTACCCACTTCTGAAGCGAGGTTGTAACCATAGCTTAATATCTTTGCACAAGCACACTAGCAGAACAGTTACAAGAAGAAGGTGAATTTCAAAAAACCAGGTAATTAGTGAGTAGACCATGCTGAAATCAGTTACACGGGGAACTAATTCAATAACTTATTAATCGACAGCAAACATTAATGTTCGCCATCCAAAAAACACATCGCAACACATTCAACATTGAAATAAGAGGTAGCTTTTATTCAGCTTTTCCTTAAGACAAAGTCCTTTCAATATTTTTCTTTTATCTACTACTTACTTTTAGTTAGTAAGTACCTAGAAGAAGTATAGCATTCCACCCTAAAATTCTGAGATTTCGCCGAAAATGTACGTTTTGAGGCTCCCAGAATAAAAAGAAGAGCTTTAGAAAAGATCCGCGCGCGCGCGCGTGTGTGTGTGAGCAGCGTAACTCAAAAACGAAAAGTCCATTAAATATCAAACTTGGTATTTAGGTTCAGCTCCTTTCCAGGATTCGACACAAAGATTTTCAAGAAGAAACCCTAACTCCCTTTATATAGAAAATTTTTCGTTATTTTTGGTTTTCTCAAAAATCGCTCTAAGGAGTTTTATTGAAATACTATATGTGTGAGAAATTTGCGTGATAAATAAAACGTATCTTGAATTTTCTTAATACCCAACACAGAATGATCTCGTAAAGGCCACAAGTATGTCAAATAAAAAGCCTTGTTATTTGTTTGAAAACTTCTAAATATTTATACTTTTTTCAAATTGTAAGTAGCTATTCGCTTTTTCTCGTGGTCGTACAAGGATCTTGGAATTTCAAAATCATCATATAGCGACCCGCTTTCAAAAAAAATTACTATCGTGCTTATTACTATATTTTATTGTACCTATAACGAAACCAATAATGTAAAATGAAAGTTTATCTCGATTAATAAGATTTAGACACAAGAATAAGCTTGTGTAAGAACTGTTTGTAGAGGAGTGAACAGAGAAAGTTATAGAATATTTGATAAATACGGTAATATAATATAAGTGATCGTGTGGGTTTATAATGGGTAGAGAATCCGTGCGTGCGGACGCATCAGATGATTTTTTAAATTTATGCTTTCTTCTTCTTCTTCTTTTCTTGTTTGTTCCAAGAACATATTGCCTATTGCCAATTCAGTTATCTCGTATTCATTTCAAATCGTACGAAATAGAGGGAAAATCGACCTTGCATTTTTTAAACCTAACGAAACTTTTTACATTTGTAAACAAGTCCAATACAACGATTTATGTAACTCTTAAAATTTATAACATCATGGTTTTGCAATTTAAATTGTTAAAATTTATCGTACCTTCCTAAAATTTCTTGCCGCCTTAAATATCTAAGGTTTTCTTTCTAAATATTAAATTCACACACACATTTACACTTATTCATTCCTACAGACTCTGGGAGGATGGGAAATAATTCTGGTTAAAGAAAAATTTCCGCCCACCAGAATACAGAAGCAGTCCCTTTTTCTTTTCTTTTTTCTTCTTCTTCTTCATAATTTAAATAATAAAGTAAATAAATCCAAAGTATTTGTGGAATATTAGTAAGAACACTTGAGAGAAGAGCAAGAAAGGAAACTAGCTTAAAATGTTATAAGACAGTGACAATTCTAACCCTAATGTATGGTTGTGAGACATAGACTATAAAGAAAAAAGAATGGATAAAATAAATGTGGCAGAAATGAGATACTTGAGCGCTACTAAGCATTTCTAACTCGATTTATTTTGGGTTAAAGGGGTTTTAAAACCAGAGAGCATACAAAGAATATTTTTCCGTTAGAAACTTGCCCTACCTGATCTCTGTATCTCGGCTCAGTTAACTAAAGGGCTGAACATCACTGGCCAGGATTTCCATAATCGGATGTTATCTAGGTTCGAGTCATCGGTGCCGTGCTACCAAATCTCTGGCAAAGAATGGGGTGGACCCGCGTAAAATAAAAAGTGATTGGCATGTTTACGGTACTTCGTTAGCACTGTAACGGAATACATATATTTTCCTTTCATTTATACAAATATGTCAACAACATTCTTTTCGTTTTTATTTACTTCAAGCTATAATTCTATCAACAAATTTAAAGAAACCACCGAAATTTATACCAACATAATACAGAATTATCTGTCCAAATTGTTTACCCCACTTTCAACAGATATACGAGTACCTACATAATGATGCTGGAAAGGGTGTACAATAACGGAAAAAATAAAAGATGATGAAATCAGAGAGCAATTTGGTATTAGTCGAATAAACGACAAAATAGTACAATATAGAGAAAGATGGAGAAAGCATTTGTAGAGGATAGACAAAACCCGATATATGAATACCAACCGTATGGAAAAAGAGATAATGGAAGGTCGAAGAGAAGATGGAAAGAGACATGAGATCGGAACAGGAGACATCTCCTAATCCGTGAAGACATATTATTAATAATAGTAATAACTATTACTATATTACAATGTTTAAACGTACTGAGCCTAGAAACTAAAATAGAGCGGATCTTGTATTTTGAGATTGCCATTTTATATCATATCAGTTTCGTTTTATGTTAAAGAAACGGTACCTGTTTAGAACACAAAATTTTATGTTTTGAATATCTCTAGTTATTAATCACTTAATTGCACTTCAAACGCAGACATTTCGGCATCTGAGAGACCTTGAAACAAGGGGCACGTAAAGGAAGCTATTAATTAAAACAGGAAGAAATAAAGGAGAATAAAAACACATTTGACCGTAATTATCTGCGTAGGAACCGCTCATTTATACGCAACGACGACGCACTGCAAGGTCTTGTTAATCTGTTGCGAGGTTAGGGACGTCCAATGCTATATGTATGCTAGGAAGCGCCCGCCATTTCCTGAACCCACTCTGCAGTTTCGCTCGGATATAGTGGTTACGTCACAGTCCCGCAAGCTTCCTCTTCCTCAAAGTTTTGCCGGGCGGGCTGATCCGGTCACACTGTTATTTTTACCACAATTATTCACAAACCAAGGGCGTTGTGTGAACCAGCCCTCTAATGAACCACTACAGATCGTCGCTATTTTACATATTCACAATAGTAGGCGCCGCAAAGGCGAGGGAGTTCCTGCCCAAATAATAAAACAGATAAAAATTAAAAAAATGTTCCGAAGTATTTAAATAAAAAATAAAATGCAGTTTTTGTAGAATTCCTCTGCAATGAAATTTCTCGCATTATTTATTTATTATTTAAATGATTCACTAGTTGCCTTACCGAAAAAAAAAATTTACCTTACGTTATATCAAAGGCGTGCGTTACTATGGGTAGCCTAAGTTAGCTGTGGAGCTCTAAATAATCAGAAAAATGATTGAACTGCGTATAAAAACTTAAATGAATAGCCTGGCAGTTCACGTATAATCCTCGCAGAACTTTCATGTATTACACATAAGAGTGGTTTCTTCTGAAGCTCGGAAAGAATGTGACACTGCTGTGGAAACCGCTGGTTAGAACCACATTGTCTTGCTTCTCGTTGCTATAGTTGTTCCCGCCCGAAAATGGGACCGCATATAAATAATGCATATAGTATCACTCCGCGCTTGACATCTCGAGAACGCATGGAGGAGTTTCCGCTCTTTCCCCCAGCTGCTTAGTTTTGGAAGCTCAAGAAACTGCCATCACTACCTTCCAATTTTATATTAACCACGTGCTATGTTTCACTGCACCAGCCCTGAGTGTGAAAGAAATACATGCCCCTATACTTGATAAAGAAACTAAATGTACTAATTTAAGAATGGTTGAAGAAACGTCATGAAATATATGTTATTGCCGTTTACTGCAGAAAGTACCTTATCTATAATAGGGGCTCATCGTTTAAGAAAAAACTATGCTCCTTGAAGGGTATGGCACTCTTCTGATTGCTTTTGACATTTTTACCGTATACTTAGAACATAAAACATAGTGTATACAACATTTTAACGAACTAAGTCAAACCGTTGTTAAGATATTAATTTGTTTATTAATAATCACTTTTTATATAGTGACCTTGTAATTTATCGTATCGCTCCATATTTCTTATTTGAGCTCAATATACAAAGTTAAAGAGATTTTTTGTCGGCATATTTCAATTTTAATTAGTTTAAGCAGAAACAAAGTTGTATACATGTAATCGAATTTTAAATTTTTTCAGTGTGAGTTATGCAAAAATAATTCATTTCAACTGAACTATTTAATATTGTTAACTAGTGCATAGCAGTTTTTAAATCAGAAATTGCTGAAGCTAATAAGTTATAAACTGTGGTCTAAGAAGCATCCTACATAGTGAGAAATGCTGAAAAAAAGTTTGAGAAAGATAAATGTAAGATTCATAGGGGTGCTTTAGCTAAATGATACAGGACTAATTAAATAGCCGTTTGTGGCTTTAAAAGCTTTTATATTACAAGCATGAAGGCATAAGTTTCAAGTACAGTACCTTTCTTTCGCACTGTGGCCAACGCACGGCTGCTCGCGCCGCGGCCGCCACATTTCTGACTCCCGTCGAAACAGTTATAATATTCCCGCAACTGCCTCACATTCTCATAGTTACAGTTACAAATTACAATCATAATAAACACATCCTTATCATAAGAAATGCTGAAAATGCACTTCTCTATCCACACGTTTCTGGCATCTTCACAGGAAATTTTCATTTGCACTCGAGAGTTCAATATCCAAATTGAGTGAATTTCTCGCCTAACGTATTCTTTTAGTTCTTCCAATGTATGGGAGTTAGTTGCACACACTTCATTTTTCACGTGATCATCAGATGGGCAAATTTCTGTAATTTTATTTTTCAAAATGCCAATGGTAAATTGACCCACGCTTAATATTCTTCTCTGACGAAGCATGGTTCCATTCACATGGTTGTGTTTCGTCGCAAAGTAAAAGATATGGATCACAGAGAAACGCGATTTTACACAAGATATTCACTTGCATGGCGCGAAAATTGCTGCGTATGGTGTGCAGTAAGTGGATACAGAATAACAGCACCTATATTTTTTGAACAAACAATTTCACCATTTTTTGAACAGCTGACCGACATTAAATGTCAGTCAGGATTTTTCCAACAAGACTCTGGTACCATGCGTACAGCTGATGAGTCATTAAATATAATTCCGGAATTTAAAGGGTTATGGCCCTTACGATCCCCTGACTTAATTGTATGCAATTTTTATCTACGGCGGAACTTGAAAATAAACTGTAGCAACAAACCCCCCATACATTGTAAGAATTAAATGAAAACCTGTGGCGCGAAATTCACTCAATTTCGGATATTGAACTCTCGAGAGTGAATGAAACTTTCTTGAGAAAATGTCAGAAATATGCTGATGGAGAAGGACAATTCCAACATTTCTTATGATAAGGTATGTGCTTATCATTATTATTGTAATTGTAACTGTGAGAATGTCAGGCAGTTGCGGGGACTTTATAACTGTTTCGGCAGCAGCACAAACTGCGGCGGCCGGCTACAGCAGCCGTGTGGTGGCCACAGTGTGAAAGAAAAGCACTGTAAAATAAAAATATCCACCAAAAATCGAAAATTTTCGTATTTTTAACCAAATTTCACAGATACGTTGCGTTAAACCAGGGGGGGCGATACCTTCGTTCGTCGAATAATCGAATATGTATGATACCACTTGGCAGCACCTAGTCAACGGCCATCCACAGAGGGAGAGATATTGTGAATTCGTTTTCACCGTGCATGTGCTAGCTATTCTACTATAGCCGCTGCTCTAGAGGTAAGGAAAAAAATAACATAACCGTTAGTTTGGAAAGGTTCCGAGAATGGAACCTTTCCAAAAAAATAACCATAGGCCCAGTCACTAGTTCAAACATAACAGTCCTTTAAATTGGCAATGACGCGATCGTTTGACTATTTCTATAACCAGCTCCGAAAGTAACGCACTGCTCTTAAAGAGTATGTCGCGTTACGCTTCAACAGTTACAAATACTCACATACAGAAACTATGGAACCATCCCTGGCTCTAATCGAAGGCAATGCTCACTAGAAATCTTTCGGACAATCAGATTTAATTATGCTATGAGTTCTTGCAATACACATGCGAAAGGCAACTACTTGAGATGCCATTTTGGAACATAAAATTACTTGCCTCGTTGAAACCGATATAGGTTGGTTTCTCCGACGATAATATAATGATGATGGACGTAAGTTCTTTTAATATGTGTTAAACGAGCAGTAGTTATAATATCTAATTAGATTAATGCGGAATAAGTACACTCGTCTGCCGTGTCACCGCAGCTTCGGGAGGCATTTAACCAACCTTTCAGCTAGCGCATACATAGCAGGGAGGGATGCGTTTGGAGCGTTCTGCCTTTGTTGTTCGACCTAGCAGTGGTGTGTGTTAACTGTAGCTCACGCGATGTATGCAAATATTTCGGAGATGCATTGCGGAAGAATTGTGGGTATTTGGGAAGTCATTTAGCCATTTGAAGACATTGTTAGGGCTATTCCATACAGCATTCCAATGGATAGATTATTAAAATAACGTCTAGTAAATGTGTTCCCTTTGACAGTAAGAAATATAATTGGCTTCACTTTTACATTATAATTACTGTCATTAAAAATACTATTTCATGGAGCTATATATATATATATATATATATATATATATATATATTCGAACTTGGGACATCTTGAAACTGAGGCAGACTCACTACCGCCACACCATAGAGCATGGAGAAATTCCGCAAAACAGTGTTTTATTTAGTTGTAAATTTGGATTGGACAGATAATTCCAATAGTGTCTAGTAAATGTATTCTCTTTGAGAATAAAAAGTATAATGTGTTTCAATTTTACATTATGCTGCCATTAAAATTTATTTTTTCGAGGATATATTGTGCAAAACAGGGTTTTATTTAGTTACATATTTAAACATGGTTATTATAAGTGATAACTAGTAAAGCAATTGTTCAAAGTTATACATACATTCATATGCGAGTAATCTAGAACTGTGCACATAAAACAGGACGCCACTGCATGGGTGAAAAGCTAAACACGCGCCTCTTCCTTGCTATACATACTCCACCTGTGAAGGCCAGTAGAATGCCGCCTGAAGCTGCAGTGACGGCTTAAATGGAAGCGAGTTGCCGCTTTGCAATATTCGTAAGGAACGAAGAATCAAAAAACACAAGCCGGTCAAGTAACAGTGGACCAGGAGTATCTTGCTGTTATGATTATGCGTAAATAGTAAATACTCGTGGACTTAAGGGACTGTTTTTGGAACGGTTATTTAGAACCTAGTATTTTTTTGCGAGGTGGAACGATCTGAAATGTTATTAAAAATAACAATTTTTCCCATCTCTAATTCTAGTTATTAATCTCGACACTAGCGTGTAGCTCAAGAAACATACATGTTTGTGTAAAATTAATGTTGGAAATACAAAAGCTAAGCTTGGACTGTATCCTAGGTAAAGCGGCGTTCAAAGGTGAGACGTTTCCAAATACCAGCACATACTTTCGTATCCCAGAACGGATCTCACAGTTTTCCGCGTGGACAGATGCTTTTCACTTTATTTTTTATTTTCTCTAATCTTATTCAGAGATGAAGACGAAGGCAGATCCGATCCTCCTCTGTCTAGAAGCAGCCCCAGTGTGCCCTGCGGTCACCTGGGACTGCAGGTATAGCGTAACAAAGCTAATACAATGTGAACTCAGTGACAGTGCCTGTGTGACGGTAGCAAGCGTTTATTGACTTTGAATACCAGGCACTTAGGCACGCAAGGTCCCCAGCTTCCGACCCTTCACATTTATTCAGTCTCAATTCCAACACAGCTTCCCCCTCCCCCCAATAAAAAACAAGGATAGACCTCAGACAAATTAATTTAGAGTAACAGAAGGGAGAATTACTCAATTTGTACAGAAATTAACGGTATTTCAGAAAGTAACGACCATTTCGGTTTAATAAATAAATAAAAAAAGTCGCTCAAAAGTTGAAGTTAATTTTATTCCTCCATATAATCACCTTTGTCAATTAAACATTTGTCATGTCGTCCAGGAGCTATAGAACTCCCGTGTTGTAGCCGGCTGCCGCCCGTCCATTAAACCAAGATATGCGGAATCATTTTCTCCAAACAAAGAAACAGAAATAGTTGGGAAAGAGCCTTGTAACTCCTCTAGGGTTATGTGTCTATCTTGCACGATTTGGTTGTTCTTTTGATTCTTCAAATTCTCTGTGATGAGTGTTGAACGTCCGGGTCGAATCGTCGTCATGCACATTTTTCGTCAATTGTCGAACATTTAACACCACTTTTTCGCATTTCTTTCGTTCATTACCGTATCACCATACTTTTCCTTTAGTTAACGGTGTGTTTCCGAAGGTTTCAGCTTCCGAGTATCCAAAAAATCTAATACCTCTCACTTCACAGCCGGTGGGACTTAGTACCACAGGGGCTCATTTTGAACAATCACAGAATGCACAAAAACAACTGTTTCGACTGGCATTCACAAAACACTGAGAAAACATGCAAAGGAAACGTTGACCTCGGATAGAAGCCCGATAGCGATTTGCGCACCGGAATAAGCAAATTGTTACTTCCTGGATTATCCTAGTACAGTAAAATATTTTTGTGTAAGCTGCAGTTATGCACTTATCCAGGTATGGCTAAAAGGTGGCCCCAGTTTTATTGTATGTGTACTTGCCCGCCTCTTCCCCTCGTCCTCCAGATTTCCATTTGTATTTTATATGGTGTTATCCAGGTTGCACATTGTGGAACTCAGGAAACGAAGACATTTTTGCATTGCCTAATATAACTGATTTTAACACACTGAAGCTACATTCCTATGGGACTATGGGAATAAAGTGGAAAAATTATGTGTGATAAAAGGTTTCGATGTAGAGTATTGGAAATATATAATCAACCAATGATAGGAGGCGTTGGGGGCACAAGGGGCAAAGTAGGTAAAATAATTTCGTTTGAATCGCTCTCATTGTATAAATTAATTCGTGGAATTCAACAAGGCGATTTTAAATCAGATTCATTTCACATTGAACGGCATGATGCAACATTTTAAAACGTCTATAAATCGGGACTTTTCGAACTCACATTTTGTTAAAAATCTGAAATATTACAATCGCAAGACCTTCTCTATCCGCTATTTTCACAGCTATTCTACAAGTTAGGATTACAAATACTTGTTTTTCTGTCTGGTTCCTGTCAATCACAATAAATGTTGGCAAAAGTGGTTTCAATTAGGCAAGACACTTGAAAGTGAATTGCTTACGACACTAGGAAATTCAAATCAAGAACACTCAGTATTTTGGAAGCTGCTAATCCTAGAAATAAATGGAATTAATTGTTTTTCCACACAAGCCATGTGTTGGACAGGGTTGGTTGTGATTTACGGCGAAAAACACGAATCAGCTGGAGAATTTAGTGTCGTGCCGGCATGTTGCCATGGTAGCTCAGTGGTTAGTGCAACCTGACGGAGACCGGGGGATCCGTGGTTCAAATTCCGGCTATGCATTGAATTTTTCCGTCCCCTGATTCTACCTTTCCTAAAAATAAAGTTTAAACAAATTATATACTACAAAAAAGGAGAGATTATTAAAATACACAGTTGTGTTAAACCGCATGTTTTGTAGATTCATTTGTTTACGAGACATTTTTCAGTATTTCAAGCTACACACTACTGAAATGTTATGCCCCTTCTTTTGTTTCATCAGATCGTGAAAAGAGCATTAAAATATCATGTCCAGATACATGAAAGGAGCTTCTTTTTAAACTGTGATTGTCGTACTAGCGTTCTATAGCTTCTATACAGCTATATATATATATATATATATATATATATATATATATATATATATATATTGTAGCCATTTCAGAAAGCATTCATAAGGAATAACAAACTTTTTAATGAATAATTTGCAGAAAAGACATGGAAGTACTACGTTAAAGTAGGTAGAGAAAGTATTAATGTTACATAAAGGTATTTTGCTTTAAGTTGTAACAACCTTTAACCCGGAAGTCATATTGGCCGGTGAGTAAATGAAATTGGCTAAGTGACGAATGCCGGGTGGAGATCCATACGGGTCGAAATTCTTAGGTCCCATAATGTTCGCCAGACAACTCGGATCGACCCGGCTGGAGAAACATCCAACGAGCGAAGTGGTGTCGCGGAGACGTGTGGACTCGCATTCGGGAGATACCGGGTACGATTCCGGCGACGTCTCACTCTGACCCGTGAGTTTTTCGTGGTTTTCCGGGGGTCGGTAGGTGAATGCTGGGGTAATTTCTTTTCTACCACGATTTCTTTTCCATCATTTCCTTTCATTCCTTTTCATCTCTCAGGTGTGCTTCTAGGTTTCGTGGTATGTGGCGGATGCTTGCTCAATGGAAGGAGTATTCTCCGTGGACACCAGGGCTGCTTGACTGTTGGGCGGTTCATCTTCCTCTATTGGCGGATTTAGTCTGCGAGCTTGGAAATGTCAGGGACTTCCGCGCGTCAATGTGGCTTGTCTGCCCACGGCCTGTAGCTTCCTATGGTTCCTTCGCCTCATCTCTTCTTCCTAGAGGTGATAACCACAACAGATTTCTGAGGTAGCGGCGCGCGAGGTGTCCCCCTCCGTTGAATAACTTATACCTATACTGTACCACCCGGCACAGTTCCGATGCCCCAATGCAGCCTTTTTCTCCTGCTGGGAAACCTGGTAAGGGGTGTACTCAGGTTCTTGTGACCAATTAAAGAGGCGCTTTACAGAAATAGTGGCGAGTGATACACTACGTGATCAAAAGTATCAGGACACCTGACTGAAAATGACGTACAAGTTCGTGGCGCCCTCCATCGGTAATGCTGGAAGTCAATACGGTGTTGGCCCACCCTCAGCCTTGATGACAGCGTTCACTCTCGCAAGCATACTTTCAATCAGGTGCTGGAAGGTTTCTTGGGGAATGGCAGCCCATTCTTCACGGAGTGCGGAACTGAGGAGAGGTATCGATGTACGTCGGTGAGGCCTGGCACGAAGTTGGCGTTCCAAAACATCCCAAAGGTGTTCTATAGCATTCAAGTCAGAACTCTGTGCAGGAAAGTCAATTACAGGGATGTTATTGTCATGTAACCAGTCCGTGCAGTATGAACAGGTGCTCGATGGTGTTGAAAGATGCAATCGCCATCCCCGAATTTCTCCTCAACAGTGGGAAGCAAGAAGGTGCTTAAAATATCAATGTAGGTCTGCACTGTGATCGTGCCACGCAAAACAAGGGGTGCAAGCTCCCTCCAGGAAAAACACGACCACACCATAATACCACCACTTCCGAATTTCACTGTTGGCACTACACACGCTGGCAGATGAGTTCACCGGGCATTCGCTATACCCACACCCTACCATCGGATCCCCACATTGTGTACCGTGATTCGTCCTCCACACGACGTTTTGCCACTGTTCAATCGTGTAATGTTGACGCTCCTTACACCAAGCGAGGCGTTGTTTGGCATTTTCCTGCGTAACGTGTGGCTTATGGGCAGCCGCTCGACCATGGAATCCAAGGTTTCTCACTTCACGCCTAATTGTCATAGTACTTCGAGTGGATCCTGATGCAGTTTGGAATTCCTGTGTGATGGTCTGGATAGATGTCTGCCTATTACTCTTTACGACCCTCTTCAAATGTCGGCGGTCCCTATCAGTCAACAGACGAGGTCGGCCTGTACGCTTTTGTGCTGTACATGTCCCTTCACGTTTCCACTTCACTATCACATCAGAAACAGTGGACCTAGGGATGTTTAAGAGTGTGGAAATCTCGCTTACAGACTTCTGACACAAGTGACACCCAATCACCTGACCACGTTCGAAGTCCCATTCTGGTGTTTCACGATGTCTAATGACTACTGAGGTCGCGGATGAGTACCAGGCAGTAGGTGGCAGCACAATGCACCTAAGATGAAAAACGTATGTTTGTGGGGGTGTCCGGATACTTTTGATCACATAGTGTATCTGGAATCTGCATGTAGTAGACGGCATATCACCTATTAACCACATGTCGCCCCTATTACTGCCGCCCAGGATGCTCTGGGTATGGGTGGACGGAGGGAGCCGGAGTTTGCAGCTGCTGTGCTAATGTAAAGTTATTCGCAATTGGCCGATGAGAGCATTTGTTTATAATTACTACTGCAGTGGATGTGTGCATGCTGTGGTAATTGTGCTAGTCCGGTCATCTGAACATAGTGAAACAAAAAAACTTCTGATGTGTTACATTCGTGTGACTTTCTCTAGCCTCTATCGCTTATCAGTGGCTATACAAATTATTCTTACGAAAGCTCATTTTTCTGTCTGCTTCATTTTAATCGAGATAAACCTTTGCAGAAATAGCTACATTACATATTTCGTTATAAATACAAAGGGAACAGCGATAGTCAAATGTTTAAGAACTGGACGCTATATGCTGACCTTAAAATTTGGTACTCTTTCCATGACATCGTGAGAAACAATTGAATGTCTCGAGGACATAAAAAGAGTGACTAAAGTGTTGACCAATTTGAACCATTAATAACGGATAGGTATATAGTAAACGGTTTGTCATAAAAAAACTTATTTGGAATAAATTGTGTATTTTAAAGAGACTGTATTTCTTGTGTGCAGTGCGTTTTCGCCTATCGCTTAACGTTATGTAAGATTATACAAAACTCTTTCCGAATGAAGAGGTCTTCACTCGCTATTCCCAGAAAATTCAAGATATCATTTTATTTTACATGTAACGATCTTTAATATACGGCATTTTAATCAAAATCCTTAGTCATTTTTGCGAAAAACAAACATTTCGGAAAATGTTTCATGTAAAGGGTAGTTGGAGTGGGGGATTTTCTTGAAACTCTCCATGTCGCATCTTTGGAAGATGCTGAACTTAAATACCAAGTTTGTATTTATCTGACTTTTCGTTTTTGAGTTATGCTGTTTACAGACACACACACACACACACACATACACACACGGATTTTTTTCTAAAATGCTTTTTTTTTATCAGGAGTCCTCAAAACATGTATGTACGGTGAAATCTCGGTATTGAATTTTTGGGTGGAATGCAATACCTAGTAAAGAAAGTAAAAATGTGATAAATGAAAGTTTGTGGTATTTAAGCCGGGCTCGAGCCCGACAAACATTTTTGGAACTAAGGCCGAACCCGGCCCCCAAGCCCGACGGTTTGGCCGGAGCCCGGGCAGGGTAACTAATTGTTTCGAGATAAAATTCTAAGTGTAATACCAGTTTTCAGTTGTTATTCTCAGCATTATTATAAAGCCTCTTCTCACTGGATATAAAGTTGTTATGAATATACGATGCTTAAATGAAGGAGAATGAATTATATACCAGAAACCTCAAACATCATCTTTGCTGAAGTTTGTAGCTTCCTAAGTGAGTATGAGAAGTGAAAGAAGTAGATGTTCTAAACCTCATGAACATAAGAGATGTGTTGGGGTTCTACAGGAGCACTGAGCTACTGTAACCATCGCCAAAACAGAATCAGGACATCTATAGCTCAAATCCTGCAACAAGTGCATAAACTTCATTGTGTTCCCGTAGACGATTCCAACAGGAGAGCAACGTCATAGATATCAATAGGAAAAACAATACTGCAATGGCTTAGATCCTATGATCGGTTTGAAAGAGACCTAAAACGAGCAGAGGAGGTAAATCATAAAACCAAGCAATTTATGATCCATGCATTCCATTCCTGTCTGTGAAGTGTAAAATCCCAAGAGAGAAATGGACTACCAGAGGATGTCTGTTTGGAGAAAGAGGTACCCTTTCTAAATACACCAAAATAATTAAAACTTTGCTTTTAAATTTAAATTCTGCAAGTTAAAGAAGATTCTTATACAGATACTAAAAGACTGAGTACAAACATTACATTTCCACCTAAAGAAAAACATATAAGATAATTATTTACAAACAAGCTCTCTAAAAACATAAAAAAAATGCTTATAGAAATAACTAGGATACATCATTTTCAAAATAATTGGGATACTTTATTTTCAAAATGGATTGCAAACAATATTAAAAATGGTTCTAATGTGTATTTTGGATCCATGTGATCAACCTCACTGGAGGACAGATGATTTATTAATACCTACATATTTCTCTTTTTCACACTACCATCTTTGTGTTCGTAGCTTAGTCTTCTATCAACCACCCCGCCGCTACAAAAGACGTTTCTAACGGAGAGTGACATTTGCAAACACAGGGGATTAGAATACCTCCCGTGCCAAATGTCACAAACTGGTGGTCTAGTGGCCTAGAAAACCGCGATGATCTGAGAAGATCGAAAGACATGCTGACATTTCATTCCCTTTTGTCTAAGGAAGAGTTTTACAAAGACATCAGAAGTAGGTCTATCCATATTTCGATAAGGCTTAGTGAAATTACCTCTTATTTCTATCGCTACTATACTTCATAACTTAAATATTATCGTCTTGTATTTAAACATAAATTAACCTTTGCATGTGTTTTCTTAACGAGTTAAGTCTTCTGCTTTCTTCTTCGTCCTATTCCCCTTCTTCGTTATGGCTTGACGCCTCTCAAGGTTTTCATTTTTCCTTCCTTTTTACTTTCTCTACTAGTATATTAAGTAGGGGAGGTATTGCATTCCACTCAAAAATTTGATACCGAGATTTCAGCGGAAATACATGTTTTGAGGCCTCCTGAATCCAAAAAAAAGTATTGTTGGAAACATGTCCGTGTGTCTGTCTGTGTGTCTGTGAACAGCATAACTCAGAAACGAACAGTCGAATAAACACCAAACTTGGTATTTAGGTTCAGTATCTTCCACAGATGCGATACGAAGGTTTTCAAGAAAATCCCCCCACCCCAGATTACCCGTTACATGGAACGTTTTTGGAAAATTTTTATTTTCACAAAAACGGCACGAACGATTTTGATTAAAGTATCATATGTTTAACACATTTTTATGGCAAATGGATTGTATATCTCGAATTTTCTGGGGATGTCTCCAAAAGTATTCTTCATTGTGACCGACTTTTGCATAACTGGTAAACCGTAAGAGATAGACAAAATTTTACTACACAAAAAATTTGGATCGCGTTAAAATACACAATTTGTCATATACATTTTTGTTGTTGAGTGAACTATTTTCGAAATACTGCTGGTTATTCACTTAAATTTTCCAATACTTATATTTTTTTCTCAAATGGGAATTCGTTATTCATTTTTTGTCTTGGATATGCAATGAATATTAATCTGTGGCAAAGAGAATGGTGCTGCACATAGCAACTAGCTATTAAGAGATATGAATATTCTTAGAGCCTACTGTATTTCTATATCGCCCTTGCAAATATAAAACAAGGGGAACATAGTAGCCTTAAGCGATAGTCAAATATTTTTAGAACTGGTCGCCATGTGTAAAATGTAATTCTTTTTGCATGTCAAGAACATAAAAAAGAACAACGAAGTCTCAGTTGAGAAAAAGTGTAAGTATTGGAAAATTCAAAGAAATAACAAGGAATATCTCGAAAATGGTTCACTTTACAAAAAAAATGTTAATGAAATATATTGTGTGTTTTAATGAGATTACATTTTTATGCAGTAAAATTTTGTCTATCTCTTGCGATTTACTAGTTATGCAAAAGTCGTTCAGAATGAAGAGGACTTTGGGGACATCCCCAGAAAATTCAAGATATACATTTTATTTGCCATAAAAATGACTTAAACATACGATACTTTAATCAAAATCGTTAGAGCCGTTTTTGAGAAAATAAAAGTTTTCGAAAAACGTTCCATGTAAGGGGTGGTTGGGGGTGGGGGATTTTCTTGAACACTTTCATGTCGCATCCCTGGAACATATTGAACCTAAATACCAAGTTTGGTGTTTATCCGACTTTTTGTTTTTGAGTTATGCTGTTCACAGACACACACGGACAAGTTACCAAAAATGCTTTATTTTTTATGTCCTGGACATGGAAAGAGAATGCAATGGTCCATATAACAACCAGCTCTTAAAACATTTGACTATCGCTTAAAGCCTACCGTGTTCCCCTTGCACCTATAAGAAAATTAGCAATAAGATAGAGTCTGCAAATGTTTATCTCGATTAACAAGAAGTAGATGGAGAATAAGCGTTTGTAAATATAGTTTGTATAAGAGTAGAGAATGTCTTGTGAGTGTAACACATCAGATTTTTCTATGTTTGGTACACACTTTCTAATATCTTAAGCTTTCCTTCTGACGTTCCTTCAGAACGGATTTAAATTTTGGTTCTCTTCTGCTTGCCTGTGGCAGGTAGAGAAAACTTTGTGTTTTATTAAAAAATTCGATATCCAAACTTATTTAACAGAAATACGCGTTTAAAGATCCTTGTACTGCCCCTTCAAAATATTGTTATAAAAGGGTGCTATGTGCATATGTGTAAGAGAGAGGGCAACATAAACGAAAAATAGGATAAACACCAAAATTGATGCAGTAATTTGTATCATAAATTATTTAAATGTAAAGAATGATTATAGTATGAATATGCATTTTTATGTGACATTGATTTGAGATATTTGTTGATTGTAATTATTGTTGAGAAGTAAGTTTATAATGCCTTACTGAAACTGACAATAATAGCGTGCAATAATGTAGCGAGGGGGTGAGCTGTTTATCATTATTAGAGACGAGGAAGTTACGTAATGTTGGCGCGTTTTTCTTTAGAATTTGCTGGAACATTTTCCCTAGAGCATATGTATTCATAATTTTCATTGGATATTAAAATAGACGCTAATGTTGGCGCGTTTTATTAGCCAATAGAAGCTCAGTTATAATCTTTAGGCATATCGGGGTGTAGGAGTATAAAAAGGGCTAGATTAGAGGTAGACGCCGTCAGTTCATCGAAAATCTTTGTACACTACATGTCGTCTTCACGTCAGTTCACCAAAAATATTTGTACGTTACACGTCGCCTTCAGTCCAGCAGAAATATTTCTACAGCACACGTCGGCTATCGATTCGCAGGTTACGCGTAGCAGAGTTATGAAAAATCTCAAGTGTTGTAAAGTTAATTATACAAAAAATTTAAGTACGTGAATTAAGAATGATCAGTAAATAAGTTATTATAACAGTTTCAGTTTGGCGAGTGTCAAGATCAAAGTGTAAATGTGATAGTGAATGTGTTCGACAATAAAAAGTGTAAAACAAATTCTTTCATCGGTGTTATCTTTGGATAAAAGACTCCTTTCCGTTTACACAACCTGTATAAAGAGAAGTGCTCGACCAAAAGGATAATAGCTAGCCGGAGGAAGTAAACAAAAAAATTAAATAAAATAACATTAGCATTCTTTCAAACAAACACTAATACTGCCGCAAATTGCTAACACCAGATGGAGCTAACAAACCTAACAAAGAATCACGTCACAAAATGGCTTCACCACGTGGAGTAAACACAAATACACAAACATTATAAATAATACCGTCGCAAAAATGGCTCCCAAACGTGGGGCTCAACAAATTAAAATAAATCACAAAAGTTACCGTCGCAAAATTCATTACGTTTGACATCTCCCAAGGATGCTAGGCAAAGTTTTTCACTGACTTCCCCCAGCACAAGCCAACCTTTACATAGGAAAAATGTTCATAAAACAATTTTTTATGCAGCATGGCTTAAAAGTAGAACCTTTAACATAGTGCACGCGAACTAAAAGCTTTACATCATGGCACTAGTGCGATAATCCTCAGTGACTAAATTTGGTTTCAATTTCAGTCACATGCCAATTACCCTTTGTATTTGCACATTTTTAATAACTCGGCTTGGATTAATTCGATTTTACTTTTCATTGTCATTTACATGATTAATTTCTCATGGTGGTCACATTATCTGTTCACAATACAAAACGTCATACTTCAATTTATCGTAATTTCTTGACCTATACCTTATATTGGCAGCCTTGTGCTTTCTTTGATCTAAAATGCTATTCTTTTATGTAGTATAATCTACAAAATAGATTAAATCGCGGCAATTATGAATTCAGAAGAAACTGAAATGGAAGAGCCAGATGAAATTATGTATAAAAGCAGTAGAAAGAATAATACTAGAACTACTCACCCAAAAAATCCAGAAAGCATATGATGTAGCACTTAATCGCTTCATTGCCTGTTGTAAGGCAAAACGTGTTGAAAAATCTACTATTATAGAATGTTTCTGATTTAGCTATAGGCATTGATTCACTATTGTGTGCAAGTATTCTGCTCTTATTACTTTCTCTACCACATACCTAGCAGGTAGAGAAGGTATTGTATCCACCCAAAAAATTCGACATCGAGATATCACCGGAAATATATGTTTCGAGACTTTCTGAATAAAAAAAAAAGAAGCATAACTCAAACATGAAAAATCGATAAATTTCAAACTGTATATTCAAGTTTAATATCTTCCAAAGATGCGATCGACCGAGATGGCTCGCACTAACGTTTGGATGTCCGAGGTTCAAGTTCCCAGAGAACCGTACTTCCTGAGTGAGTTTTTTTTTTCTAGATTATCCTCGGTCCTCATAACACACCGAGTTGGTATCCTAAACTTTGTCCTGGAACGCTTCCTTCCCGAAATTCGTTTCCCAAATATAATTTCATTGTCTGTATTATCAATGTCCACCGACTGTGGTGTGCTGTCTGTAGTAAAAACACTGCTAAAAAGAAAGAACAAAGATTCGACACGAAGTTACTCCAAATTAACGTTTACATGAAAAATGTTTCGAAATTTTTCAGTTTTTCAAAATGGCTTTAACGATTTTGATTAAACCACCTCACATTTAAGATATTTACATGATAAATAAAATGTATATATTTAATTTTGTAGAAATAGCCTATGAAATCCTCTTCATTCGGAAGGAATTTTGTATAATTTTGTATAACTGGTAAACCATAACGTACTACACAGAAAATGTAGATCTCATTAAACCAGATAATTTATTTCAAATAGCTTGTTGCATGTATCATTTTATATTAGTGTATGGATTTAACTTATTTTTAAGTAGTTATATTTAATCGATATATCGAATAACAAAAGCGTCCTTGCTTGTTAAGTCTGCGAACTGATACTTTTTTAAAATTTGCTTTGTTTTTTTATGGAGTCTGTCTTTTAAACATAGATGTATCGATCCACTCAAAAAGAGTAGTTTCAAAGACAATCACATTTGTTAAAATCACTGCCATGTCCAAGACTGGAACCAGGGATTTTCGGCTCTCCGTATCTAAGGAGTAGATCCGATCTGCCGTAATAAGACATCCGAAAACGTATTTTATCTTTCTCGTGTGATTCTTGTATGCTGGTAGACCTCCAAAACCTTTTAATTATATCATAAAAACGACTTGAATTGCATGATTTAATGTCCTTTGGGATATCTGGTCACGGTAGAACAATGGTGTTCATCGACTTCGTTAACCGAAGACGGGACTTCGAGTCTCAGTTGTGGCATTTTATTTCTCAAATCTGATTTAACTTTCCAGATTTAACCAAAAGATGAACACGTGAAAGAATACGTAAGGCAGTGTATGCGTCAAATTTGGTAACAAATGGTTTTTGCGTTGTTATTGCTGTTAAAAAGGTGTACTTTCATGCTACGCAATCGTTTTAGTATTTTAATATCATCAATTTTAAAGCCACAAATGGATACTTAATTGATCGTGTACCATCTAGGTAAAACACCGCGCAGAACTTTAAATTCTTCTTTTTCCCAATTTCCTTTTTTTTCATTTCTTTCTTTCTTTAGGATTTTTCCATTATTCAAAGTTCTCCTTGAACCACAGTCCACGACTTATTAGCTAGGAACTTTCAAGAGAGTTTCAGGAATTACAAATTTAAAAATCGCTGTGCACTAGTTAAAAATATAAATAGTTCAGTTAAAATTAAATATTTTCCATAACTCACACTGAAAAGCTAAAAAAATTAATAACATGTATACATATTTTTTCCCATTAAACTGATCAAAATTATCAAATTCCTGCACAGCATGTTTGTACACTAACTCAAATTAAAAATTTCGGCGCGACACGACAAACTGTATGTTCCAAGGAGAATTTCATATTCCAATATCAAAGAGTAATTAATTATAGATAAAAATTAATATCGTAACTACGGTTTGACATAGCTTGTTAAAATTTTGTGTTCACTATATGTTTTATGTTCTGAGCAGTAGCGTAACCGAAAAATATTAAGGTGGCGATATGTATAGCGATCCATTTTTAAACAATTTGTATGAATTCAAATGATAATGAATTAATCCTGAGTGGAAGTATTTAAATAAATCAATTTTATGTTTAGAGATTAAGGTGCAACAATTGGAAGTAAATTAGGATAGGATGTTTTGCGTAATCTAGGCGGCAAATCCGTTGCGACATGAGAATTAATGACCAATGTGAGGCATTTATATTGCCGCTGCAGGCCATTTTATTTCACTACAAAATAGGTTTTCTGTTATGTTCTAAATTGCGAGATACTGCACTCATTTTGAAACCGCTCAAATTTATCACCGGAACGAACATGCCCCCGATGTCTTAATATGGTTGTACCAACGCCATCTGAAGTACAGTTTCTGCAGCTGTCACCATTGGCGATATTGTCTAAGACATACTTTGTAAATACGTATGGCGCTACCACCGATACAATTAGGAAGTACGCCGTTCCCACCAACCTAGAAATAATCTATTATTTTAACGAAGCTATTTTGCCTATTGATTTTTACATTTTCTTAGCTATGCCTCTGATTCTAGGTATAAATTCAAAAAGTAAAATATATCAAAAGAAACTCTGAGTTGGTAGATTTTCATATGAGCATTACATTATTATTATTATTATTATTATTATTATTATTATAATTATTGTTATTACAAATGTTCGCCAAATTGTTTCCATTCGTTAATGTTACCGTAATTCACATCTACGGGCTGAGACAACTCTCGCTTTTATTTGATAACTATACGCCAAACATTCATGTGCTTTTTAAATGGGCTCATGAGAAACAAAAGAATAACCATTTAATTTTCAAGAGGAAATTGGTTCATATAGAAAAATCTGATGTGCTACACTCACATGACTTTCTCTACTCTTGTACAAACTATTTTTACAAACACTTATTCTCCATATGCTTCATCTTAATCGAGATATCGAGATGTTAATCTTATTGCTAATTTTCTTGTAGATGCAAGGGGAATTGGTAGGCTTTAAGCGATAGTCAAATATTTTAAGAGCTGGTTACTATGTGGAGTATTCCATTCTCTTTGCATTACCATGACAGAAAAATCTGATGTGTTACACTCACACGACTTTCTCTACTCTTGTACAAACTATTTATACCAACGCTTATTCTCCATCTACTTCATGTTAATCGAGATAAACATTTGCAGAGTCTATCTTATTGCTGATTTTCTTGTAGATGTAAGGTGAATATATATTTACAAGGGCAATATGGAAATACAGTAGCCTTTAAGCACATACATATCTCTTAATAGCTGGTTGCTAGGTGCAGCACCATTTCCTTTGCCACAGATTAATACTCTTTGCATATCCAAGACAAAAATATGAATAACGAATTCCCATTTGAGAAAATAAGTACTGAAAAATTTAAGGGAATAACAAGTAATATCTTGAAAATGGTTCACTCAACAAAAAACTGTATATGACATAAATTGTCTATTTTAACGCGATCTACATTGTTTATGCAGTACAATTTTGTCTATCTCTTATAGTTTACCAGTTATGCAAAAGTCGTTCACAATAAAGAATACTTTTGGAGACATTCCCAGGAAATTCAAGATATACATTTTATTTGTTATAAAAATATCTTAAACATATGATATTTTAATCAAAATCGTTAGTCATTTTTGAGAAAATTAAAATTTTCGAAAAATCTTCCATGTAGAGGGTAATCTGGGGTGGGGGGATTTTCTTGAAAACCTTCGTGTCGCACCAATTCTTGGTGTTTATCCGACTGTTCGTTTCTGAGTTATGCTGTTCACAGACAGACAGACACACACACACACACGAACATGTTTCCAAAAATACCTTTTTGGATTCAGGGGGTCTCAAAACATGTATTTCCGGTGAAATCTCGGTATCGAATTTTTGGGTGAAATACAATACTTCCCCTACTTACTATACGTAGTAGAGAAAGTTAAAATTAAAAGGTGCAACAGCGAGCGTTTCAGGAACAATTAGTTCAATGGAATTCAGAGAAACTACTGCACGTTGACAGAACTTTAAAAGAATGGCCAAGTATTGAACATTTCGAACCATTAATAACGGATATCTCGGATATGTCAGAAAAAATTATTTTATATAAATTGTGTGTTTTAAAGAGATCTACATTTCTTGTGTAGTACGTTTTCGTCCAAGATTATACAAAATTGCTTCCAAATGAAGTGGAATTCAAAGGCTATTCCCAGAAAATTCAAGACATATAATTTACTTGTCATGTAAATAACTTTAATAAACGGTATTTTAATCAAAATCCTTAGATCCATGTTTTAGAAAATCAAAATTCTCGAAAAATATTCCATTTAAAGGCTTCCATGGGGGACTTGAAAATCTACGCGTCGCATCTTTGAAAGATACTGAACTTAAATACCAAGTTTAATGTTGATCCGACTTTTCGTTCTTGAATTATGCTTGTGTTCACAGACACAACACACCGGACACAGAGAGAGAGAGAGACACACACACACGCGGGCCTTTTTCCTAAAAATGCTGTTTTTAGTATTCAGGAGGTCTCAGAACATATATTTCCGGTGAAATATCGGTATCGAATTTTTGGGTTGAATACAATACCTTCTCTACCTACTAGACAATTGGATATTGGTTACGTGGTAGAGAAAGTAAAAAAAGTAATGTTTGGCTTTCGTTTCAAACGTAAAATAAAGTTTTAACTTTTAAACTGTTGCAGAAGTATTTGTCTGTTTGTATACAGCCTAGGAACAAGATACTAATGGAAGAATGTTATTGCCGCTTTCTGAGAAACGGAAAGGATATTGTGAAGTAAAACGAATTATGCCCATTACATATCGGGTGCGGCATACATATTGCGCTTCGCTGCCCAGTTGGTATAGCTGAGAGCTGAACCGGCCCTTCGGCTCGTGATGCTAATACTACATTGTAGATAAAGGAAAATTTGTGTTGCCGGCAAAGGTGTGGACGAAAGGAGGTGCGACGGACTTCTCCGTGGAGTCGTCTTCCTTCCTTCTGTGATGGAGTTGTGGGTGGTTGGTCTAAGCTGAAATTGCAAGTCTAGCACACTTGTGTGTTGCCCTATTGCTAAACTATTCCGCAGGGTATGCTAACAGTAGACGAAATGAAACTCCTTGATGATTTAACTTTAATTTTATTAGTAATAATAATGGTACTTTATAACGCCGCTAGCCGTGTGCTTTGTTTAATAAACAATTCTAAGGGGCCTATCTGCAGAGATTTACCTCCCCAAGCTAAATCTATTTCCTATTTTCCTATTGCTGGCTTCACACGCATCGCCACAAACGTGGCGTGAATTTTACCTCCTCTCCAGAATCAGCAAAGCGATAAGACGCCAAAGCTTTACACGTGCTCCCTTTTATAACGTCACAGGGGGACGCTACATTTGCCTAGCTATTTTAAAAGCTTTACTCTTATTGGATCTCCTCTGCGCGTGGTATGAAAATATTTTCCCTCATATTTGAAGTCCTGACAAGTTCGGAATTCCCCAAAGTGTCAAGATCTCTCTCCATCTCTTTCTATCCTATCGCTATCTCTCTCACTTATCTCTTGCAAGTGCCTGTGACCACTGTCCCCTTCTCTGTTGTCTTGTTACCTGCACTCTTACCCTTCTCACGGCTAGCTGGCCTTCCTTCACATTTTACATATTGTCGTAGCCTCTTCTTATATTTGCTCAAAAAAGATGGGGAGCTACTCGCTTGCAAAGAATGTACCGGGAAATTAATCAAACTTCTTACACGGCGAGGCTACGACGCGGGACGCAGCTAAAGAAACTACAGAAAATATTACTAACCCAAAACGTTACATGGCTTAAAGGAAGGAAAGGACTCTACACTAACATAATAAAACTTTCCGAAAATGGACGGCTAAGGAATTTATTATATAAAGATAGATAATGTAGTGCTTACGCTCTTAGCCCAATGTCTGCCGGCGAGGCCATCATGCCTTGGCACGGAGAAAGCAGTTGCACACCCTTACAGCTCGAAGGTTACCTCCTGACTCGCTTTCTCAAGCCACGCCATCCTCAAGCGTCAGTGACGCTAAACAACTCATCCCCTCCTAAAGATTCTTAACTCTCCCTACCCCAAGTCCAACTGCCATCTCAAATCCCGGTGACCAGAGAGACGTATGTCCTATAATCTCTGCATGCGTCACAATATGTTACAATATTAAGTTACCTTATTTCATATCACATTGACATTTACATTTGACATTTTCTGACCAATGGCGTAGAGTAACAATCATACCTGTATCCAAATCTAATAAGAACCGCGCTAGAGCAGATCATGTTGGACACTGGAAAAGGAAAAGTTTTTCATTGCTGATCAGAATAGATTTAGCCAAACACCACTCCACTACAGACAGTTTTATACCCTTGGAAACGGAAATAAGGAAAGGTTTTCAGAACTCCGAACATATGACGATAATTAGCCTAGATATAGAAAGGGCTTACGAAAGGATCTGCAAAAAACATCTTTTGGAAATACTTATGGAAAATCCTACAAAAGGAAATAAGATTTCATTTATATACAATTTTCTAGGAAATAGAAAATCCCGGCTGTGGCGTGAATTTTTCAGTTGTCTCTACATTAAAAACTTGCCTAGCCCAGGCTAAGATCTACTAAAAGTATAATTAATTTATACAATAACAATAAAAAATTAAGAAAGATACATGTTAGAACTATTGGAAGGTTGTCGAAAGAGATGACAATTGAAAACAGCATTCCACAAGGATCAATATTGAGTGTAACGCTATTTCTAATTGCAATAAATAACATTACTTCCTACATCAATCCATCTGTTAAAGTCTCTCTTTTTTGCTGACGATGTAACTATTTTCCACAAAGGAGGAAATACGTGTACCACCCAAGAAATTCTGCAAAAACCGCTTAATGGTCTTGAAACATGGAAGAAAGAATGAATGAATTGAAATTTTCTAGCCAAAAAACTAAAGGCGTTACATTCTACAGACGTACTTCACTTATCGACTGCCCTGAACTACACATTAATAAATGTAAAATAGAAAATGTAAAAGTCATTAAAATACTAGGTGTCTTATTTGATAACGTTTCTTTCACATATTAGAGAATTAAGAAACATTTGCTTAAGAAGAATCAACATTCCGAAATCTTTAGCCGCTAAAAACTGGCGAGCTGACTACAGCGTTTTTATAAGTAGCTACAGAGCGATGATTATATCCAAATTAGTTAAAGGCGTAGAATATAACCCAGCATCATCAACAACTCTGAAGTTACTTAACCTGGTACAAACGATTGCCCTCAGAATTGCTCTTGGGGCATTTTATACAAGCCCCATCAGTAGTCTACAAATGGAAGCAATGTACCACCTCTGGAACTTCGAAGGAAACAATTAAGTCTAACCTATGCAACTAAAGTATCATCTATCCCAGGATCAACAAAATATTCCTACATCCATGGAAATTCGGAGAAGGAAAAACACCATAATAAGTCTAAATCACTGACCTTTAGCACAAGAATACAACAGCACAACGAAGATACGAACTTCAACCTACCCCCCATCACCACAAGAATCAACAGTTAATTGTAGAACCCTGGAAGTTACTAATGCTGACAGTTAATACTTAACTACATCTTCATAACAAGAATGTATATAATTTACCAAAAAATGTTCAGTGAATTCCCAGATATGCATCCTACACTTATTTCAATTTATATGGACAGTTCATCTTCAAAAGAAGGAGATAATTGTGCAATAATAGATCCAGATAATACAATGCTCTACAAATTATCACCAAATTTCACAATATTTTCTTGTGAATTATTTGCTATCAAAGAAGCTCTCGAAAAAATATCACAAACCAACGAATACACCTCCTATTTAATCTTCACTGATTCACTAAGTGCTGCTATAGCAATTCAAGAGACAGAACTGCCTAGTTAAGGAAATATAGACATTATACACACAATCAGCCCGAATTAGAAAAACAGTACTACTTGTGTGGATACCATCACATATGGGGATTACTGGTAACGAAAAGGATGTTATTGCAGCTAAAGAAGCGTCAAGACAACCATCCAGCATCCCACAATAACTACTCCTCATCAAGATGTAATTCAAAACATCAAACATAAAGTTAAGTACACATGGAAAATGCGATGGCTTATGAACCAGAATACCAAACTACACCAAGTACAGCAGAGCTCAGTTGACAGCATATTCAAACACAAACCTCAAACATCAGCACCAAGTTACCCTAGCCAGATTGAAAATTGGACACAGTAGCATTACTCATTCTTTCCAACTCTCCAAGAAACCTGCTCAAAATACGATAGCTGTAATACCGACCTAACCATAACCACATCATGATTGAATGCCCAAAATGTGATAACTTGAGGAAAGTGTACAAGATTCTAACAGAACTTTTCAAAAGTCCTCAATGGTGGAACAAATGTAAGAAATATATACAATTTTTAGGAAAAATATCTTATTGGAACAATTATAAAATGAATCATCATATTTCCTAACCAAGATGACTTATCTCAACATTATGTCGACATTTTACCACAGAAGAATGTAATTGTATTCAACTTCTACCATACATAACTTTCATAAATGTAAACACACATTCAAGTTGTGTTAATACTGTTATTACTGTATTACTTCCTGTAAATGTCTAATATTCGATTTTCTTATTGTATAATGTAAACATAATTATTTACTGTATCACATTTAAGTCGCGATAAGACCTCGCAGTCAAAGCGACTCTAAATAAAGTGTTATTAATATATATACACTCGAAAGCAATGCTTTATGCCCAAATCCTACACACTTCCCTTTCTTTCATTTTGGCACAAGTAATGCCACGGCATAGCGCCGCCACTACTCCAGAAGCCGCTCCTAAGGTGAGGCAAGAACGTTCTTTCCCAGGTGCATCTGATGATACTTGTAATGACGGTGATTAAGAAGTAGGCCTAAATAATGAAACTGTTTCCAAGTGTGCTCTAGAAATGCTATTATTTCCATAAAACCTAAATGAGGGGAACATTTCTGTGATTAGTGCATGTAATTCACAAATGTATGACTGTGGAAAAATTCAAAGGCCAAAGAAAAAAACTGAGGTTTGTTTAATCCACTGTAAAGCACCAGAACTCTGAATTTTCTTTCTCTTAAGTTCTGAATAACTTCTAGTATGCATGTAAATACTCTAAATAGTGTATTGTGTTTATTGCTTTCTTATATTACATAATTAGTTTGGGTAATAAGGTTTGTTCATAACAATCGAAAATGGTAACTAGAACAAGAACAAGTTGAAACGCATGTATTTTAATTGATATAATATGCAATGCATATTAGACTCTTCACTGTAGAGATTATACTAGGCGCTAGTGCTGTCTCTAGTCGCAAGCTGGAAACATGGAACTGGAAGAAATTCTGCACATGTGCGTTTTAATCTCAGTTTCTGACACCACAGATCGAGCGTTGTTTTTTCTAATGAAAGGGTCATCTCTGGTTTGTAGAATGTAGGATGTGTTCTTCGCAGGGAGACACCTCGCGCACTACTACCTAAGATCTATTGTGACTACACCTCCCGGAAGGGCAGGTATGAGGCAGAATAGCCAGAGGAGGTACCAGATCCGGGCAGACAGGCCTACAGAGACGCGCAGAAGTCTCTAATACTTCCATTTTTAACACCTCGCGTCCAATGAGCGAAGAAGGCGCAAGAGGGCGACGCAGCGACCCCAACTGGCGGACAGCTCACTCCGACGTGCACGGGGAGAAATCTTTGGAATGCGCAAGCATTCACGCCATCTGCCTGGCTGCGATAGCACCGCAGGACCTGAAAACACACCTGACACATGAAAGAGAGAGATGAAATGAGAGAAAATGGGCGAAAGGAGAAATCGTGGTAGAATACACTATCCCGGCATTCGCCTAAGCGAAAACCACGAAAACCAATCCAATAATTCCACCGGGAATCGAACTCGAAACCCTCCGAATGCAGGCTATAGATGTTGCCGCCTGAGCCATCCCGCTCAGTATCTGTGGTTTGTTTATATGCAATTATTGCTTCAAACAAATAGTGAAAACTCAAAAGAACAGCAAACACCCGATAGAAATTAAGAAAGAACAATAAACGGCTTAGTTTAATAGAGGAGTGAAAGTTTGGTACAACTACAGGAATCGGAAATACAATAGATCTGAATTTAGATAATGTACTCTATGGAAATTTCACGTTAGCTAACCCACATTATGTTGGCTGAATTGGAAGCAGGCGAAAAGTATCATTGGTCAGTTAAAAATAAATGAAATTCCATTGCGCAAAATCGACTTTGCGCATATGAATTTCACTTTTCACTGTATGATCGATATGACCATCGATATGCATTGCCGTTCTCTTTACCGGGCTATTGTGAACCAAAATCTTGTACGCTGCATTGCTTCCATTTTGGTTGCCGTTCTCGGACTATTGTGAACCTGCCTTTAATCTAATAAAGCAGTTCCATTTGCATAAGAAAATTAACTTTTTTGTTTTCTCATTTGTTTTCCCTTTGAAAACGTATAAATGAGGATACATGCATACAACTCCTATACAAATACAAAAAATAGGTATAGGATTAATGATGAGATAATTTAGAAACCAATTAAAAATATATGTGTTCCATGCTTTGAAGAATCTGAAAAAAGTTAAGAAAATTGTTTTTGTAGCATTACCTAATTCTTTATAGTTCCAAGATTGTACAAAATTCCTTACAAATGAAGATGACTTCACAAGGACAAGAACAATAGCAACCTGAATATACGCACTTATTAACGAAAAAGTTAAAACTGACTGTCTAATTCCTAGTTTGGGACATCGAATCCTAACCGTAATTATACCTGCTCCCTGACAATAGCCACGCCTCCACCTGCAAGTAACCCTCTCCAGAAAAAAACATTAAATAGGAATGATTTTTTCCCAGGAATGCCAATAAAGAATGTATAAAGATGCCCTTATTTCTCAGATAATCTCACCCAATGTAAACAAAAAAAAAAAAACGAATAAAGACTAAAGGGCAATAAAATGACTAAATAATGACATAAGATAAAAAACTATAAAGTAGTACAAAATTACTAAAAAAAAAAGTGACCAAATAAGTATGCATTTTCATAATAAGGGAAGGATAAGGACTTCATATACACATGTTTGTAATGCCTATGATACAACAATTTAAAAATTACATACCATCAGAATCCGAGCCCTGATTATAATAATATGGAAGAATTAATGTCAGATACAGTCGAGTATAGCATTAAACTGCTGTTTGACCCTCTCGTTTCAATTTGTACAGTTGTGTCTGGCGTGGCACTTCTCAAACACATTCCTCTCTCTTTAACGAGATGCCACACACGTTTTGTGGCACATTCCCAATGAAGTCACCACCTCAAAATGGCGTCAGAAGTGACGAATCGCATTTGTGTGGAAAAGATGAGTAAACCTACCAAAGTAGGAAACTCTTCCATTCACAACAAGCCTCTTTTAATGCGAAGGAAAGAGTTTGCATTTCTTAACGCCGCTGACACAGACGAACTGGGTCACTGAAAGGCGTCGTCGTCACCGCCAGGTTCAAGGTCGAGGGGCACGCACGCGTATATGTGTACATAATACATTCTGCCCAGCAATGCAATGTCACGTCTCAACTGTTCTGCTGTCTTGTAGTGCATGTAGGGACTTCCCAGCACCAAACTGCTCGCACGTGGAATGCCAGTCAAGTATATCCTCTCTGCTGTCTTACCACCTTTTACTTTCTCTACCGCTTGGCTACCTAAGGCAGAGGAAGTATTCCACGAACACAAACATTTGAAATCGAGATTTCACCCAGAGACTCATATCGTAGATGCCTCGCACTTGTCTCCAAAGAGTTGTTGGACTATATTCCTTGATAGATCTTGACTGAGTTTCCTGTGGGTGAGTCGATGCTACACTCCATAGACTCGTGTCTAAATGAAAACATGGGGAAAGCAGTAGAGGTACTCATGTAACATTCAGCGTTAACCGAGTTATGTAAGAAGCTGATTTAACTGACGGACTAAATCACGTTTCTGCAACAGCCTGCTTGGTGACTCACTCTCACATTTACATTATCCGGTAACCAAAATCTGTGAATCCAACGGAGACAAATCAGAGATAATACAGCGCTTGGAAATATTTGTTCTTTCCTTCCATCTGCTCGTTTATGTTTACGCAAATCAAACTCGGGTAATGAACGTAGCTTAGGGGTATGTTTTTTTTATACGATACGACTAATTTCCATAATCTGGATAGAAAATACTTTAAAAGAAGGTTTCCAACACAAAATATACTTACATAAAAGGAAAGTAAAGAAATTATTTTATTAGCCTTGACTAACAACAGGGGATATACAGAGTGGAGCATTTAAGTTGAGACTCTACAATATTTCCAAAACTAAGTGTTGTAGAAAGAAATGTCTTTGATAAAAGTTGCTCGATATTATAGGGGAAAGTAAATGCCAATAGTCGTGTTTTGTTTGAAGGACGTTATAATGGTCATTTTAGGGTCAATTTAATTTTTTTAAATCGGATCCTACATTTTGTATGTTTTCTCGTTACGAAACGGTTTATAAAAAGCTGTTATTTAGTGATAAGGAATAAGGAAACAAAATAAAAAATGTTAGTTCCCAATTACGAAACTTAACTTGACCCTCAAATGACCATCCATCCATTCATTGCGCTCTTCGTACACAGCCATTCAGAATTTTCGTTGTTATTTACGTTGGTGTAAGAACAATTGTAGAGTGCTTTATACAAATGTTGTTTATTTTTAATGAGGAGTGAGAAAACAACATAAAAAGGTAGTTTCCCATTTAAAAAAATTAAATTGATCCTAAAATGACCATTACAACGTCCTCCAAATAAAACACGACTAATGGCATTTACTTTCTCCCATAATACTAAGCAACATTTATCCTGAACATTTCTTTCTACAACGCTTAGTTTTGGAGATATCTACAGTCTGAACTTAAATGGCCTACCCTGTATAACTTGGCGTTATCAAGATAAAAATATTCTGCCAGTTGGAGAATTTCAAACAGGAACAATTTTGGAATACAAAATTGGTTACATACGTTTATACACAGAAGACCACTAATAAGAACTAATTCAGTGAACAAGCTATCGCCTTTACAGTTTTTTGTAAAGTGAATATTGAGTCTCGATTATCGAATATCAGTGCTCAAAAATCAGTATCGGTATCGAGTATCGAGAAATAGTGGCATCGTGTCATCACTACTTATTATTCTAGCTACTTCTTGTTAATCCAAATAAGCTTTCTATTTACATTTACACATTTCCTTGTACGATAGAGTAGGTAATGCGACAGTCAGACTTTTAAAGAGCGTGTCGCTATGTGATAGCTTAGAAATGCAATGCTCTTTGCACTACTACGACAAATAAATGAATAATGACTTCCCATTTGAGAAAAGTGTATTTGAAAATTCAGACCAATAACAAGAAATACCTCGGAAATGATTAACTCCACAGGAAAATGTTATGTGACATATGAGGCTGTCAAGTGAAAAACTCGCCTTATCCAGGTAAAACGAATTTTCAGAAAACGCGAAAAACTATTAAATATAGGCAAACAGCAGAACATTTGAAAATTCTCTTAATGTTATAATGTCTGGACTAGACCCCTAAAGATGCATGTATTCCCTTGAAAATCAGTCTCAAATCAAAATTTAATTTTGGATAAGGCGAGTTTTGCACACAACGGTAGTGGATTTGGCGTGTTTTGGTGGAAACACAATACAAAATTACAATTACGTGCAAACATTTACGCATTTACTTCTCAATATTTGTGTTTGACAATGTTAATACATGACTTCTTTCAATATTTGTATAATTATAACCATTTCTCATTTCATTTTAGTTAAAAAAACTAAATTTTCAAAAATTGTTCACCAATTTCACATAAGGATATCAACGAATCACTCCTTTCATAGTTTGCTGACTAAAATTGACCAGTCTTATGACTTGTAAAATTTACGTATTATGCGTAAAATGTAATACTAATAACTAACGTTCAAAAACAAACATATCAAATTCTAGTCGTCCCTAGTCGGTACTAGTGGTGCCGTGCTAGCTTCTAGTTCCCGAGGTCGCGGGTTCAAACTCTGCGGAGGGCGATGGACTTTTCGGGCGTAAAAATCCTTAGCATGGCTTCCTTCGGAAGGGAAGTAAAGCCGGTGGTCCCGTGTCGTAGATTTACGGCACGTAAAAGAACCTCAAGCCTGATGAAGAGACCTCTGAGCAAAATTACTGGTCTTTTACGCCCAATATAGAATGGGACGCTAAGGACCATAGTAGTTAAAAAACGTCCATAAATAAAACTCAATTTAATTTATATCAAATTCTAAATTGTCCTTCCTCACTATCCAAGAAACGCTCATAAACAGCATCTACTTCTTTATCGTCATTGGCAATATTGTTTTTAGATATTAAATTCTTGTGAAATACAGGCTTTCATTTACCTCCCAGTTATCATAAAATGTTTATTTTAATAAATTTGTAACATCTTTTAACTTTTTCCTCCTTTACTTTTACACCCACATCTAAATTCCTTGCAATAAGCCTTTCTAAGGTTTTGCCTCGCTTCAGAATGGTCTTTCCTGCACACAAATTGGACCGATAATTTGCTTAACCTCTCACTAGAACCTTGCTTGAGGTAAAACGTTGTGAAATAGTATGTTTAGATGTCTTTAATTTAAAATGCCAGGATCCTGGTGACTTCAATGTCTCCTCTGCAGTATACTTCCAATCTCGTACAGATACATCTGTCCCTAGCCTGATTATCTTTCCATGATTTTTATAGATTTCAAAATATTCTTCAAGCCTACTGGTGGTGTTTCCCATTCTTATTTCTTTCTCTATTTGCCCGAAAACACGATCGGGAGGGGTGAATGAATGACCAGGAATAGAAAAGATCATTTCTATTCAACTGCACGTAATGTAGTGCTTGAATAGCAAGCCATTTATTATACATGCCTATCATAGTGGTGTTTTTATTTTGTCCACAGCAGCATCTGCAAATAGCCTTACTTTCTTAACTCCAGAAAAATCGGATTTTCACACTTGACCATATACTTCTGACACAATTTTGTTTGAATCTTTAGGACATTCATTTTCTGTCCAAACAGAATTACAAACATTCTGGATGAACCCTGCACAATGGAAATGGTATACATGAGTAAGTGCCTGCAGTAGTATGCTGCTTGATCCTGTACTTTTGACAGTACCATATTTTTCTGACAGTCAAATGAAAATGTTGCTACTTTATCATCATCTTTCAGGAGATAAAAATATGCCTTAAATCTAAGTTAATGTATTTGTTTAGCTATCAGCAAATCAGAACATTTAGTTTTATCCGTTTCCAATTTTATTTTCTGATCCTAAGAAAGACAAAGAGAGCATACATCAGAAACAGGGCTTTTGAAGCCTATGTTAAATTTTGCATTAAAATTTATTACCAAAGAAACTCTTAGACACTTTCAATGAATTAGATGCTTCTGCATTATACATACGTCTCATTTTATTAATGCTTGATTTCCTTGGTAATTATTGCCGTGTTGATGTTTTGCTCCTACAATAATGGACGTCAAGTACTTTAAACTTCTGTATGAATTTAATTACAGATTGTCTCTTATTACTATTTTTTGTGACACCCTGTCTCCACCTCGGAATTCCTTTGGCGCCATTCCAGTTTCGAGGTGTCTTTTGTATTCTGTCAGTAGGGGGGAAATGGGCATTCTGTATCACTTAATATGCAGGAATGTGCAATTAATATGCTAATTAACCGCACCTCCTCCCTCCCCCACCCCCACCCCCCGCTGTGCCTTGGTAGTTTTAGTTGCAGCTGCGGTCGTAAATCATGTTGAGTACAATGGAGGCTTGACAGTTAAGCAATTAAGGCTGTCAATCAACTGTCAAAACGAACAAAGGGGTCATAAATTTAAGGTTCTGTAACAAAGGCGAGATGTTTTTCCTACCCATTCCACATCCGGCCACTTCTGCACCTGGTCAGTTACCCACTCCACTCCTATTGTTCTCGAACACGTGGCAACCCAATAACAAAGCCGGTCCCTTTCCATTGTGTAAGAGATTCTATTGTGTGTGCCTTTCTATTGTCCGATGCAAGCATTCTTTAGAAAGACCACCTGCTCCATAACAAAGCCTGACCCTTTCCATTGTGTAAGAGATTCTATTGTGTGTGCCTTTCTATTGTCCTTGGCAAGGCTAGTTTAGAAAGACACCTGCTCCATAACAAAGCCTGACCCTTTCCATTGTGTAAGAGATTCTATTGTGTGTGCCTTTCTATTGTCCTTGGCAAGGCTAGTTTAGAAAGACACCTGCAGCGTTCCCATTGTTTGGCCACCTGCTAGTTTAACAAAAGAATTCGAGGGTTGCTTTATACTCGTCCTGTCCTTGTTTGTGTGAAAGAGAGAGAAACTTGTTTACCAACTCTGCGTGACGTCATACTTTAGAAAGACACCTGCTCCATAACAAAGCCTGACCCTTTCCATTGTGTAAGAGATTCTATTGTGTGTGCCTTTCTATTGTTCTTGGCAAGGCTAGTTTAGAAAGACACCTGCAGCGTTCCCATTGTTTGGCCACCTGCTAGTTTAACAAAAGAATTCGAGGGCTGCTTTATACTCGTCCTCTCCTTGTTTGTGTGAAAGAGAGAGAAACTTGTTTACCAACTCTGCGTGACGTCATAGTCGGCCATCATGATTTTGCCTGAGGGAGTTCTCTCCGATGTTTTACGACCTCCTACGAATATACCCGAGCATAGTTAACAAGCATTCTGTTTCAGCCAACGACTCCGAAAAAAGCGTCTAATATACATTTCATTACGTGCATTAAACCTCCGAGTGATATCCATAGATCGGTGTTCGATTCTTACTGTAATCAAAAGTTTATTGCTAATGAGAAATTAATGATTGATATTATTATATCATTACCTTAATTAATAAAAAAGGCGTTCAGAGGACCCTAGTTCGAATCTTACCCTGCAAACTCTAATGTGTAACATCTAGTAAATTACGGATGCGTGCTCTAAAAATATATTAAACACATGCGTATACTTAGGTATCCAAGTTGATATTTTCTTAGGGTAAAACATTATTATATCATTACCCTGATTAAAGCCCGTTCAGAGGTTTCTAGTTCGAGTCTTACCCTGCAAGCTCTATGCCTACTAACTATTAAACTATGCAAGGTCAGATTTAAAAATGTATTTAACAAATATAATTTAATTTTATACATTACGCTGTTTTAATGAAAGCTATTCTTAGGAACCCAGAAGCCCCTAGTTCGAACCTTACCCAGCGAAACGCTATAATAAATACTAAATTATTGAAGAGTGAACGGGTCAGATTAAAAATGTGTTTAACAAATATAATTTAATATACACGACATTACAATGTTTAACGAGCTGTATTCTTAGGAACCAGAGGTCCCTAGTTCGAATCCTGCCCTGCGAAACGCTATAATAACTATTAAACTATGCACGGGCATATTAAAAATGTATTTATCAAATATAATTATTTATATTAAACCCCTGCGTATACTTAGATATTCCGATGCCTAGACACGATTCTTTATTTTCTTTGTCCACAACTTGTACACATCCAGGCGCTTCCCATATACACGAGCACATGTGCATACATCAACAGGCATACACAGGTGCATGCATGCACACACATGCACATACATGTAACGCAACAATTATCTCTTTCAAACAGAGATATCAAAAACCTTTACGCGCATTGCCTCTCTATAATAAAAGTTTTCATTTCCCTCACTGAATCATTTATTCTCTTGCATAGAAAAACACATTCATCCCCCCTCCCTATAGATCGCTTCCCCCCACCGATCCTCTCTGCAAGTCATTACATGTGATAGAAGAACCGGTTTTTCTAGCCGCTATATATAAGCAGCCCTTCTCGCACTGCTCTGAATATTATTCGAGGTGTAATCGAGTCGATAATACAATGGACGATTTTTGGAGTGAATGCGGAGAAGAATCATACCATTATACATATTATCATAAAGAGTCGTGTAATGGCATCATGCATTCTATAGTGTGTAACATGCCTTCCTATCATGACCAGATGACTTCTCGAGGCATATGCACAGACAACTGCCCTGTCTACAAAAGAAGCATCATGTAAGTATCGTTTTTATTATTGAATGCAAGCTCTAAAAAGCGTGCAATTGTTCTCTAAAGAAGAGTGAAAAATTAAAATGTTTCATTCTATTATGCCTTCTTTCTTTCCAGAGAAACTGATACCGAAAGTGAGGGTAAGATGCTCAGCCTCATTTGAAATCACGGCTCTCTGTGGCATTCAGAGTACTGCAATGGGTATACTCACTCTGTACTGTGTGCAAAACCAGAGGTGCACGACAAGATGGCGTCATACTTTCCATGCAATGAGAGCTGCAGTGTATTCCTCTTCAGACAGAGAAATTTAAAGTGAGTACCTCTTAAATATGTATCATTATTGTACATTGCTATTGTCATATACGTAACTTCAGAGAACATCAATGTAAACATTAATTGTATGCGATACTAACATACATTACATGCTACTATAGTACAAGAGCAGTTGTATACGACTAACACTGGAAATTATAATGACTTTTGCAGAATTCAAATGACGACACCAGCGCCTAAAACCGAGGTAGATTCCGATGATAAAGAACCAGAAGATATAGTGGAATATCCCATTGCACAGCAGTATGCTAAACACGTAGATGAGGAACAGGATTCCAATTCACAGCAGGCAGGGGATCTAACACAGACGAGCTCCGAGTCTCCCCTTGGAAAGCCTGCAGAACTCGGGAAAACATTGACGTGAGTATTTTCACATATATAAAAATCATTGTTTCATTTTAAGTGTACACTAACAGAAATTTAATTCTTTTCAGGTTACCTTAACTTCACCCAAGCACTTTTCTAAGACCTTCATTGTGTAATGTTTCAGGCGGTGCAATAAGAGGAAGAAGAAGAAGAGGAACAGCTTTGCAGACCTGCAAAGGAGGCTGACGCTATTGGAGGATAGAATAAGCAACATCGAGACGCCCAAGAAACATGCCGGTAAGAAGCGTGTGCCGAGACGTCTACATCTCGAAAAGGCGCAGCATTAACATAGCATTCTTCTATGATCTTCCAGTGCTTTTAGTGAAAAACACAGACAAATTTGTATACATGACAATTCAAGACTGGGTGATAATTCGTGAGAGTCTTCCTACATTCAGTGCATTCCTCCAAACGAGAAAGTATCCGCGTGTGGAATATTGTGAAAATATTCTTTTTTCTTATAATATTGTTGCTTATATGCAAGAGACAGAAATAAAATTTTTGAACACTAATTTAAATGATTGTGAAATATTTTTAAATAGAGATGAAATTTGCAGGCTAAAAAGACTTGTACCGTTTATAGACTACCATTTAGGTAACATAACTAATGCAAATGTAATGCAATATTTTGGAACGAGGAGTTGGAGGAAGAAAGTGATGGAAATGCAGGATAAATAATAACAATAAAAAGAATGAAAGTATGTTTTTACATAGTGTTTTTATTCATTAATAATCCTTACATTGCTAATGAAAAAACAAATCCTTACAATGATTAGTTTAAAATTAAAGCTGCATCACATGAGTCAGAGGCTTGTATGTAAATACTTTATCGTGAATTATCAAACAAAACAAAGTGGTCTGTGCAGGAATATTTGCACTAGCTTGAATTTCTATTCTAATGTTAACAGCACCATTTACAACTTCCTCTGGTTGATGTGAGCAATCTATAACAAATATAGGAGCAAATTTAAGAAAATCTTTTCTCTTCAATAAAGGATAGTTCTCTTTTTCATAATAAGAGTTTTGAAACTTTGAGTACATATCATACAAAGATGCAAATCTAGAGTTTCCAAAATCCAAATTCATGTCGTGATAGGGATAACATTCGCTATTAAGATAAATTCTCAAATTAGTTATGTTACAATGATCAAAAAGAGAACCGTCTTTAGATGCATTACTCGATCTTAAAGTTTGAGCACCCAAAATGACAAATCTCGGCTTCTCCATTTTTGATGTGGTGGCGACATTCCAAGTGAATGATTTAGTTTGCGGCACAGCAGGCTGAGTATGCAGATCCATGGTCCTAAATGGGAGATACAGCGCCTTGTCCGACTTGACAATCTTGAGAATTTCAACCTTTTCAGCATCAGAAAGTCGTATCACTGGCATTCTCCACTCGATTCGTGCAAGTTTAACGCTTGCATTCTCTTCACCCTCAGGCGCTATAATACAGTTTTTAGAGTCCTTGGATCGAATCAGCACCAACTCAAAATGGCTATTGAGTATGAGTTCCTTGTGGTCGTCAGCAAATCCCAGTAGCATCGAAAGCGGTACTATGGCGTTGAAGGCTCCATTTGATGCATTCACAATGTCCATCTCTTCTCCAGGATAGCACCATCCAGCATTCAGCAAGCGATCAGATTCCATTGGATTGAGAGCAGCATAGTTGCGTAAAGTTGAGGCGATCCCGGGGTTCCTGGTTCGATCAATAGTTGAGCCGTTCATATCCAGTCGAATCTCCTCAAACATGAATGCAATAGCGTTATTGGTAAGCTTTGCAGTAGTAGCTGTTCCATTAGGTTTAGTAATACTCCCCTCGATGTATAGATAACTTCGATTAGGTAAAGTATATAAATCCTCAGCTTGACAAGGGATTCTAATTTCATCATTAGCGTCCAGAGCCGATGTATTATACGGTAAAAACACATGTTCCTCTTCTTTAGTGATCTTGTCATCGAATGTCGGTGCGCTGGTAACATTGAAGATGTCCATGATTATAGAAGTCTAAAGCCCAATACCTGGAGGAAGTGTCGATTGCGTGATGTTAACCCTCCGGGTGTCAATGGCAGAGTATAATGTGTGCGTTGAATCACCCCCTTATTATATCCTCGACGTCGTTGACTTCTTCTAAAATCTATTGGCATTGCAGCGGATGTGAAGCCTTATGCTTATATCCTCGTTTCTAAAGTCAATGATATTACCACTTTGGTCCACTACACGAAGAGTAATTTGCTCTATAGCATTGCTGTTTATGATTGGAAGGTAAATTGGATTTGACGGCTCTTGAGAAATATGATATCCAGGCGGAACAGAAGGGAAAAACTCGTAGATCGAGTGGCCGCTTTTACCATCGATGAAAGAGCCTGTTGCAATACTGCACTCGATTCGAATGATGCTCACCTTAAATATATTCACCAGGTAATCAGATTCAGACAGCTGATTAGCTGGAATAACTTTACCTCTGAAGCCCAATAGCGAGCCTATAGAACGATCACCGGAAAAATCAATAGTGAAAGGGCACTTAATTTCAGCCTTCATTGTGTTATTATTAGGTCTAATAAAGAAGACATTCTCATCTATACCTAGCTTATCTCTGATGTATTCATTAATATCAGAAATCTCATAAGTTCCATCAGGTATATCAATGATCTTAATTTCATCATTGTGCATGTAATGAAATTGATTATTACTCCAATCAACATTAGGAATTGAATAGAAGGTTTCAAAATTCAGTAGAGCAATCTCATAATGATACTTTGGATCTAGCTGAAGAGGCGGATTCAGGAATGTAGTAAGCACAGACTCATTGCCACTGACTGCAATAGTGTAACTCATTGCGATAGAAATTGCAAGCACAAGTGCCCACAGATGACTGAGCTGAAACTCTGAAACCTCTTAGTGTTATACAGTACCTTAACATCTCTGAGGTACCTTTCGATCTCTTTTGGAGGCTTCAAGTTTCCAAAGCTATCGAAATAAAATGACACGTTGCCATCCTTCTTTATAGCAACCCAATGAGTGCCTTCATTCTCTGAAGTATCGAGATTAACAATAATTCTCTCTCTGTAACGAGGTCTTGAGGGTAGCTGATCGATCATGTATACACCCCTAAAATGAGGAATCTTTAAACGTCGGGCATACAAGTCGAGAACTATGTTACTTAATGCTTTTTCCGGGACAAGTATAGCCCTCTGCCGGAGTTTTTTGAATTTCCTTTCTTGCTCGGCCTCCTCTTCCTTTCGGTGTTCCTAGCCTTCTTCTTCTTCTTCTTCTTCTTCTTCTTCTTCACTCGTAGGCCTTTCCCTCTTGCTTCAATTTCTTTGTTATGTCTCATCATTTCAGCAAGTTGTTTATCCGCAGCCTTTTTCTTATTTACAGCAGAGGCTATTTGTGCAGCGCCTCCAGCGGCGGCTCCTAGTGCTGCAATAATTGGTATGAGTGGTAGAAATCCTCCTCGTTTCTTCTTCCTGGATCCCGCACCAACAGCTACCTTACCCTTCATGATGGTTGTTACTAGTCGGGCTGCCAACCTTTCACCTAATGTAGCATCAGATGATTGCACTCTTTTCCAGGCCTTTTCAGCCAAGATTTTGTCGGCAACGTTCCTCGAAGCAGAGTCCTTATGCTGTGCGTAGGCTATGTCGTGAAGCTTACACGCTTCGTCTAAAGGATTTATTCCGGGGTCTCCTCTCTTTAGTCTTTTTTCTAGCTTTGTCCCAGGTCCACAGTATCTGTAACCAGGCAAATGTGCTTCAAATGGCAGCAGGTTAATGAGAGAGTTAATTAAACTGGAACCTCTTGAGACCTTAACCCCCTTGGCGCTCATGGTACACTAATCGATTTTAATGGCACATAGTTCTTTTATACTCTGTCATTGCTTACATTTATTAACATATATACATTAAGGATGATTTATTTTATTTTAGTTGCTACGATGGAGCTGGTGAAGCAAGATTGCTCGCTGCCTATCCAGGTGCTAGACTTTGAAAGTGACTTTAGACGCGATCGTCACGGGAAGCTGTTTCCAGGCAATGTTAGAGCGCTAATTCTAGGTAGCTCCAGTGCTGGAAAAACAAATGTATTACTCAATATGATACTCCACGAGAATGGACTACGCTTTGAAAATGTGTACATTTATTCAAAGTCGCTATACCAGCCAAAGTATCAATATCTTGTTAAGCTGCTTGAAAACATTGAGGGTATAGGCGTGTATACTCACGAAGACGGTGAAAGCGTCTTGCACCCATCAGAAATTAAAGAAAATTCAATCTTTATATTTGATGACGTCATCACTGAAAAGCAAGACAAGATTGCATCCTTTTACAGCATGGGCAGACATCGAAATGTAGATTCAATATATCTAGCACAATCCTATGCCAAAGTCCCAAAGCATTTAATTAGAGATAATGCGAACATGATTATACTCTTCAGGCAAGATAATTTAAACTTGAAACATGTATATGAAGATTACGTAAACACAGATATGACGTATACTGAATTTAAAGATTTCTGCAAAGGTGTTTGGGAGAGCTCTACAGAAGGAAGACCTTTTATGGTAATAGTTCCCGAATTTCCGATGAATGACGGTCGATATAGGTGCGGATTCGATGTATATATTAAAGTTGTTAATAAAGAAATTGCTCATTCATAGTTCATCATGAGTATTGACAGGTTTGGATCACAGAGGGCTGCTCCAGTGAAAAGATCGCTACATCAATTTATCATAAACAGAGATGGAAAAGGAAATTACCAATTCAGGAACAAGAGACTGTGCATTGTTCAGGATCCTGAGGAGGACGACGACGCAAGCACTAAACGCTACGTGGATACGCTTACGTCTTCTACTGAAAATCGAATGCAGTTCACGGAAAAAACGACATATCAGCGCATGGGCGAACTTCAAACTACGCTTAGGGATCACATCCAGAAGTCGCTAGACGTGCAACATGATGCTCTAATGGAATATCTGAATAAAAATACCCTTAAACGCGACGATGGAAACAACATTATCCTGGATTCTATAAGATTGAAGATAATGCTGCCACCTCAAGAGGACTATGACGTGCCAAATAAGAAGCATGTATTAGAATATATAAGTGCAAGAACACCACCGCTCGATTCAAGCGGTAACGTTTCATTCCAAAAAAGAAGGCTAATTGAAGTAGCAGATCCTGTCGATGACAGTGATGGAGCAACAAAAAAGTTTGTTAAAGTTCACGTGGGAAGGAAACAAAATGAAATACGCCAAGATTTAAACAGCAGACTTGGTGCAATAAGTACCACAGTTACAGAAACAGTGGGAAAACACATGGAAACTATGGCGAACCGCCAGAAATCAATGGATGGGCATCTGACATCTGCAATGGATAATATCAATACCCTTAAAACACAAATGAAATTCGTAAATTCATTAGTAGAGCAAATGAGAGGGGAACATGTAATTACACTGCAGACGTTGCCTTTCAGAGGGAAATCACAGAGGTACATGTTAACAACAGGTCTTGAATATTACAAATCAAGTGTAAACGGCGAGATTGTTTCTTGCTATATGACGTCACCAACAGCTCCTACTGTAAGACCTGATACAATAATTGAAATAAATAACAAGTCTCTGAGAGCCTTACCTGCACCAATTGCAAATGGTGATAAACTAGCCTTCACTGCTCCTGCAAATCGTGTAAGGGGCGGCCATTTTCTAAATATCGAGCTGAAAATCTCTTATAAACTGAAGTCTGCTAAATAAATAGGGTATATATTAATGCGAAAGTCTAATTTCAGTGTCATTTCAAGATGGACAGCGAGTGCATACGACATAAAGAATCTGTAGCCATGCACACGAAGGCTATAAGAGAAAAGTTACGTTCTCTTAAAGGTCAGCAGTTTGAAACCCAGAGAGTGATGAGTGAAGCTCTTCAACCAGTGACAGATCCTCTTCAAGATATACTTGAAATACAGAAAAAGAATACTACAAGCAAGGAGGAATCACCGAAAGACATGAAAGATGAGAAACTCTACAACTACCTTAATAAAGTTCGAAAGAAGGACAAAAATGAAATAGATTCATCATATGGAGTACGATATGAGGATGGCAGCTACATGCTAGGCAACAAGATTATTGATTTCATCAATAATAAAGTTCGAATAGGGGACGAAACGTATGAAACCACGCCTGGATTGAAGGAACTCATCTTCAAGAGAATACCTGAAATGCATGCATACACCGAGGATGACCTTGAAACATACAGTAAAATACTTAAAGCAACACATGTTCATCGAAGAAACTTCAGCAAGCACGGGCCGCTGAGATCGGGTAATTCCTACAAGTATAAAAGCGTTATACGTCCTCTAGTAACGAAACACAAGGGATTAGGACTACAGTGGAAAGAACATCGCCCTAATACGAGGCAAGACTACATCTACTGGACCGACCCTAATGATCTGGTGGATCGCCTTAGGCTACTTGTGGCATCCAGAGACGCAGGCAATAACAATCATACTCAAGAAATTGAAGAGATTATTCAAGAACTAAAAGCGGCAAAGGTTATAGCATGACATCAGTGAAGCAACATATAGCAAGCGAGCTCCATGCTCCAGCCCGGAGAAACTTCATGCGTCGAAAGATTATCAGCAAGGGGCTCCACGACTTGGTGCAGATCGACTTGGTGGAGATGATACCGCATGCAAAAATCAATAAGAATTTCAAGTACATCATCATTGCAATCAACTTCTACTCTAAAATGGCATATGCGAGACCTCTAAAGGACAAGACAGGACCTCAAGTTGCAAAGGCCATGGAAGATATACTGCAAGAAATGATAACCCCACCCAAGAACATACAGAGTGATAACGGAAAAGAATTTTATAATAAACATTTTAAAAGTTTAATGACAAAATATAACATCAATCACTACAGTACCTATACCCATGTGAAGGCAGCTGCTGTTGAACGATTAATAAGAACTTTAAAAAATATGATGTATCGCGAATTTCTAGCCAATGGATCATTCAAGTGGCTAGACCTTTTACCTCAGATCATTGCAAGATATAACAACACTTACCACTCCACTATTCGAATGAAGCCTATAGAGGTGAAGAACAATGATCTTCTTCTGACTGTTTACAACTACACTCAAGATCGAAAAGAGAAGAGAGGGGCAAGAAAGTTTAGTGTTGGTGATTATGTGAGGATATCAAAGGACAAGGGACATTTTGAAAAGGGCTTTGAAGCTAATTGGAGTGTTGAAATATTTCAAGTTGTTCATGTGAATCACACCAATCCCGTTACATACATGCTAAAAGGTAATGATGGTGACGAGATAAAGGGGTCCTTTTATGGTCATGAACTGCGACCTACACTGTACCCTAATACATTTCTGGTAGAGAAAGTATTACGCAGGCAGGGAAATAGGATTCTTGTAAAGTGGTATGGATTCCCTAATACTCAATGGATTGACAGAAAGGATTTATTGTAGAAAAATAATAATGAAAATAAAGAGGCTTTCATTCCACAATAATGCGTGTTTTTTTATTTCACTGTATATATATATTGTGTTAAATAAGAAAATCATTATTTAAAAACATTTGGTGTTTACATGATTAAAAATCAATAAGTTGTTTTAAGTAAAAAAAATCATAAACAAAAAATTACATATATATACAACATTATCATTTGCATTTTTAGGTCAATCTTCATATATGCACACACACACACTCACACACACACAATATATACACGATAAAACACTCGCTCACTAGACTGCATTTTTACATCCATTTTATAAAACTAAAAATCAATAAATTAATAAATAGAAGAGCTAAACATTTACATTATCCATGTGCATATATAAATACACATACACAACCACCCACGCATACACCTATACACACGCATACACACACAGAAAAGCAATTTGTTTAAAAACTTCACAACTAAAAATTTACACAACTAAAAATTTACATATATACATCTAAGGGTCAGTCATACTCAGACAATAGTGACCCCAGGCAATTGTCTGGTCTGAGCCTTCAATCAGTTTTCTCTTATCGTCTCTACCACAGAGAGCGACCTTATTCATTTCTATGGTCGAGACTTTATGTTTGAAACTTCGAAATGTTGTTGTTTTTGTTAAAACGTTTTTTCTAATATCATTTAGACAGCCGAAATAGTGCTCAAAATTTATGTTACGCATGCCGGTCTTGTTGATGCCCTTTGCTTTCATCATAGTTTGGTCCTTGTATCTGTAAGCATATAACTTGGACCTTAGCCCAACATATTCTATCATAGGGATTCCTGCAAGCTCATCCTTGAACAGGCCGATGACTTTCTTGTTTTGCGGTGTAATTCCATAGCTGTTTTGTGTTTCGTAATTTGATGTGTCAAAATGCTCTTGATTTTCCTTAATAAATTTGTATATGTCGCTTGAGGTTTCCAGAATAAATGAATCCGTATCCATGTAATTTAAAATTAAATCTTCTAGGCCTGGCTTCAATATATTGTAATAAAAACTGTACATGATATGCTTGGATATATCAAGGATGGCTTGCCCTATGTAGATGGGTTTGTTCATGTAAATTTCCTCTCTGGCAAGTTCTATCCCTACAAGATTTTCCGCAAATAAAATGCTCCGAACGTAAGTTGGTCGCGCTGTCAATTTCTTGCATTGCTTCCAACTTGTAACGATACGGAAGTCATTGTATTTGCGCACATTCTCAATAAATTTGCCATATACAGAGTTGTTCATTTTCTTCCATAAATTCTGACCGAATTTGGAAGTTTCCCTTGCACGTCTCTCTGTATTTATATTGATGTAGGTTTTCAGCCATTCTGACTGATCATATGCAACCACTCTATGGATCTTCTTTAACTTCATGCCCAAGTCAATGCACTGCAGGAGGTTTCTATAGTGCAAGGTATATTTCTCTTTGTTCTCTAGTGTTGCCAGCAGTTTCTTGTATTGGCCTCCAGGTGGTATCTCACTTTTCGGGCAGAGAGGAAGGTTATTGTGCTCATCATGTAGGTGCTCAGGGTACTCGAGGTCGACTTCCAAAACGTATCCAGTTGGGGAATCAGGAGCAACAGCAGAGAAGTTTATGTTTAAAATTTCTTCTGGCAGAAGCCATCTGAGGTTCTTGTGTGGCATATGGCTCGCCATTGAAGCCCCATATAAATTGTTTATGTCGAGGTATGCCAAATATAAGTCTTTTTGTGTCTGTTTATGTCCAGGAAGGTACTTGTTGTTTGCTTTAGCATGCCTCTTTGACACTGTGCACATTCCGCCCCTGATTCCTCCCTCAAAGAATTTGATCATTTCCTCATCATGGATGAGGTCAAGCTTGACCTGAGTCACCTTGAGCATTGCATCAAATGCAAGTCCTGGTAGGGTATAGTACCAGCAGGGGTCCAAGTTTTATACCTCCAGAGAAAGGTCCCTAAACTTCTCGAATGCATCGGCCAACAAGAGCGTATCCGTTTTCAAATAGAGGTCGCTGTATTCGCCTAGATTGCTGATGTTGAAGGTGTTCCAGACTTTGACAGCATGGTTGTATTCCTCTTGTGTTATATTGTCAAAATTTTCAATTGAAGGGAGTGCTGTTTCCTCTAGTTTTGAAGGAGAGTCAACGTAGCTATAAGGGAATATTCTCTTAGATCTCACTAACTGCTGATGTTCAGGATCGGGATACTCAGAGTTTGTGATCTTGAACTCATCACTACTCAGCATGCAGGCTAAACTAGATAGCTTATCGTCCAAGAACTTAAAGCTATCTAGAAACCTGAAAAAGATAGTCCTGTACTTTTTGCTGAATGATATATATCGCTCAGAGGAGCTTGAGATACACGAAATGGGGTGATCATCATATGCCAGGTGTTGCATCAGGAAATGGCTGTCATATTTGCTAAGACAATGAAAAAAGATGGGTATAAAGTTAGGTACCCGTCTATTTAAATTGCATACATTATGAGCAGCCCCCAGGAATACACCGGTCACATGGCAGTGATCGCGTACCTTCAAATCATCTACCTCAAACTTCTTCTTGCATATGTGGCAATGACGAGCATTATCGAAGTCAGCCACGTCCTGAGCAGTCAAGGTCATTTCTTCATTGCGGCTATATTGCTCAATAACCATGTCGGCTATTGACCTAAGTTCAATGAAGAACTCCTTGATTGCATCAGGACCTCTGAATAGCTTAAACCTCGACAATGAATCGTCATGGCGACATACGAGCTTAAGCGATATAGAAATAGCCTCATGATGCTGGATAGCCCGAGTCCAGCTCTGATTAGCCGACGGTTCACAGGACTGAACTCGGGCTAGCACGCTCTCAATATCGGCATACACGACAAAATTTACAGGACTACCCTTCGAGTATGATGAGAACTCAATCACTTCACCCTGATTAGGCATTTTGAGCACCTGGCACTGCATGCACTTCAATTGATGCTTTTTAAAGGCACCTTCATTATTGAAGTGCTTCAGGCAGGGCTCGCATACCCACTGTTTCCCGTGATGTTTGCTGAACTGTGATCTTGTCAGCCTTGACATATCCTTAATCAGGCAGTAGTGAGATCTTCCATCTTGTTCAATTAGTAATAGGTTGACATTGAGATCTTTCCTGCTGCTGGTTTGGTATAGTGGTATAATTGTGCACTCCCTTTCTATTCCAAATACTGAAACTGATATTCCGTTGTTTTGCTGTTCAAAGTCTGGAATCTGGTGTAGGCTAACAGGGAAGTCTATCCCACTGTAGTTGAATGCAGTGAATAACTGTTCTGCAGGGTATTTGCTAGTTCTATTAGCATTCAGGATTGCTGGATACTTTGCAGCGAGCAAACACCATGCAAAACAGTATTCATCGTTGTTCTTTATGTTCAATACAGCTCTCTTGGTTTTGATAGCAGTGGGTAACTCTATGTATCGCGATGCATTCAAGGGATCATAGAAGCTAGTTCCAATAACAAGAGCCCTGACAGCGAACAGAGATTTTGAGCTTGCACCTCCTTCGAAATTCGAGATGTTTTCTAGCATTTCATCGACCATAGAAGTGTATAAGGCATTGAGATTACTTGATTGAAGACCCAGCTTTGTCTTACTATTGAAAAAGATGGTTTCCGCATGCTCTTTTTCAGGAGATTGTATTAGGTACGTGATCTCTATGGAGGCATTTACTTTAAACCCAGAAGAGCTTCTCCCGAGTACAGAAACCATCTCTCCCAATACAAGATGTCTGCATTCCTGCAGAAATTGACTGGGGTCAGCTATCTCTAAAAGAGTTTTCTATGCGGCTATTGAAAAGGCGGCCCTTGAACGCCGATTCAATAACCTTACACTCTAACTGAGTATGACTATCCTTTAGTTTTTTGGTGTTGTTCCCGTACTCGGTGTCGTCACTATCGGAGTCAGCAGTGGTGGTGGTGGGGTTGTCACAATGGTTGCGACCGATGCCTGATGGCCCTGCAACTGGTGATGGAGGAGCCATTGAAGATCCTGGGCGGGCGAGGGGGCTAATTGTTTGTCCGTGTTCCTCTTCAGCCTCGTGAGGTCTTTTGGTACCCCGGAGCATTGCATCCTCAGGCTCCGGGCTCATGACCACTATTGAAGGTTCTATAACAATAATAAAGCGGAATTAATTGGAATGTCAGTTGAAATAGAAATGCAAGAATATAAGTTTATTAAATCATTGAAGAAAAATCTTAAAGTCACATGTTAATGTCACGATAATTATTTATATAATTGTATATTTTAATAAATAAAGAAATGAGTGAAAAAAGTTGATTGAGAATAGTTATGCGTTAACGTTATGATAATTATTATGTAATTGTATTTTAATCAATAAAAATGAGTAAAACATTTTATTGAGAAACGTTATGCGTTAACGTTACGTTAATTATTTATGTAATGATGTTACTAGAATAAATGAAGTTAAAAAACTCACCATTCAATTCACGAAGCATCTGCAGGTACACGGTCCTGTAGGCACAATTTTCGCAAGTGCACACATCGATGGGAATAATCGCCCATGGATCCCCTACAAGCATCGGCGCAACATCCTCGAATCCAGGGGGCGGCGGGGTCAGGTAGTCCTGTGAAAAGATAGGCGAGGGCAGGCTACCATCATCGTCCATCTCCCCCGCCCCGTCTGAAGTTGTTTCAGGAACTAGAACAAAGAAGCAAAGCAGAATTAGCTTCACATTGAATATTTTGATTGAAAGGTGCTAATAAATTGAATGCTTCATTCCATTATTGAAGTTCTGAATTGTTCTCTGGTTATACATTGATTAATGATAAAGATAATATTTCTAGAAAAAGTGTAATAATATATCTAAACTCACCGTTCGCTTCGTTAAGCATCTTTATTGCAGCAACTTGGTATTCGCAGTTATTGCACATGCAACATTGGTCCGAAGCGCTGCCCATGCCTCCATTCACCCCTGTAACGGGAGTGACATCCTCAAAACCAGGTGGCGGCGGGATAATATAATCACCCCCCGATAAGATTGGTGACGGGGGGCTATTAAGCATGTAAGTGCCTTGCAGCGGCACATCTGGTATCAGGTCCCCCGCCAGGGGTGTCGGCATGTTGTACATTGTGCTGTTATTAGCGGGCTCTCTATTGACTTGCATAAATTGGTTAAGTCGAGAGCCCGCTCCTCTGACGAGTGCCGCTCTTGCGACTCCCATTGAGTTTGCAGTATTACCTGTGAAAAAGTTTAAATGTGTAAATTCAATTGTTTTTTTATAACTGATAAAAGATGAATGAGTAGAGAAAGACGTGTAATATGAAATAAATGAGTAGAGGAAATCGTATGAACGTTAATAGAATGCTTTGTGAAAAAGTCGCATGAAGCTTTTCGGAAAGAGGAACGTGTAGCGAAAATCATATGAATGTTAAGAGAAGAACGAGAGGAGAAATCTTGTGAATGTCAATAGAGAAATGAGTTGAGAAAACCATATGAATGTTTACAGAAGATGTAGAGAAAATCATATAAATGTTACAGAAGAATGTGTGTTGAGAATATCATGTGAATGTTTATGCATGAAGAACGTGTAACGAAAATCATATGAATGTTAATAGAAGAACGTGATGAGAAATCATATGAATGTTATTAGAGGAACACTGATTAGAGATTAAGTATGAATGTTTATGGCAGTATCTAAAGAACTATTTTTACACCATTGATGAAAGCGCTACATTTTTTAACAGCTCTGATGTTAATTATTAAAGAAATGAAAAATTTAGATAAACAATATGGTATTCTTGCAATGATTCCTGTTTCACTTAGTCATGTAAAAAACTCACTCACCTTGCATTATGTAGATGATGATGAATGCAGTCTGGAAGACAATATCACTAAATTCGATGAAGCGAATCAATATACTTTAACTTAAAAGTCGCAGTGGCTTTCTTATGCGCCAGCGCTGGTTTATATAGGGAGCCTAGAGCCCCTCAGGCAATTTCAAGCGTTGGTGTGGCGGGGGGAGGGATGTTACACGTCACGTGATTATTGTATCCAATGACATCATCTCTTTCAGCGCATGCGCGCGTTGGCATTGCGGGGAGACATGTTACACGTCACGTGACATCGTCTGTTGCAGCGCATGCGCAGAGAGAAGTAGCCCTCGGGCAATTCAGGTGACGCCTGGAAGTCGGGGGGCTGGCGATGCTTGTCTCGTGGGAACTCATGGCTCTCTCTTTTCCCACAGTCAGTGCAGGTAAAGGTTTTTTTGATATCTCTGTTTGAAAGAGATAATTGTTGCGTTACATGTATGTGCATGTGTGTGCATGCATGCACCTGTGTATGCCTGTTGATGTATGCACATGTGCTCGTGTATATGGGAAGCGCCTGGATGTGTACAAGTTGTGGACAAAGAAAATAAAGAATCGTGTCTAGGCATCGGAATATCTAAGTATACGCAGGGGTTTAATATAAATAATTATATTTGATAAATACATTTTTAATATGCCCGTGCATAGTTTAATAGTTATTATAGCGTTTCGCAGGGCAGGATTCGAACTAGGGACCTCTGGTTCCTAAGAATACAGCTCGTTAAACATTGTAATGTCGTGTATATTAAATTATATTTGTTAAACACATTTTTAATCTGACCCGTTCACTCTTCAATAATTTAGTATTTATTATAGCGTTTCGCTGGGTAAGGTTCGAACTAGGGGCTTCTGGGTTCCTAAGAATAGCTTTCATTAAAACAGCGTAATGTATAAAATTAAATTATATTTGTTAAATACATTTTTAAATCTGACCTTGCATAGTTTAATAGTTAGTAGGCATAGAGCTTGCAGGGTAAGACTCGAACTAGAAACCTCTGAACGGGCTTTAATCAGGGTAATGATATAATAATGTTTTACCCTAAGAAAATATCAACTTGGATACCTAAGTATACGCATGTGTTTAATATATTTTTAGAGCACGCATCCGTAATTTACTAGATGTTACACATTAGAGTTTGCAGGGTAAGATTCGAACTAGGGTCCTCTGAACGCCTTTTTTATTAATTAAGGTAATGATATAATAATATCAATCATTAATTTCTCATTAGCAATAAACTTTTGATTACAGTAAGAATCGAACACCGATCTATGGATATCACTCAGAGGTTTAATGCACGTAATGAAATGTATATTAGACGCTTTTTTCGGAGTCGTTGGCTGAAACAGAATGCTTGTTAACTATGCTCGGGTATATTCGTAGGAGGTCGTAAAACATCGGAGAGAACTCCCTCAGGCAAAATCATGATGGCCGACTATGACGTCACGCAGAGTTGGTAAACAAGTTTCTCTCTCTTTCACACAAACAAGGAGAGGACGAGTATAAAGCAGCCCTCGAATTCTTTTGTTAAACTAGCAGGTGGCCAAACAATGGGAACGCTGCAGGTGTCTTTCTAAACTAGCCTTGCCAAGAACAATAGAAAGGCACACACAATAGAATCTCTTACACAATGGAAAGGGCCAGGCTTTGTTATGGAGCAGGTGTCTTTCTAAAGTATGACGTCACGCAGAGTTGGTAAACAAGTTTCTCTCTCTTTCACACAAACAAGGACAGGACGAGTATAAAGCAACCCTCGAATTCTTTTGTTAAACTAGCAGGTGGCCAAACAATGGGAACGCTGCAGGTGTCTTTCTAAACTAGCCTTGCCAAGGACAATAGAAAGGCACACACAATAGAATCTCTTACACAATGGAAAGGGTCAGGCTTTGTTATGGAGCAGGTGTCTTTCTAAACTAGCCTTGCCAAGGACAATAGAAAGGCACACACAATAGAATCTCTTACACAATGGAAAGGGTCAGGCTTTGTTATGGAGCAGGTGGTCTTTCTAAAGAATGCTTGCATCGGACAATAGAAAGGCACACACAATAGAATCTCTTACACAATGGAAAGGGACCGGCTTTGTTATTGGGTTGCCACGTGTTCGAGAACAATAGGAGTGGAGTGGGTAACTGACCAGGTGCAGAAGTGGCCGGATGTGGAATGGGTAGGAAAAACATCTCGCCTTTGTTACAGAACCTTAAATTTATGACCCCTTTGTTCGTTTTGACAGTTGATTGACAGCCTTAATTGCTTAACTGTCAAGCCTCCATTGTACTCAACATGATTTACGACCGCAGCTGCAACTAAAACTACCAAGGCACAGCGGGGGGTGGGGGTGGGGGAGGGAGGAGGTGCGGTTAATTAGCATATTAATTGCACATTCCTGCATATTAAGTGATACAGAATGCCCATTTCCCCCCTACTTCTGTCTTTTGATATTTGCAAAATGTCCAGAAAAGTTTTCTTTGACTGCACGTTGCCGTTTAGGTATATGAGTTGAACAGTAAGTCAGTACAACGCAGTCTTGTTTAATTTTAGAACTGCAGCTGTAGAAAGCTTCATGGAATTTCCTTACGTCCTTCTGTGTCTAGTTACTGCATTGGAATGACTTGCTGTTGTGATTGCAGGCAGGAAAGGGTAGGTCGAGGCTTGCTGAATGCCTTTAACAATTGAGACTGTATTGTAAAAACATCTGCTTATTCCTATATGAGTCATATCTTTCAACAATAGAAGAATATTACTTAATTGTAATGCGATCATGTATACCTTTTCCTCTACTCTCTTTCACGTTTCGATTCACGGGATGCCGTTTCCTAGTTCTGACCTTTCCACCAACTTCGGGATATCATAAGACTCCATGTTAACACGTCTGCACCTTAAACTACTCAAAACTAAATTAGAAACATTTGGAATCGCATAGGACTGCCAATTTAGCGAAACAAAGACGCGAAACTGCTATATTTCTTAGCGCTGGATAAGGCGAGGTTTGCTCTTCACACAGAACAATTGTAGTGGAACAAGTATTGGAAAAGACAAGTTTTGCTCTGAATTGTAAGATGGATTAGATGAGTTCTGCATCAACCGCCACAATGGATTTGAAGCGTTTTGCATTGAACAGCAGTTTTCGGGGCGCTTTTGAAGGTGTATTAGATGAGTTTTGTTCAAACCCAAAGTTATCAGTTCGTAAAGGACTGCAAGAAGTATTGAATCCCATGTCTAACTCAATTTTTTTAATTTTTGGATAAGACGAGAATTGCACTTGACGGCCTCATATATTGTGTGGGACATTCGTGGGCGTTGACTTTTAGTACGGAAAGGTGTTAAAAGAAGACTAATAGACATCAGCCGACAGAGAATAGATTCGGATTGTAAAACTAAGTCTTCTCTAAGTCTAGCAAATAAAATAAAATTGAATTGTGGTAAAGAGGCATATATACTTAGGAACAAAGGAAATATCTGGAATGGGATGGTTTAGACTGGGAGGCTGGAGAAAATGGCTGACGATTCTGGCAGAAGAATCTGCCCATCCTGTGGTTTGGATGAAGACTGGGCACATATTTTGGCGGAATGCGCACGGTGGGAGACCCAGCGAACAATTAAACTCAAAGAAAAATTCGTAAATCCTGCTAGAAGGAGACTGCTTGTTGGGGTCTACTGGCTGACCAGAGGAACTGGCAAAACATGGGCAATTTCTTGGCTAAAGTGTGCGAAGCTAAGTTAAATTTGTTCAGTTAGTCAGCAACTAATCTCTATTTTCCGTTCTTTTGTTTTTTGTTTTCTTTTTGTTCCTTTTTCTGTTGTTTCTTTTGTCACCCTACTTTGCATCTTAAAATATGCATGTACGGTCAATGACCCATGCACGAAGTACTTTTGTAATAACTTCAACCATTTGAAAGCAATAAAGATACATCATTTATCTGCCTGCCTGTCTGTCTATTTACCAGTTATGCAAAAGTCATTCAGAATGAAAGGAACTTCAGAGGTATTCAAGATACACATTTCATGTCATGCAAATATCTTCAACATATGTTATTTTAATCAAAACCTTTACAACTAATTTTTAGAAAATCAACATTTTC